>CM076584.1:717387761-717922094 GCA_034641835.2 Pinus albicaulis | reverse complement strand
CACCATCAAGTGGATAGTTGAAGTGGATTATAACTGCTACTGATTACTTTACAAAATGGGTTGAATAAATACCCACTAAGAAGGTGAATAAATACCCATGAGTTTTGCACAAGCATTGGAGGAGATTGCCAATGATGATTGCGTAGTTGGAGTCAAGGAGATTCGAACTTGGATCTCTCATTAGACCAACTTGGATTGCGCAATAGAGGCAGGCAATTAGTGGATGAGTTTTGAACCTGTGACTTGTTCAAAACTAAGCTAGTTTGTGTGTAACCTTTGGAGACAGTACTGAGTACTTGTGAGGAGTATTGTACTGAGATTGTTACATGTTCTCTTTCATATAATATACAAAATAGCTGGGGGTTTTCAGCTTTAAGCTTTCCCCATTACATATTGTGTTTATGTGCGCATGCGACTGTTTCTATTTCCGCAAATTGTTGATCAATTGTAGAAGAGGTTATGTGTTATGCATGAATTCAAATTAGTGTGTGACTAGGATAATCTCAGTGGATAAATCTTCATTATTCAGCAAATTTCTACATGGTATCAGAGGGAATTGATCATCGGGATATATTACAGTGATTACAATCTTATTTCGGTAGACAGAGTCTGTAACGGGCCAGGTAGCCTCTGGATCCATCCTTTCCTTGAAAGGTGATATATCCAGTAAATGCCCTTACAGTCGATCTCTGTGCTAGAAATAATTTTTTCTCACAAGATCCAGAAGCATTTGAGTTTTTGAGCTTGGAATTCGAATTTTGCAGAAGATTGTTTTCTTGGTGCCGAAGTTGAAAATGTCTTTCAACGGTTTGCGACTCGAGTATGCCCTTGAGGGCAGTTCAAATTATGTTGCATGGAAATATCGGATGGAGGCAGTATTAGAAGATAATGGGGTGAAGGAGTTCGTAGATATGGATGTCCAAAAGCCTACTGATCCTGCTGAAGTTGAAGCTTGGAAAAATAAGATGGCGAAATGTCGAAGGATTCTGTTGGAGGGCGTGAAGGATCACATTGTATCCAGCCTGCATGGAAAAGATTCTCCATATTTGATGTGGAAATCATTGACAGATCTATTCCAGAGCAAGAGCGACCAAAGGAAGCTGGCGCTCAAGGATAAACTCAGAAACATTAAGATGGAAATTTGGAAAGCGGCAGTATCGCGAGTACCTCCATTAAGTTCCTCAATGCGAGAGAAATTCTGGGAAGTGTGAGGTGAAACCCTGTCGATGATGAGGACTTGGTGGACCCTAGCTCTCCTTGGTCTTCCGAAGGCTTGGCACTCATATCAAGATAGTGTCAATGGTCGGGAGAAGCTGCCGGGATGGGAGCGCCTTTGGGCGGATCTCATGCAGGAGGAGATAAGGAGGACTACTCGGGATAGATCTTCATCAAAGGGAGCTGATGAAGAAAATTGTGCTTTATTTCAAAAATGAGGAAGAAGAGAAAAGAAAGCTTCTTGGTCTGGTCTTGAAAGGCAAGAAGCAAGACATGTCCAAGGTGAAGTGCTTTCACTGTCACCCATGGGTTATGCCACAAATTGTCGTGGAAGAAGAAAAATAAGAAGGTGTTGGATGCAACGGCGGAGAGGCATTGTGGCCTCCGGTTGAGCTGGATTTTTCGCGATCGCATGCTTGGTCTCAAGTGTGATGGGATTAGTATGGTTCTTGGACAGTGGTGCATCTTTTCACATGACTGGAGATCGAGATCTGTTTTCAGATCTGGATGAGAAAGATCTTGGAGTGCACATCGAGATGGGCGATGATGGCAGATACAGTGCGACTAGTATCGGTACCATTGCCTTTGAGAGGGAGTCTGGTAAATCCTTCGTATTGAAGGAAGTGATGCATGTTCCAAGATTGAAGAAGAATCTGATCTTTGTGGCGATGTTGGAAGACAAGGGATATGATGTTGTTTTTATCGAGGGAAAGGCTTTCCTGCGCAATAAAGAAACTGGTGAAGCCCGGAGGATAGGGGTTCGAGTTAAGAACCTTTATCAATTGCAGGTAGATGGATGCACAGCAATGGCAGGCAAGGTAGAAGGAGTGGTGAGCCGAGATGATGGCGAGCTGTGGCACCAGAGATTGGGCCACCTTCACCATGGAGCTTTGAAGATACTGCAGCAGATTTCTATTGGGCTTCCTAAAGGCACTCTTGCGCAGTCAAATCAGTGCAAGGGGTGTACCTTGGGAAAATTTGTAAAAGCCACCTTTCACGAGAAGGATAGTCGCGCCACGACGATCCTTGAGAGAATTCACACAGACGTGTGTGGACCTTTCTCAGTAGCTTCGATAGCAAAGCACAAGTACTATGTGATCTTTGTTGATGATTTCTCTCGGAAGTGCTGGATCTTCTTCATGCAGAAGAAGAGCGAGACATATTCAAAGTTCTTTGAATTCAAGGCGCTGGTTGAGAAGGAATCGGGGAAGCATGTTAAGGCTCTTAGGAGCGACAATGGTGGTGAATTCATCTCTGCTGAATTCAAAGACGTTTGCAGCGCAGAAGGGATTCGGAGAGAGCTCATCACACCCCATAACCCACAACAGAACGGGGTTGCTGAGCGGAAGAACAGAACAATCGTGGGTGCTGCACGGGTGATGTTGCATGATTAGGGCCTACCCCTTCACTTGTGGGCAAAGGCATGCAATACTGCAGTGTATGTGCAAAACCGTTGTCCTCACAAGATACTTGGCATGAGTACACCGGAGGAGGCATTTTCTGGCAAGAGGCCTGAAATTTCTCATTTGAGGATTTTTGGCTCACCTGTCTGCATGCATGTGACGAAGGACGCCAGAAAGAAGCTGGATCCGACCGCAGAGGTTGGGATATTTGTGGGGTACACTGATACGCCCCACAACTATCGTGTGTATTTTCCAGACAGTCGCAAGACTGTTGTGCGACGGGATATCAAATTTCAGGAGGAGAAAGCCATTTAGTGTTCGCTTGAGAGGGAGCCACACTTGCATGCAGAAGAGGAGCTATTAGTTCCTAAGGAGGAGCTTCCGGATGTGGATCAGCCACAAGAGGAAGTTCATGGAGTGGACGAGACCACTCATGCAGCGCCAACCATCAGAGGGCGCAAGCGCACTACAGAAGCTGAGCGACTGGCTCGAGATGCAGAGAAGGTTGTAGGACCACCTACAACACAATGCAGACAGAGACAGTCACCAGAACGGTACACTAGATACATGGCTCTTGTGAGAAAATGTGTCGTGACAGAGCCATCCTCTTTCGAGGAATCTATGGAGGACCCCGCATGGGTAGATGCCATGGTGGAAGAGTATGATTCGATTGTCAGAAACAGTGCATGGGAGATTGTCCCGCGACTGGAGGGGAAATTAGTGGTGGGTTCGCGATGGATCTACAAAGTGAAGCAGGCAGCTTACGGGAGTGTGGAGAAGTACAAGGCAAGATTTGTTGCCCGTGGCTTCTCACAGATCGAGGGGATCGATTATGAGGAGACCTTTGCACCTGTCGCAAGGTACTCTTCCATACGGACGATCCTAGCTCTCTCAGCACAGATGGGGTGGCACATCCATCATATGGATGTGAAGACTGCGTTCCTCAACGGAGTCATTGAGGAGGAGGTGTACATAGAGCAGCCCGAAGGTTTTGAGATCTTCAGCAGTGAGTCGCATGTTTTCCGACTCAAGAGAGCACTGTACGGGTTGAAGCAAGCACCTCGTGCTTGGTACACACGGATAGACAGTTATTTTACTGGACTTGGATTCTCCAAGAGTGAGGCGGATCCTAACCTGTACCAGATTGTGGTGGAGGGGAAGTTGTTGATCATTGTACTGTATGTAGATGATCTGATTTTGACGGGAGATGAGCTGTTGATAATTTCATGCAAGGAGGGTCTTGCTAGAGAGTTTGAGATGAAGGACTTGGGCCTCCTTCATTATTTCCTGGATTGGAGATTTGGCAGTGCAGTGGTGGACTGTTTGTTTCTCAGGGTAAGTATGCCCGGGAGATACTGGAGAGGTTCAACATGGATGGCTGCAAGCCTGTTGATACTCCTCTTCCTGGTGGTTGGAGGAAGGAGGATGCTACTTCAGCGGAGGTAGTGGATGCCACTGTCTATCGACAGTTGGTGGGGTCGCTTATGTATCTGGTCAATACACGACCCGATATATGCTATGCTGTCAACCAGCTTTCGTAAGCTATGGTTAAGATTACCAAGCTCTTCTGGAAGGTAGGCAAGCATGTATTGCGTTATCTTAGTGGCACATTGGGATATGGTCTGTGGTACAGACAAGAGGATGGAGTGAAGCTTTGCGGCTTCACTAATGCAGATTGGGCAGGGAGCCCAACGGACCGAAAGAGCACATCTGTAGCAATCTTCAGTATCGGGTCGACAACAGTTTCTTGGTACAGCAGGAAGCAGATATTTGTGGCACTCAGTTCAGTAGAGGCCGAGTACATGGCAACAAGCTTGGCTGCATGCGAGGCTATTTGGATGAGGAAGATTCTGGTCGGGTTGTTCGGGTCGCATTTGGAGCCTACTGTGATTTATTGTGATAACCAAAGTTGCATTAAACTCTCGGCTAATCCAGTATTTCATGATAGATCCAAACACATCGACATCAGGTACCATCATATCAGAGATTGTGTTCAGCGGAGAATCATGTTACTTTCATATGTTCCCACGGAGGATCAGGATGCTGACATCTTGACGAAGGCGCTCACCAGGAGAAAATTCGAATTCCACAGAGGCAGGATAGGGGTTGAAGATAATCCATATCTTGTTGAGAGGGAGTGTTGAAAATGCAACAAGATGATGGAGCTTAGTGAAATGAAGTCGCCTTCACTAAGTGGGCCCGCAGGCTATTTTTGGCGCAAAGTCTATTTTTAGACTATGTCTATTTTAGACATATGGAGCATGGTCTAGGAGTTGCAGTATGCTATTCTTGGATGATTGGTCGAGTTGGTAAAAATAGATGGACCTCTATTTTTAGACATACAGGTCGAAGTCTATTTTTAGACTGCCTGTCTAAAAATAGGTCAGTCAAATATTATTAACCCTTAATAATATTTGGACTATAAACTTTAGTTTATCCTCTTGCAGCACTTCAGTTGGAGCTACGGATGTGGCCCATGCACCTGACAGAAGGAATTACGCTATTCCTAGGGGTTTGGTGAGCTCATGCATGGTTGACTTCAATTAGAACTCAAGTGGCGGAGTTTGGTGGAGTTGATGAGACAGTTGGTGGAGTTGTGTTCGGGTTAACTTAGTTGAACTAGTTGTGTTTAGTTTAACTGGAATACACTAGAGATGAGTGGGGTGAATTAAATATTATTTAATTCACTAAATATTAACTCATTATTCAACTAAAGAACACATCAGTTGATTGCAGTGCATGGACAGTTCAGTGAAGACCAGTGGAAGAGGTAGATGAAAGGGTGAGTTTGCTATTAGTTGTGACATTAGTTGTGCATGATATTTTCACAAGCATTGGAGGATATTGCCAATGAGGATTGCACAGATCAAGCCAGTGGAATTCGAACTTGGATCTCTCATTACACCAACTTGGATTGCGCAGTAGAGGCAGGTAAATAGTGGATGAGTTTTGAACCCGTGACTTGTTCAAAACTGAGCTAGTTTGTGTGTAACTTTTGGAGATAGTACTGAGTACTTGTGAGGAGTATTGTGCTATGTATTGTTACATGTTCTCTTCTATTATAATATACGAAATAGCTGGGGGTTTTCAGCTATAAGCTTTCCCCATTACATATTGTGTTTATGTGCGCATGCAACTGTTTCTATTTCCGCATATTGATGATCAATTGTAGAAGAGGTTATGTGTTATACATGAATTCGAATTAGTGTGTGACCAGGATAATATTGGTGGATAAATCTTCATTATTCAGCAAATTTCTACAAAATCGGTGAGGAATCCGAAAAGACTCATACAAACCGTGTGATCTAGGCTCGAAATGAGACGAAGCGAAACTTGAAAGGAAAAGAGAGAAATCACTCAAATACTGCAACGAAACAATGGAAACCAACCAAATGAATGCAACGAAGTGGAAACAAAGCTGACTGAACAAGCGAAAACCAAAAACTCCCACGGGAGGCTTAGCACACAATAGCACCTAGATGCCCTAGGGCTAGAATGTAAAACCGATAGTAGAGGGAAAAAAACTAGAGGATAGAGGTCAAACGTAGTCAACAAGGACTTCAGGGCATTCAGATAGTCGGAAAAACAACACAAAACCAAAAATCAGACTCAGAGGGCTCAGAAACAAGTAAACCCTAGCACCAAATAGGGTTGGCGTGATTGTTTGGCTGCAACTTGCTCCAAAATAGGGTTGGTGCAGGTGCCTAACTAGCAACAAGCGCCAGCTGGTGCGACTGTCAAGCTAAAAAGCGCGCCAATCGAGTTTACTAAGGACAGAAATAAAAAAGAGCAAGCAAAGAGTAGATCAAGTATGGTGGGGGTTGAAGAGAGGTTTTATACCAGAAGGAGACAAACCAGAAGAGTGAATCAAGCAGACACAAGCCAAGAACAACCGAAAGAGACAAGACAAACTCCAATCAGCTCCCCAGTGGAGTTGCCAGTTTCTTGGAGAGGTAAATCCCCTCTGCGGACAGAGGCGATCCCTACTAGCCTAGATCAAGTCTAGCAACAATCAGTGACACAGTGACGCAAGTCTCTAGTTACAAAAACGACAAAACATAACGAGTTGCCTACCTCAGGTCCTATGCAATGGTTGTCGAAGAAAGGATGACGCTTCCCGTACTTCACTTTGGCAGATCACGATCCTTCCACTTAACCCATCCGGACACCTGCACTCATGCGAAGAAACACAACGATACACAGCATAGAATCTAAATCTTGTAAACATACATCAGTTAGAGAGGATGTAATTCATTGCATCAAAGACAAAGACACATGAATGTAACCATAATCAAAGTCACTTATCATTAATAATAACAAAGGAAAGATACAACCCAAAGCTTTGATGCTGGATCTTCCTTCGGCGGGGTCGATAGCGGAGCACGTCTCAATGAAGCTCGTCTGGAATGGGACAAAGATCTCTCTCTTCGGCTTGGATCTCAAAGGCTGTCTGGCAATAGTCTCCTTACTACAGATTCAAATCTTGCTTCTAGGATTACTACCACTAGCTTTCTAAGGGAAAATGGCAAGCTTATATACATGGTGGAAGGGGAGTTGGGATCCCTAAATTGTGGGATTGGCCCTATCCTCAAGGAAGCTTCCATGATAGGTGGAAAACCACCTCCCCTAAATGGAGATCTGGAGCCAAACCTCCCAACTCCTTTTAGAGACTCGTTCAAGAGTTTGTTGGAATTAAACTTCCACCATTTATTTTTAAAAAACAATACTTATTAAGCTTGGAACAAGTAAGACACTAGGACAGAGCGCCAGTTGGCGCACCCTCTTTGGTGGATTTTCCCCATTGGCGCAAGGGCTGACTGGCTAGTCGCGCCAAGGCCAAAAGATTAGTTTTTAGGGTTTTTCCAAGGAAAATTTCTTCAGAGGAATGATTTTAATTATCAAAGGGGATGCCATGAAAGTGGTTTCAGGTTATGTCACTGCTCATAGGTCACGGAAAAGGCCCTCCAATGTGCAGGACCAGGAATTGCAGGGACGGTGACAAATTACTGTGTAACAGCTATCATGACCACTTTTCCTTTGTGAAATCATTATTTTGTAATGCCTATTAGGTATTCTGAAATCGTAAATGTCGTCAACCTATTCCTCATTGTGTTAAATTTGTTATCACCAATGATTATAAAAAGTTATATTTGTACCTTTAGTTACAAATATAACTTTCACTTGAAATAAGATCATTCTCGTTCTGCATTTTTTTCCATTTCAAAATTTGAAAATCCTGTAAACTAAAGACTATTACTTTGTCTCAAATCCTACATACCAAAATTAAGTTTAAGCCTTCTAACCCAGGGAAAAATATCAAGAATGGTGACCACAGGGGTGGTACACACCAAACCCTATGAAATTTATATCATGGAACCATTTCCAGCCTATAAAATTTATTTCCACAGATTTGGATGACTCTCATGTTTTGAAAAATTTCAAGGGCATAATTTTGCAGTTACAGAGCAATTTGCTAACACATTCAATGGAGAAACTACTAAAGTCGGTGATTTCACATTCATAGTTTTTGAGGAAACCCTAGCCAACATTACAGGATTAGCACGAAGTGGTGAAAAGTGGTTTAAAGGGAATAGTATAAATAAGGGAGCATGCACACAGTTTTTTAGGAGATAAACCAAAAATGTTTACTGGACCAAAGGTGTGAAAATGTGGTGGTTAAAAGACCCATGGGCTGACATAACATATTTCTTGCAAAATATGTTACCTCTGAAGGAAGGTACAACATCATTTTAATTTATCATATACGCTTGTTGGAACATATTAAATATCATACAAAAAGGATACATTTTCCATATTTCATGTATAAAATTTTACTGAAGATGTCAGTCATGGTTCGAAAATGCCAAGGAAATAAGGAAAAATGCCTATATCATAATCGGTTAATTCAATTAATTATGTTAGATAAAATGGTTAGATTAAATCAAACATAGGGTGAATTTTTACAAAGGAACCAAATTGGAATTGAAGAGGTAGAGCCTCCTTAAAACCCTAATGAAATGAACCCATATCATGATGAGAGACAAATTGAAGGGAATATCCCATAGGAATCATAAAATATGAGTCCAAAATTACAGAAAAATTTGAAACCTCAGGGAAGAAGAAAATTGAAGAAGATAGACAAGGGGAACATGATATACAAGAAAAATTAGGAGAATCGGGGTTACAAGAGTGACAAAAGGAAAAATAATATCCACCACCCATGGAGGTTATTTTTTCCTCACCCACTAGAAATAAGGAAATAACTAGTTCTAACAGAGCACCACCAACTGGTATCAAGCTTACTAGGGGAAAAATGCAATTATTGAGAGAGGAATATGGCGAAGAATATATCCCTGGTAAATTACAAGGACTTCCTAAAAATTATAAAAATAAAGCCCATATTTTGTATGAGGAATCCCTCAAAGAAGTATAGGATGAACGAAAAAAGAGCAGGAAACAAAAACTAGAGGAGATTATACTGAGCAAGTATACACAGAGAAAAATCAATCACTCCAATAGGAACAATAAGCATATACAGAGCAGAGTCAACCACTCCAACAAGAACATGGAGAAGGTAAAAAAATCATCAAAGGAAATTCAAGAACAAGAAAGCCCTGAAAATCAATAATTAAACATCTTGTTGCATAAATTAAGGAAAAAGAATAAGACTATTAAAAAGTTGAAACATAATTTACATAAAGAAGTGATATTTAATGAAATGATAAAGTCAGAAAATGAAATGTTAAAGGACAAATATGATAACAAAGAGAAATGAAAATCCCTCAAGAGGAAATGCATAGATATGTATCCGGAAAATATCCATAGTATTAAAATAAACAAAAGGTTAAGTGTAAGGATCAAGGGATTAAAATAAAACTGAAAGATAGGACAGAGTTGAAGCTTATAGTACTAGTCTTAATCTTCTTATTCGGGCAGTTGGAGTAGTACAAGACAGTAGAGAGTGAAATTTTGACCAAACAGGTAGTGAAATCAAAATGTTAAAAGGAAGAATTCCATTTTGTTGCATAAGGGTCATGCATAAAGATAAGTCCCAGGGAAATGTTGGGCTTAAAACTTAATATATGTGACCACCCCATTTTTGACATTATCTCCTTCCTTTGAACCTCAATTTCATATCATTTTACAAGTTTTGCTAAATAAATGGCGTTTAAAGGATGAAGTTAAAGGTAAAATCACTTGGATAATTGTTATTTTATTTTTAATTTTTAAATGTTTATAAAAAGGTTATTCTTGTTACAAACAAAGTTGAAAGGACCAAAATTGTCAATATAGGGATTTAGCCACCACAATGCTCCACATCAGCAAGGAATATTTTAACACTTGGAAGTTGGTCCATATCTATTTATTCTAGAAGTCAAAGGAAAGGAGTACCAAATCAAAATGTTATGTATAATATCTTGGGAGCTACCATAATCTTCTTCAAATGAGCTAAGGATCAATTACCAAAATTTAAGAAGCAGAATATGCATTATGGAATTGAGGGAAATTTCATTTTTTTTATATCAGTCTATTGTTAGTATGAAATTGCTGAATTGAACATGATTTTGGGCACCTCGGTTAAGAAGTAATATTTTATATAAAACTAGATAGATGATACAAATATGTGTTGAAGAGAAACAAACTTTTAATACATACATACACTTTTGTATCGAACCTATGTTTTTAGTAATATAAGAATATGTGGGTGATTATATAATTTTGCAATAACCATTCATAGCTTTAATAGTAAAACTTACGAGATGCCCCCCTGGTACGTGCTACTAATATTTTATTATACGATTTATTAAGTTTTTATATGTTTGGCTTGATTTTTGTTTATAATCCTATGATGTATATAGGAAATGGGTATGCACTATTTTTCATGTAATTGATGTAACTACGTGTTAAAATTTCCTGTAATGATCTTGTAATTACAAATGAATTCCCATAACTATGTGCTAGAAATCCTATAGTGATCTTGTAATTACATAGGAATTCCTGTAATCGTGTGTCAAAATTTCCTATAGTGATCCTGTAATCGCACAAGAATTCCTACAACAATTAATGGATTTCCTGTAGTGATCCTGTAATCATATAGGACTCTACATAATTTATGTAAATGAATACTTTGTTTTCTTGAAATAATTTTATGAGGTAGATTTCTTTAGTTTGTATCTAAAGTATGAATACCTCAAATCAGTAGTATAATTAGATTTTTATCATGCTCAAAAATAATAGTTAGGAGATTAATTCAGTTTGCATAAAAGTATTTTTATTTTATTTGAATGGATTTTTTCTTACACAACTGAGAACACTGGTTCTATATAAATTCATTTTCAGTACAATATTAATTTATTTTGACCAACTAATAATTCAAACAAAGTATTTGGTGAGTAAATGTGATGAATCTTGTTGAATCTATAAAATTTATGACAACAAATCAGAATTGAATTTAAGAACCTGAAATTTAGTGTAAGTTGAATCAACTTTGGGATCTACCTGTACGTGTTTTATGAGTAGCTTTGCATAGGAATGTGGAAAGAACCAATTCACACATATTGTGTTTCACCTCAAAGTTTACCTACCTAGATTGAAAAAATAAGTGTTAATTCATTTATCCCACTTTATGAATTGAAAAAATGGAGCTATGGAAAATAATGATGTCTATATTACACCTTAGCGATTTGTGCGATTGCTGAAGAAATAGTTTTTCTTACGTATAGCCGAAACAAGCTTGATAGAAAAGTGGGGTTTCATCTTGGTTTTTTCAATCAAAATGTCTACGTCTTACATGACTCATGGAATTAGATGTGAAAAACTTGTTGCATGTGCACCAAAGAGAAGTTGGAATAAAAACAAGAAGGGATTGGTTGGAAATGTAGAAGGGTCACAATAATTATGTTGTTGATTTGAATTGGTGTTGTTTTTGTCATCGATTTGGCTATATTTTGGAAAATTCTATTTAATATATGCATTGTGATGAAGTATTGAAAGTTCATTTTCCTAGTAGAATTCTTTGATGTAAGGAAAAAAAAAATATTTCTTACTTTAAATTCTATTTTTTTGCTTTTAATGTCAGTAAAATCAATTATTTGTCGTTGATGTTGTTATGTAAAAAATTGTATATGAATGGTCTTAAAATTTTGTATGGTGTTGTTTTTTCTTAGATTCCAATTTTTCAATTGAAATGTGTTTTTTTCTTTCATCTTACGACATTATGTATGTAACAATACATTATGTTCATTTTTTTTCAATTTTATTCCGATTCTTTAATAACAATCCTTCTGTTTAATGTTACTCTCTTGGGTTTGTAATCCATTTGGTTTTTAGTATCAATCCCTTTGGTTTATTAATTCCTTTGGTTTATAATATTATCTTGAGGTTTCTAGTATTAATTTTACGGCTTAATGTTTATTTAGATATTTACAATATTTAACTTTCGCTCTATATGGTTTGGGCTTATAATGTTAATGTCATTGGTTTGTCACAATTATTGAATAACAACCATAGTTAACCATGCTTAGTCATGGTCATACATGATGATAACCAACTATGGTCAACCATGGTGAATCATGGTGATGAATGGTCGAGCATGACCTCTAGATGAATATTGTTCCAATATGGAAAAAATCTGTGGACAAGCATCCTTAATTATGCTGATTAGTCATGGTCAACCATATTTATAAATGTGGTGTTACATGGCCTTCCATGCTCAATAACTATGGTCCAATTTTTCATTGTGACAAGGATTTACTCAATATGAAAATAATCCATGGTCAAAACCATGGTTAACCATGTTTATAGTAGGGTTTGTAATATGTATCTTTGGGTTTATATACATTGGGTTTATAAGATTAATCCCTTGGGTTTAATATTATTCCCTTCGGTTCATAATTCTTTTTGGTTTTAGTATTGATCCATTGGTTTTATTATTCCATTGGGTTTATAATATCAATCCCTTGGGTTTATTAATGTGAGGGCTCAACCATGGTCGTGCATGCCCCAACGTCGCATTGTGACAAAGATTGTATGAATATGAAAATCAACCATGAAAAAAACATGGTCAAGCATGTTTATTTGAGGGTTTTTAATATTTATCTTTAGGTTTATATACCTTGGGTTTATATTATTCCTTTGGGTTTAATATTGTTCCCTTGGGTTTAATATTTTTCCTTTGGGTTTATAATCCCTTGGGTTTTTATTATTAATTCCTTGGGTTTATTATTCCCTAGGGTTTATAATGTTAATCATGGTTGACCATGATCAATAATGGTCAATCAAGGCCAACCATGGTTGACCATGGTAAACCATTTTCAAGCATGTTCAACCATTATTTATATAATCAATCATGGTCAACCATGGTCTAATGTCGCATTGTGACAAAGATTGTCTCAATATGAAAATCAACCATGGTCAACGATGGTTCAGAGTCACATTGAGAGAAATATTGTCTCGATATGAAAATAATCATGATCAGGCATGGTCAACCATGGTCCAACACCGCATTGTGACAAGGATTATATCGATATGAAAATCAACCATGGTCAACCATGTTTATTTTAAGGTTTATAATATTTATGTTAGGGTTTACATACCTTGGGTTTATAATACTAATCCCTTCAACCATGGTTGAGCATGGTCGAGCATGGTCTAACATTTCATTGTGATAAAGATTATATCAATATGAAAATCAACCATGGCCAAACATGGTCAAACATGGTCAAACATGTCTATTTAAGGATTTATAATATTTATCTTGGGGTGTTTATACCTTGGGTTTATATTATTCCTTTTGGTTTAATATTATTCCCTTGGTTTTGATATTTTTCCCTCGGGCTGGTAACATAGAAAATTTTAGGGGCTAATATTCGCAAGTGGGCTAATTTTCCATGGTTTTTCCAAAAAAAAGATTCGCCAATTTCCATTTTTTTATAAAAGTGATTCACCCAAATTTTACAATATAAAATTATTTTACCTTAAAAATCACCAACATTATATATACAATATATATAATATAATTATAAATTTGAATAATTTTACAAATACATCAATAAACATTTTATATTTTTCATATTAGGGACTAGTGAGATTCGCCAATTTTTTAAACGTCAAAATAATTTTCCATCCTTAAAATTTTCTCTGGTTGGTAATCCCTTGGGTTTTTAGGATTAATTCCTTGGGTTTATAATATCAATCATGGTTGAGCATGTTCAATCATGGTGAATGGAGGTCAACCAAGGAAGACCATGGTCAATCATGATTTATATAATCAATCATGGTCAAGCAACGTCACTCATAGTCAACCATGGTCCAACGCTGCATTGTGACAAATATTGTCTCAATATGAACCATGGTCAGTGATGGTATAACATCACATTGTGAAAAAAGTTGTCTCGATATGAAAATAAATCATGATCAAGCATGGCCAACCATGGTCCAATGTCGCATTGTGATACAGATTGTCTCAATATGGAAATCAACCATGGTAAACCATGTTTATTTTAGGCTTTATAATATTTATGTTAGGTTTACATACCTTGGGCTTATAATATTCATCCCTTAGGTTTAATATCCATCCCTTGGGTTTAATATTATTATGATAAATATTATAGTAATATCATGATTATCTTTGAGTTGATATACCTTGGGTTTATAATATTAATCTGCTGGGTTTAATATTATTGCCTAGGGTTAAAAATACCTTGGGATTTTAGTATTGATCTCTTGGGGTTTATTATTCTCTTGGGTTTATAATATCACTCCCTTGGGTTTACTAATCTACGTGTTCAACCATGGTCGAGCATGGTCCAACGTCGCATTGTGACAAAGATTCTATGAATATGGAAATCGACCATGGTCAATGATGGTCAACCATGTTTATTTGAAGGTTTATAATATTTATATTATGGTTTTATACCTTGGATTTATATTATTCCATTGGGTTTAATATTATTCCCATGGGTTTAATATTTTTCCCTTGGGTTTATTATTCCTTATGGATTATAATATTAATCATGGCCGACCATGATCAATAATGGTCAATCAAGGCCAACCATGGTTGACCATGGTCAACCATTTTAAACCATGATTTATATAGAAATCATGGTCAACCAATGCCACTCATGGTCAACCATGGTCCAATGTCGCATTGTGACAAATATTGTCTCAATATGAAAATCAACCATGGTCAACGATGGTTCAACGTCGCATTGTGAGAAAGATTGGCTCGATATGAAAATCAATCATGATCATGAATGGTCAACCATGGTCCAACGTCACATTATGACAAGGATTGTATCAATGTGAAAATCAACCATGGTCAACCAGGTTTATTTTAGGTTTTATAATACTTATGTTAGGGTTTACATACCTTGGGTTTATAATATTAATCCCTTCAACCATGGTTGAGCGTGGTCTGACGCCATAATGTGAAAAATATTGTATCAATATGAAAATCAACCATGGAAAATCATGGTCAAGAATGTTTATTTAAGGGTTTATAATATTTATCTTGGAGTGTATATACCTTGGGTTTATATTATTCCTTTGGATTGAATATTATTCCTTTAGGTGTAATATTTTTCCCTTGGGTGGATAATCCCTTGGGTTTTTAGTATTAGTTCCGTAGGTTTATTATTCCCTTGGGTTTATAATATCAATCATGGTTGACCATGTTCAATCATGGTGAACGAAGGTCAACCAAGGAATACCAATATAAACCATTGTCAACCATGGTCAACCATGGTTTATATAATCAATCATGGTCAAGCAAGGTCAGTCATGGTCAACCTTGGTCCAATGTTACATTGTGACAAAGGTTGTCTCAATATGAAAATCAACCATGGTTAACGATGGTCCAATGTTTCATTGTGAAAAAAATTGTCTCGATATGAAAATAAATCATGATCAAGCATGGCCAACCATGGTCCAACGTCGCATTGTGACAAAGATTGTCTCAATATGGAAATCAACCATGGCCAACCATGTTTATTTTGGTGTTTATAATATTTATGTTAGGGTTTACATACCTTGGGATTATAATATTCATCCCTTCAGTTTAATATTATTATGATAATTATTATAGTAATATAATGATTATTATTATCATGATTTTATTTGAGTTTATATACCTTGGGTTTATACTATTAATCCGGTGGGTTTAATATTATTTCCTAGGGTTCAAAATTCCTTGGGATTTTATACTGATCCCTTGGGTTTATTATTCTCTTGGGTTTATAATATCAATCAATTGGGTTTATTAATCTAAGGATTCAACCATGGTCGAGAATGGTCCAACGTCGCATTGTGAAAAATATTGTATGAATATGAAATTGGCCATGGTCAACGATGGTCAACCATATTTATTTAAGGGTTTATAATATTTATTTTAGGGTTTTATACCTTGGGTTTATATTATTCCATTGGGTTTAATATTATTCACCTAGGTTTAATATTTCTCCCTTGGGCTTTTAGTATTAATCCCTTGGGTTTATTATTCCCTAGCATTTATAATATCAATCATGGTCAACCAAATTCAACCATGGCAAATCATGGTCAACCATGTTCAACCACGTTTTATAAAATAAATCTTTGTATACCATGGTCAATCATGGTTAACCATGGTGCAATGTCACATTCTAACAAGGATTATCTCAATATGAAAATAAACCATGGTCAACCATGGTCCAACGTCGCATTTTTACAAAAAATGTTTCGATATGAAAGTAAATCATGAATAAGCATGGTCAACCATGGTACAATGTCACATTGTGATGAGAATTGTCTAAATATGAAAATCAAACATGGTAAACCTTGGTCAACCATGTTTATTTTAGGGTTTATAATATTTATGCTAGGGTTTATATATGTTGGGCTTATAATATTAATGCTTGGGTTTAATATTATTCCCCTGGGTTGATAATCCCTTAGGGTTTTAGTAATAATCACTAGGGTTTATTTTTCCATCGGGTTTATACTAAGAATCCATTTGGTTTATTAATCTAAGGGTAAAACCATGGTTGACCTGATCCAATGCCTCATTATGACAAATATTGCCTCAATATAAAAATCAAGCACAATCAACCGTGGTGAACCATGTTTATTTAAGGGTTTCTAATATTTATATTAGGGTTTATATACCTTGGGTTTAATATTATTCCCTTGGGTTTATAATCCATTCGGTTTTAATATTAATCCCTTGAGGTTATTATTCACTTGGGTTTATAATATCAATCATGGTCAACCATGGGAAGCCATGTTTTATAAAATCAATCATGGTCAATCATGGTCAATCATGGCCAATCATGGTGCAATGTTGCATTTTGAAAAATATTGTCTAAATATGAAAATCAACCATGGCCAACCATGGTCCAATGTTGCATTACGACAAAGATTGTCTCGATATAAAAAAAAATCATGGCCAACCAAGGTCAACCATGGTCTAACGTTACATTGTGATAAGGGTTGTATTAATATGAAAATAAATTATGGTACAACATTGCATTGTGAAAAAACATTGCCTTCATATTAATGCTTTGGATTTATTAATGCCTTGGGTTTATAGTAATAATCCCATCGATTTATAATATATATTTTTTGTAAGTTAACAATTTTTCATCAATAAAAAATATATACAAGGATGTCAAAATGCATGTGGCCTCACCTCGACCAGGTTTGTTAACCAATGTTATAACCATACTACAAAAAAAAAGTAAAATACCCAACTGGGAGACCCACAGATGTATAGGCCTTACATGCCAAAAAACAAAAATAACTAATAGGACACTAATTACCATAATTAATCATCTGAAGTTATAGAGGTAGGACTATCTGGCCCCGTCCCTAGAGGAGGATGAAGGTGGTAGAGACAATGGACATGTTGTTTAAAGTGAGCAAGTCAGGTTTCTAGCTTCTCAATTTTCTCAGTATGGTTATTTTTCCCACGCCAAACAACCACAACTCGTTCACGAACATGGAACTGAAAAAACTATAGTTGCTCCATCTTGGCCATAATGGCCTCATGTTATTTTTCTCAGACCCTGCCTTGAGTTTCCAAACTAGCCAAGATGGAATTAAGCATCTCCAGTAGCGTCGAAGATCTATTGATGCGACCAACAGTTGCACACCCCTCAGAGACCATGCGACGCATCCCACCACCCCTCTCTCGAGAACTTGAGCCTCGACCATGAAATGATCTTCCACCCCTACTTCCACTCCCACGAACACCTTGATACAAGGCCCTACAACCTCTTCCACTTGTATGACCACCACGCCTAACTTTACCATGCTTAGAGGCTACCAGACGACCCCTACCAACATTACCAACACAAGCTCCTCCACCCCTGGAACCGAAGGAAACATGCACACCTCCAAAGAGGTTGACCGAATCCGACTTCATCCCCATGAGAGCATGCGAGGAGCATGGGATAGGCTTCATCCTAGGAGCCCCGCTTAGAACCAGACACCCACACCGATCCCCTGCCAACTTCCACAACCGACTAGGCAGCTCTAGCACCATGCCCCTTTCGCCAAGAAACACCACCAGCCAGCCAAACACCATCGCAGGCTCAACACTCCACAACCTTGCAAGGAGAGGTGTAAAAACACCACCAATATAGTCTCATATGAATCTATTCACCGCGCAATGGCTACAAAGCTTGGCCAAAATTGTCCGAAAATCGGTCACCAGGCGAACCCAATAGAGAGCCAACCAACTACCCATAGAAAAAACACAACATTCCACCTCCCATAAGTCGAAGTGGTGCCAGAGCCACCATAATTCCTAAAAGATAATTTTGTGACCAACACCACTTAGACAGGAGAACGAGACAAGGCCAAACCTAGTGAACTCAATTAAGGCCGAAGAAAGAAAATCTAACCAAGAGAAATTAGTACCTACAAGACATCAAGTGCCGTAGGTCAGAGCGCCATCCAAAAAAAACTTAGGGGTGTCCCAAAACCACCTAGAATACTAATAAACAAAACGACCCAAGGCAACAAAAAATCTCAAAACTAGCCAATTCTTCACTCGACTAACGAGCCGAGAAAACCACGAAATGGAAAAATTCACCCAAAGCGACAAGGGTGAAATTGTTACCTTAAAGAGCCCATAGGAGAAGGATCACCTGATGAAAGAACACCACCAAACCCACACGACCTAGGACATAAAAGCCATAAACCAATTACAAACCCACGGAAATCCGAACAACAACTGAAATGTGACAAAACCCACACTAACTTACCCATCAACATACAGATGCCATGGATTCTCGTAATCTGCCTTGCGTAGGTGAGGAATGGAAGTTCACATGCGTTTAAGGAGACGGATTAATCATTGCATTATGGAGAGGCAATATGCCTTCCCTCCACCACCTTTGTTTTTCACCAAGAATCATGCGTCGATCATTGGAGAAAGACAACTATTCACCACCCCCATCGGGACCCATCAATTTATAATGTTAATCCTTTGTGTTTAATATTTTAATGTGGGGTTTATAATGCATAGGGTTTATAATAATACTATTAATCAAATTTTACATTATCAATATAATATAATATAATATAATATAATATAATATAATATAATATTATAATATATTAAAATATTATATCATTGATGATAATGATGATAATAATAATAATAATAATAATAATAATAATATCATATTATTTTCATATTTTCATATTGTTATAAATTTCCATTGTAATATAATAATTATTGTTGCATTATTATTATATTTATAAATTATTAATATAAATATAATATATAAATATTAAATCCATATCTATTGACACCTATCGACGTATATCAACCACATTTATCATGTTTTTTTGCATGTGATTGATATATGTCTATCGACGTATATCAACCATATTTATTAATGTGTTTGTGCTAGTTATGTATAATAATAATTTAAAGTACTTACTGTAGTAAAACCATGTAGAAATAAGAAAAAAAAAATAGTTTAAATCTAGGCCATTGATTTTTTTTAATTTTTTTTTTTGGCCGAGGACAAAATCGTAATTTTATTCAATCAAGGAAAAAAATTACATTTTGTAGATGCCTAAAGGAATTAGATCACATTTTAGTCGATGCATATAAATAAAAACAAACAAAAACTTAAAAAATTACACTAAGTTTTTGGGGATTAAGTGTGATAGTAATCACTTATTTTCCCCCTTTTTCCTTTATTTTTTTCCACCTTTTTCTAGACTGCTTGATTGGAAGTGGGCATTACAATTGCTAGATATTTTCCTGCTACTTTGAAGGTACTCGTTTATCTAAATCAAAACTCTTAGATGCATTCGTTCTCTTTGTTTCGTCTGCTCCCTGAAGCCTGAAAAACCTCTAAGTCCTTGGAGTTGTTGACATGTCTTGTAGCATCATTCTTATTTTCTTCGCCTTTCCCCACTTGTAATTATTTTTTATTTTATTCTTCTGGTTGTTGATGATTCTCATCCAATTCCTCATATTTTTCATCTGAAGAAGGAGGATCTGAAAATTTCCATCCCTTTCGCTTTTGTTGTCTTTTCTTAGTATTTTTCTTTCTCCGGGGACAGGTATTTTGCAGATGCCATGTAGGATGACTGATCCATAATTGGATGGTTGTATTGTCTAAATACGATATTTGAGTCCACTTGAAATATTGATGAGTCAAGTGGATGCAATTATAAAGGAATTTACTAATATCTATCTCAACACAGATCCTAGCAAAAGTGAAGATTAGTTTTTCCATTCTATGATTATCCGTCTTCAGATATTTCCCTAGCTTGTTTCAAATTCATTTGAGAAATTAATGGTGCCAATATGGGAGGGGGAGATTGTGGAGCTTCACCCATACCAGCATCTTCGTGACCATCATTCATGTAATATCGAAGGCTGGAAACCATGGAGTTGTGAACAATCCTACACTTCCCCAAAACCAAGGGCCCTCTTTTATGACAAAATCCAGGTCCTCTTGATTATCAAATTGAACAAAAAAAAATCCCTTTACACAAAGATGTAGTCTGCAGTGGTTTGTCCAATTTGTGTATGTAAATCTGTAGCCTTGGGTCAGCAGCCATTAAATCTAAAAATTAGAGTTCTAGATTATAGGAAAGAGAAAAGACCCCTAACTTCTGGTAAATTTATTGACACATTTGGTACATTTTCTGCCTGCTCAACAAAGTAAGGACTTGAAGTTGATAGAGGTGGGGATTTTCCATCTGGTATAGTTACTTTCCCTTTCATGACATCTTTGAACAACTAGGCCCTTAGGAATTTTGGAAAACAAAGTAGATCCAATGGGTTACTTGGAGCTCCACCTCATAGCCTCAAATTAATTATGATAGTGGCATTTCTATCAATGCCATAGTCCTTTAGTTGCAAAGTATTTTGTAATGATCTGCCTTTGTGTGTCAGATATTGTAGATCTATTGGTATCCCCAATATGGACTAAATTTTCCATTTTGGCTCCATAACCATATCATAATACCCGACCCCAAATAGATGCGAGTTTCCAGTGAGGGATTTCACGAGTATTTGGTAGGTCTCTTCCTGATCCATTTTTGGTTGTTGAATGTACTGTTTATTCCTTTGCTTTCTCATTCTCAGATTTTCCAGATCCAGGAATTTTTTAGAAAACATTTATGATTAACGAACTCAGATATGTATTTGGAGGAATCCTCTCTAAATTGATTTCCTCCAATTCTGGTGCAAAGAAGTTTATCATGAGATATTTTCCCTTGGAAATTTTTCTCCTGAACAAGCATCCCCTCCATTTCTGCAAACAGGTCCACCATGGGAGAGTTATTTATTTAATGGGGTGAACACCCATAAGCCATTGAATTATAAATGAAAAAATAATTTTCAACCTATAGATAAATGCACTTTGACAATCCTATACCATATTCTTGGGTAAAATAAATAAGAAAATAAATAAAGAAAATCCATACATACAAGTTGTATGTTTGATAACCTACAGTTTGATTTAATTTAACTGAACTAATCCAAATACCAGTAAGTTATTTTTCATGAAATTATTTATTAAAAGATACATGAAAAATTTATAGAATTATATGGTATTTCAAAGCAAGGGAAAGTGTGAAGATTACATGCAAGTTAAACAAAATCCCAAATTAAAAATGTCAATGCAATGCTATAAATTGAGGTAAAATAAAAGCCTCATGAGGAAGTTATTCTTCTACGAAACATAAGAAAAAAAAAACAACAATGGAGATGATCGCATCGAGATGCTTGTTTCATGGAAGCTAATGTTTGTATATTATCATGTCTCTCACTAGTTGGCTAAAAGTGAACTATTTCAGTTGCAATAAAAATCAATAAACAAAAATAAACAAATTAAAACTGGTAAATAATAATAATAATAATGAATAATGTTAAGTTATGGTAAATTTCAAAATTTTAATAAAATAATGAACATCCAATATTTTGATATCTTTGAACTTTACCTTTACAAATAATTGAAATAGGCAAGAGGCTTGGAGAAAAACTAAAATAAACACCAAGTAAAGACTATGGTGCCAAGAAAAAAAATATGGTTGAGACAAAGAAATCATAAAAGAAAAGATAATTTAGAAATTAGTGAAACATAAAATAAACCATTTGAATTATAAAAACACTAAGTAATTTGAGAAATAGAATAAAGGCTCAAAAAATTATGTAGATATGTAAAGAAATGTACAATTTTAATACCATATTGGATAGATTTTAATTTTTTTTTTTTAAAGTGGTGCAAAGGATTATCATTAATAGAACAAAGTGTACATTGAGATCACATATCTAGTCTTTGCAAAATATAACAGTCAAAGAGTGGAGGCATCCACAATACTACATCAAAATATGAACACAATGCCCACCAACAAACAACCGAGGCTTCAAAACTAAGAGACTAGAACTATACCAGAGATAAGATATATGGTCTATGCCTTCCATATCAACGAGGAAAATTTACATTGAACCAAAAAAAATAAAAATAAATAAAAATAAATAAATAAATTCCACAGAGAAATTACAACAGAAGATGTGCACAAGAACCATAAATTTCCAACACCATAATTATGCCATGCCAAAAACTTGTCGAGAACCAGCAGGAAAACTTGCCATGATCCCACCTACCGGTCATTACTTCGATCCTTCAAAACAAGAGAGAGAGAGAGAGAAATTTCCTGCCACAAAGAACTGTGAACCAAAGAACCAAAGTGAGAGCCTGAGGTGTAATTTGTGATTAAAAACAACGTCAATTTGCAGAGGGTTGAAAAGATAACTGCATCGTATCCAAAGGCATTACCTAATAAACCATAAGGTGTGCCACAACACCTAATTTATGAGAAAAATCAGTCAAGAAAGGCACAAATAACAAATCAAGTGTATGCCCAAGAAAATATCATCACCAACATATGACTTCCATATATCATTGTAGGGTGGATCATGCAAAACAACAGTAGCGTAAAAAGAAAATTGAACACAAAGAAATCAAAACTTCAAAGGCAGGGACCAACCTTAGTCAGATGAAATAACAGTATATTTTAGAGTATTATCAACAGGTGGGTTAGTAAGGTCTCCAAGAGGATCAGTAAGACCCCCTGAGGCTAAGTTCGACACCACATATTTTTCCATGCGATTTAGATGAGAATCGATATCATTAAGGAAAAATCTTAGATTCCTTAGAAGGAATTTGATATCCTCTTGGCCAAAAAAAACCTTATAATTATCAACTTTCTTGTCTCTTAATTCCATACGAAAGAGAGGTTCCATTTGTTGGTGTACAAAGAGAGAATGCATAAAATGAAATCTTTGTTTCCTAAACTTTCCTAGGTCTAGAATCCATTTGAAATCCTCTCTTGCTGCTTCTGAATCAGAAAAGTAAGGGTGACCCCCAAACACTTTCGATTCCAGCAGAAAAATTACCCCTTTTACTTCCAGAGGGATTGAATCAAAGTAGGAAGAAATTGAATCCCAAGAAAACAACCGATGACGATGAATACCAAAAGTACTAGCTCCTCCTCGGTGACTTACCATTTCCTAGAGAGGAGGCATGGTATCTAGGAAAAGAGAATAATTATGATAACCCGGTAAAGAACCATGACCAATGAAACAAACAGAAGGACAAACCACTAACCCTTGAATCCCGACTGAAACACATTGAAATCATCCCCCAAACTTCACACCCTTGGCCCAAATTCAAGGGAGACTTGTAATTCACTCCACGCTAAGGGCATACAACTATGAAAAACCCACTCACAAGACACCATAGTGAGACTCCATAGACTCAAACAACCATTTGAACCACACCCATCATGCAGAAACAACAAAACATTAGCCACAAAAATTCCAATTGTAAAGAAGCAGAGGGAGTTCCCAATTGTATTAAGAAAACCCCAATTTTCTAAAACAAGAGTTAACAAGGACTTAAAAAGGAGAAATATACATAACAAATGAAATATATATTAAACCTACAAACTAAAAAGGAAAACCCTCTTACAAAAACCACACTAAGAAATTACCAGGATACCAAAAAAAAAAAAACTAGTACTAGACATGGATATGAAATGCTTGCAAAATCGTTATCATAGAGGGACGAATTAGAAAGGACAACCACCAATCTAAAGACAGGATTTCCCGTTGAGGCATGCAGAAAGAGGATGAATAACATCGACCCAAACCTTTCATCAACTTTAAGAAATCAATGGATAAGGGTATCTCTATACCACTAGAGCCAACAACTCCACCGACCACACCAAAGTAGCAGACAACAACTCCTAAGCACACAAAACTTACTGCATCAGAATACCAGAAACAATAGGGTGAGGATATCATCTCACCACTACTGCGCTGCACAACATACCTCTGCCACCCCGAGTCTTCCCCCATGCATTTATAATGAGGGGACGTGAAGTTACAAACCCAAGCTTGTGTACTAATTTTATGCCACGCCATGACAAGAAATGGACAAGTGTGAGTTTGTAATGTCATTTAACAAAACATTCCCTCCATGGATCACACTCCCATCGGGGACATATAGGTAGACTTAAAACCATCATACCACATTATTAAGAGAAACAACTTACCATCAATATTTTATCTTTAAGAGGTAGTTTTGCTAAGTGAAGAACAATTTGTTTCACCACCCATAAAGGTTATTTAAAAGTTTTGAAGTTGATTGATAGCAATTGCAATGAGTTTCACAACTTATACAAGTCATTTTTGGAGTTCATTGCAGACAATTTTTAAAGAGGCTCAAAAGATTTTTTTAAACTTTAAGGTGAATTAGTAATAAGTTGAAGCAATTTGGGTGACATTTAAGATCAATTTTTTTGGCTACCACTATAACACGAAGAATATATTCAAGAGCCCACAAATCAATTATATTAATAATTTATGACTTAACAAAAAAATCAATTATGTTAATAATTTATGATATAGCAAGTACTGAAATGTCATATGAATAAGACACCTAACTTTCAAACTTTATTACAATCAACCAAACATATCCCTTAAAATTTAACCTCAATTAATAAGAAAACAAACTATACTTTCAACCACTCATACTAACAATATAAAGCAAAACCAAAAAACAATCTAACACCATAAAAGTTGCATTAAATAAAAGCCATAAAATTCCAATAAGAATAAGCCAAAATCTTTGTAGGCTATTCAGATGTGGGCATTCCTATACAGGAAAAGGGGTTATTACTCCCACGTGGCCTATGTCCCTTGCATGTATGTCATCATACGACTAAACGATACCCTGTCACAAGCCATCCATGCAAAACCTAACCAAGAATTGAGTGAATAACTATTATTTTGATTTGAAAAAGTAAGTTTTATTTAAAATAGTCTTATTTTGATTTTTTTTCATTAAAAATGAAAAAAAAAGTTAAAGGGAACTTGAAAAAGTAGGAAGTAACTCATCTTGCCATTTTGAAAAGAAAATCGTCTTGTTAAATTATTTAAGGAGTTGCTTTCGAAAGGAAAAAGAAAGTGTGCAGTGTGTGAAATTACATTATATTTTTATTAATAGAGAGTTTTTTTTTTAAATTACATTGTTTTTTATTAATAAAGAGTTGCTTTTTAAATAATTTTATGAGTAATATATATATATATATATATATATATATATATATTACACAAAAATTTAGTATAAACATTTTCAGAATGATAGCGACGAGGTAACTATTGCTTGAGAATGGAAGCTATCAAAGAGTATACTTGTAATATTAAAAGTTAAATATGGAAAAATAAATATTTTTCATAAATTAAAATTTTATTTGTTTGACATATTTTAGGTTAAAAAATATTTATAATATTATTTTTTTAAGTTCGTTAGTTTTTGAGTCGTGTTTATTTATGAGGTTAGTTTTAACAATATATATTTTATTATTTATTTTATGTTTTGTTGGTATTTTAAAAATGAGGATATAGGGTGGGTTTTGATCTATTTATGTGTGCTTGAGTCATGAAATTGTTTAATATAATTTTTTTAGATACAATTACATGTTCGACCACTATCTCAAGTCGTCTCTATAACTCCAATCTAAATTCTCATGAGAATTAGACCTTATCCAATAATGAAATAATTATCACTTTTCACCACTAGTTTTAATCATTTTCAACTTTATAAGAAAAAATTAAATATATTAGAATGTCATATTAGAAATGAAATTCTCAATAATTATTTCTTAAAGCTATGAAATTTAACCAAATTTCTAAATGATATACCATATAAAAATAAAACTCATAAATAGTGAATAAGAAAAACAATATCAAATTTACATTGATCATTAAAAAAAAACATTACTTAACCTTAAAAAAAACTCTATAAACTCTATATCAATCACCAAACAAGGAAAAAATGAAAAAAAGAGCACAACATTCGTAGGTCTCATTTAAGGAGTGTGAATGCAATTAAAAGATTAATTAACAAAAATAAACAACAAAGTTTATATATATATATATACTCTGCCAACAATGGTAATGAAAACTATTTAATTTCAAATAAATAAATAAAATAAACTAATCTATATAAGCAACTTCACACCTAAAGAGCGGGCCATGTCTTTGTAGAGAAAAGAGCTAACTAAAATTCGGATAAAATAACTTCAAAAAAGATTTATATTTCCACAAAGGAAGAGTTTACACATTACTTCACTTCCCATATCATACTAAGTATTATATTGTATCTCTTGTCTTTTTCTCTTTGTCTCAACGAGAGTGAATATTCACTTTTAAACGCAATTAAAAAACAACAAAGCTTTGATGAACATGCTTGAAAACTAGATATTATCAAGCCCTTCCAACAATCTTTAAATATGGATTATTTAATTCAACAATGAAAGCCATTCCAATAATCTTTTAATATGGATTACTTAATTCAACAATGATAACAATGATAGAGAATATATGTTGATGGTTTAGAGAATATAAGTGGGGAGGAATAAATTTGGTTTTTGATTATTAAATGTGTGCAGGTATGTAGGTATATATTTATTAATGATTTTATAATGTATTTTCAATTACAACAATTTTTTCACATGGACGAAATAACTATTAATGGATTTAAAAAAATAGCTTTTAGCACTCAAATCTATATCACCAATTCACACACAAGTCTATATCACAAGATTCATAGTAGTAGGGTCTGATTTCATATGTAGTAAGGGCTTGTAGTGATTAATAACACTAGTTTGTAGTTATCTATAACATAGGGCTATAATGATCTTTAGTATGAGTTTATAGTGCATTCTACAATAATAATCTTGTTCCACAACAATAATTTATAAAAACTTTAATTTGATTGATTATTGAATATAAATACATGACAAACAATTTTTAATCAATCAAAGGAAATTTATTAGAATTTATGACAAATATTACTTTGAGCCTTGAATCCATGAATTGCACATGATAAGGCGTAAAAATGTATATAAGGAAAAAGGAAAGGGTGGATGTGTAGGCAAAGTGATGGTTGAAAAATGGTAAAAACATGGTTCATCATCTACCCCTAAGGGTGTTGCACATCCTCATGAATTTAGTGATCTAAATTTCAATTAGAGGAAAAAGGAATATAATATATCTCATGAAGGTTACTATGGCTATAATAATCATGTACTACGTCACCAAACCCAAGATAACCTTACCTTGTAACTATGACTTCCTAGAAGGATTCTTCTTTTATAAGTTCCCAAAGAAGATTGTATTTATACTTTGGTGATTGAAACTATATAAGAGAAAAATAGATGTGTATTCCAATCCATTGTGTGCCACATTCATTCAAATAGATGATATACCAATCACATCGAAGCATGGTATCCTTAAAGTATCAGTATCCCACGCATTTCCTTTTATTTTGTGTTGTTATTAAGTAGTCACATCCTCTTCGAAAGACCAATAAGGCTTCTACCCAAATGCAAGATATATTATTAGTGCATAGGGAAAGAGATGTATGTTAGGTTCATTGGATGTGAGGGGGAAATCAAAATTTTTTGTGTGGAGTGAAATATTATTTTCTTATCTATAAATGTTCATGTGTCACATCATGCTTTATTTTAGAAAGAGAAACACTACATTGTAGTTGATGTCTACGGAAAGAAGGCTCTAAATTGAGCATCCCATAGAAAAGGGTTAGGATTCCATCCTTTGTCATGACTATTGGTAAATTCATGTTGATAAGGCTCATAGATTAGGTTTTGATCTTGTTTATTGCTACTCACATAAGTTTTCAAAAAAATGGTAAGCTTCATAATGTCAAACTATATTCCTAAAATTGATATTCTTATTTGAAAGAACATCAATTGTTCCTTTAGAAAAAATGCATAAATAGTGAGTGGCACACAATGTTTCATTGTTGAGGTAAAAATTACAACTCACTCAATGCTGATTTTTAGTTCATATTATATTTTTTACAATTGGAAAAGTCTAGTAGAGCCTTATAGGTAAAAATATAATGCTTTCCTCATTAGGAAACATTATCAATGCATCTAGCAATGCATTTTACCCATTCATGTATTTTGGACTTTGGCAAGGTTCCACAAGGTATTAATGTCTAAAATGCATCCGTTATTTCTCCATTGAATAGTCGTAGTTATATTTTCCATTATTTTCACCTCTACATGTGTTTTTGTATCCTTTGACAGGATTTCTATAGGCTAAACACATCACTGTGGATGTTAGACCCATGTTTCAATATGTGAAATCACAAATTTTCACTTAGAGCATTTGAAAAATCCATTGGCTAAGAAGTGTTTCTTATGAATACAGCTAGAGATATCTTGGGCTTAGCTTTTCTTGATGCTTCTTGTTGGAAAAATATGTTTATCTATGTTTAAATGGGCCCATGTATCTGATTTTTAATTTGTGGGAGATCAAGCCAAGTTAGAACCTTCTCACAACTCTTAGACATCTTGGTTTTCATACAAAGCATTCAATTGTGGTCCTAGTGGATAAATTTAATAATTTGATGTCTAATCCATAATTATTGATTAACTAATGTAATTTTTTACCTTGTTCAATCAATTGTTGCAAGCAAATTCTTAATAAAAAATAGAAAAGATATGATGGCACACACAAAAATTTACAAAAAAAAATTATTCTAGAAACCTAAACATGGGAAAACTAACAAGATTTTTTCCATTATAATTTTTTTACAGTATCACAGTACAATATATCTCCCGTGGTGTGCATGAAATTCCAATCCAACCACAGTTCTGTAATCGAAACTACAAAACAATTAGAAAAACCACCATGTGCCACAAAACCAATTTTAGCAAAATTATGGGTTGAAAACCACAAAAGAAGGATGAAAAAAAGCACCCAAATTTTTTCTCAAGGTGTTGTCACATACACCATGTAGGGAGGATCCCACCCCCCTACATACCCCCTAACCAGGGGGAGTTGAATACCCCCCTTGGGACCCCCATTTGTTCATGGTGCATATAGTCATGCAAAAAATATAACACATACCCAACATTCTCCCACTTGTTGTTTTCTTTGCATAAAAAAGGCCACATGAGTACACAATCAACAATTAGGGGAGTGATGCCCATTGTTTCTCTACACCAAGATAAATTTTCATTGCTCATATATTTTTTTAATGCATCAACAACATTCTTCACAATGTCCACCTTTACTAGCAACAACTTCTTGTCTTCAATCATATCCCTTATAAAGTGACACTAAACATTAGTATGCTTTGTCTTCGAATGATAAGTAGGTATCCTTGCTAAGAAAATTACACTATGGCTATCACAATATATTCTTATCGCTTGTTGTACCAACCCCATACATAAACACAATTTTTGTAACCAAACTACTTCCTTTCTTTAATGAGTGGATGTCATGTGTTCAACTTCTACAGTTGAAAGTGCCACTACGGATTGTCACTTTCTCATCCAACTATTAGGTCCTCCAAATAGGTTAAACACACAACCACTTGTAGATATTCTATGATCCAAATCTCTAGCCTAGTTTTTATCAACAAAACCATGTATGTCCAACACTATCTAGTCCTAGTCTTCCTTGATATCATAATCCATAATTAGTAGCTCCACACAGATACCTGAAAACCATCTTTATTGTTGTTCAATGCTCCTTCCTTGGTTTTTGAATATACGTACCCAATATTACCACTGCATGTGCAATGTTTGGTCTTTTATAGACCATTACATACATGAAACTTCCAATCACACTTGCATATTGAAAATGGGATGTGTCCTCTTCCTCTTCTTGTGTCTTGGGATACTGACCTGTAGATAACTTTACACTTAAAATAATAGGGACCTTCATCGAATTAATTTCTTACATATTAAAGTTATGCACTATTTCCTAGATATACTTCCCATGATTTAATTAGAGTTTCATCTTTGCTCGATTTCTTTTAATTTCCATGCCCAAAATGAAATTTGCAGCACTGAGATCCTTCATTTCAAATTTAGAAGACAAATTGATTTTCACTTCCTAGATTATTTTCTTGTCATTTCCAATGAAAAACATATCATATACATACATGACCAAATAAATAATTTGATCACCAAATAATTTAAAATACAAACAATGATATACTTTTCTGCTTGTGAAAACATGCCCTTGTATATATGTATCAATTTTTTGATACCACATCCTTGGTCTTTGCTTCAACCTACACAAGGACTTCTTTAGCTTGTGCACCAAATCTTTCTTACCTTTCACTGCAAAAACTTATGGTTGCTTCATATATATCTCTTCTTCCATATCCCCGTGTAGGAATTTTGTCTTCACATCCATATGTTCTACCTCAAAGTCAAAAGCAACAACAATAGATAAAATAATATAATAGAAACCAACTTTGCAACAAGACAAAAAATATCACTGAAGTCAATTCCTTGCACCTATGAATAACCTTTTACTACTTGAGCTTTGTATTTCTCCACGTTTACATAAATTCCTCCTTAAACATCCATTTTTTTCCAATGGGTTTTCTTCTTGCCTGCAAATCCACTAGATCCCAAGCCTCACTATTGTCCAAGGCCTTCATTTCTTCAACCATTCCTTTTTCCAAAGTTTTCCATCCTCCGAGTCCAAAGCCTCTCTAATAGTTCTAGGATCATCATCAGTAATAAAAAAAGAAAACTTTGAATGGAAATAAAGTGGAGTATACCTTTCTGGATGCCTCCTTTCTGGAACCGATCTCCTCAAAACTAGAGTATGAGGTTCTACTACTTATTATTCTAATTCTTCTATATATTTTTAATCATCATTCTCTTGTTCTTTCTCCCTTGGTAGGACTTCCTGTTTGATAATATCTTTCAATTCTCTAAATATCACATCTCGATTATACACAACCTTCCTTGTTTTTGGGTTCCAAAGCTTGTAAAATTTAAAACAATATTTATCGCGAATAAATATGCACATTTCAAATTCGCTATCCAACTTAGTTCTATTTTCCTTTGGAACATGTACATATGCATCACCACCAAATACCCTAAGATGTGTGAGAGATGGTTTCTTACTAGTCCATACCTCATGTAGAGTATTATCATCCAATGTTAATGAGGGTCATTATGTACTTACTAAGTAACATTCAATATCCAGTGACTCCACCTATAATTCATATCCTAACCCAACACAACTAAGCATGCTCCTTTATTTCTCCATCAACATCCTATTCATCATTTCAATAGCTCCATTATGTTGAGGTGTGCATGGGGTAGTATTATTCCATGCTATGCTACACTTCTTATAGAACTCTTCAAATTCCTTCCCACAAAACTCTCCACCATTATCGATCCTCAACATATTTATTTTCTTCTCTATTTGATTCTCCACCAAATCCTTAAATTCAATATTTCAAAGACTTCGGATTTATTCCTGAGGAAATATATCCATGCATTCCTTGATAGGTCATCTATAAATGAGATTTAGTACACACATTTACCCAATGATGGTGTTATCACATTTTTTAGTCTATAATTTTTTAAAGCGATGAAAACAGGATTGTCAACGAATATTTGTAATAAATAGGTTTAAAATGCTGACAATGAGAGTGTCAACACTAATTTTTAATAAATAGGGTTAAAACTGCTGACAACGGGAGTGTTAGCGTTATTTTATTTTTGAAAATTTTAAAAATGCCCCGACATTCATGGTATCAACGCCAAAAGGAAAAATTAAAATTTTGTTTCATGTCCAAATAATGCACTGATAAAGCGCCCGTCAACATTTGAACAATCATCTATCAAACGAGTGTTGAATAAGTAGATGTCAGCAAAAGGCTCAGTTTTACTTTGTTTTTTCCTGCAAAATGAAGTAACTTTGGGCATGGTTTACAATAAATTGGAAACAAATTTTCCAAATATGAAAGATGATTTTGTCAAAAACAAACCCATTAACAAAAACCTCTCTCAGGCTTTACTCAGGTATCACAGTTTGAGATATTTGAAGGGATCAATGGACCCTATCTTTCAGGGATTCGTGAGGGAAAATATCATGTATAGTTGTTGACTTAGATGCCATCTCATCAAATTCAACTTGGTGATCCTTATCTACAGACATGAATCCAAAAAAAAAATGATCTTTAGATGTAGATAGGAATAGGAAGTTTTCCATATGCGTGTATTGGATAAAGTAAGTTATTACTTTTAGATTTTGTAATTAAGTTTTGCAAGAAAAAAGTTGTAAGTTATGGTCTGTTCTATAAAGACAATTTCTAAAAAATGAAACAGGGTTGGAAAACTTTGAAAGGGACATAAATCTGTGTGTGGTTCGAAATATCAATATATTTCTATATGCGGTTTTACATAGACAATTTTCAGAAATTCATGTGTGTATGACTTCCAGTATTTTTTCCTTATGGTCTTTAGTTTTTCTTTATGTTGCATATCTTAATCACAAAGCCTTGAGTATTTTGGATAAAATGATATGAATTTGAATAACTTATGAATGCTCAAATTCAACTTATCTGAATATTTTCCATGTTTGTCTACTTAAATATTTACAACAAAAATCTCTTTGCTTCTGGTTGTTGATGATTCTCATCTAATTCCTCATCTTTTTCATCTGAAGAATGAGGATCTGAAAATTTCCATCCCTTTCGCTTTTGTTGTCTTTTCTTAGTATTTTTCTTTCTCTGGGGACAGGTATTCTGCAGATGCCATGTATGATGAGTGATCCATCATTGGATGGCTGTATTGTATAAATACGATATTTGAGTCCACTTTAAATCTTTATGAGTCAAGTGGATGCAATTATAAAGGAATTTACTAATATCTATCTCAACACAGATCCTAGCAAAAGTGAAGATTAGTTTTTCCATTCTATGATTATCCGTCTTCAGATATTTCCCTAGCTTGTTTCAAATTCATTTGAGAAATTAATGGTGCCAATATGGGAGGGGGAGATTGTGGAGCTTCACCCATACCAGCATCTTCGTGAACATCATTCATGTAATATCGAAGGTTGGAAACCATGGAGTTGTGAACAATCCTACACTTACCCAAAACCAAGGGCCCTCTTTTATGACAAAATCCAGGTCCTCTTGATTATCAAATTGAACCACAAAAAATCCCTTTACACAAAGATGTAGTCCGCAGTGGTTTGTCCAATTTTTGTATGTAAATCTGTAGCCTTGGGTTAGCAACCATTAAATCTAAAAATTAGGGTTCTAGATTATAGGAAAGAGAAAAGACCCTTAACTTCTGGTAAATTTATTGACACATCTGGTACATTTTCTGCCTGCTCAACAAAGTAAGGACTTGAAGTTGACAGAGGTGGGGATTTTCCATCTGGTATAGTTATTTTCCCTTTCATGACATCTTTGAACAACTAGGCCCTTAGGAATTTTGGCAACCGAAGTAGATCCAATGGGTTACTTGGAGCTCCACCTCATAGCCTCAGATTAATTATGATAGTGGCATTTCTATCAATGCCATAGTCCTTTAGCTGCAAAGTATTTTGTAATGATCTGCCTTTGTGAGTCAGATATTGTAGATCTATTGGTACCCCCAATATGGACTAAATTTTCCATTTTGGCTCCATAACCATTTCATAATACCCGGCCCCAAATAGACGCGAGTTTCCAGTGAGGGATTTCACGAGTATTTGGTAGGTCTCTTCCAGATCCATTTTTGGTTGTTGAATGTACTGTTTCTTCCTCTGCTTTCTCATTCTCAAATTTTCCAGATCCAGGAATTTTTTGGAAAAAATCAATGATTAACGAACTTAGATATGTATTTGGAGGAATCCTCTCTAAATTGATTTCCTCCAGTTCTGGTGCAAAGAAGTTGATCATGAGATATTTTCCCTTGGAAAATTTTCTCCTGAACAAGCATCCCCTCCATTTTTGCAAACAGGTCCACCATGGGAGATTTATTTATTTAATGGGGTGAAAACCCATAAGCCATTGAATTATAAATGAAAAAATAATTTTCAACCTATAGATAAATGCACTTTGACAATCCTATACCATATTCTTGGGTAAAATAAATAAGAAAATAAATAAAGAAAATCCATACATACAAGTTGTATGTTTGATAACCTACAATTTGATTTAATTTAACTGAACTAATCCAAATACCAGTAAGTTATTTTTCATGAAATGATTTATTAAAAGATACATGAAAAAATAATAGAATTATGTGTTATTTCAAAGCAAGGGAAAGTGTGAAGATTACATGCAAGTTAAACAAAATCCCAAATTAAAAATGTTAATGCAATGCTATAAATTGAGGTAAAATAAAAGCCTCATGAGGAAGTTATTCTTCTACGAAACATAAGAAAAAACAAACAACAATGGAGATGATCGCATCGAGATGCTTTTTTCATGGAAGCTAATGTTTGTATATTATCGTGTCTCTCACTAGTTGGCTAAAAGTGAACTATTTCAGTTGCAATAAAAATCAATAAACAAAAATAAACAAATTAAAACTGGTAAATAATAATAATAATAATGAATAATGTTAAGTTATGATAAATTTCAAAATTTTAATAAAATAATGAACATCTAATATTTTGATATCTTTGAACTTTACCTTTACAAATAATTGAAACAGGCAAGAGGCTTGGAGAAAACCTAAAATAAACACCAAGTAAAGACTATGGTGCCAAGAAAAAAATATGGTTGAGACAAAGAAATCATAAAAGAAAAGATAATTTAGAAATTAGAAAAACATAAAATAAACCATTTGAATTATAAAAAACTAAGTAATTTGCGAAATAGAATAAAGGCTCAAAAAATTATGTAGATATGTAAAGAAATGTACAATTTTAATACCATATTGGATAGATTTTAATTTTTTTTTTAAAGTGGTGCAAAGGATTTTCATTAATAGAACAAAGTGTACATTGAGATCACATATCTAGTCTTTGCAAAATATAACAGTCAAAGAGTGGAGGTATCCACAATACTACATCAAAATATGAACACAATGCTCACCAACAAACAACCGAGGCTTCAAAACTAAGAGACTAGAACTATACCGGAAATAAGATATATGGGCTATGCCTTCCATATCAATGAGGAAAATTGACATTGAACCAAAAAAAATAAAAAATAAAAAAATAAATAAATAAATAAATTCCACAGAGAAATTATAACAGAAGATGTGCACAAGAACCATAAATTTCCAACACCATAATTATGCCATGCCAAAAACTTGTCGAGAACCAGCAGGAAAACTTGCCATGATCCCACCTACCGGTCATTACTTCGATCCTTCAAAACAAGAGAGAGAGAGAGAGCCATTTCCTACCACAAAGAACCGTGAACCAAAGAACCAAAGTGAGAGCCTAAGGTGTAATTTGTGATTAAAAACAATGTCAATTTGTAGAGGGTTGAAAAGATAACTGCATCGTATCCAAAGGCATTACCTAATAAACCATAAGGTGTGCCACAACACCTAATTTATGAGAAAAATCAATCAAGAAAGGAACAGATAACAAATCAAGTGTATGCCCAAGAAAATATCATCACCAACATATGACTTCCATATATCATTGTAGGGTGGATCATGCAAAACAACAGTAGCATAAAAAGAAAATTGAACACAAAGAAATCAAAACTTCAAAGGCAGGGACCAACTTTAGTCAGATGAAATAACTGTATAGTTGAGAGTATTATCAACAGGTGGGTTAGCAAGGTCTCCAAGAGGATCAGTAAGACCCCCTGAGGCTAAGTTCGACACCACATATTTTTCCATGCGATTTAGATGAGAAACGATATCATTAAGGACAAATCTTAGATTCCTTAGAAGGAATTTGATATCCTCTTGGCCAACAAAAACCTTATAATTATCAACTTTCTTGTCTCTTAATTCCATACGAAAGAGAGTGTCCATTTGTTGGTGTACAAAGAGAGAATGCATAAAATGAAATCTTTGTTTCCTAAACTTTCCTAGGTCTAGAATCCATTTGAAATCCTCTCCTACTGCTTCTGAATCAGAAAAGTAAGGGTGACCCCCAAACACTTTCGATTCCAGCGGAAAAGTTACCCCTTTTACTTCCAGAGGGATTGAATCAAAGTAGGAAGCAATTGAATCCCAAGAAAACAACCGATGACGATGAATACCAAAAGTACTAGCTCCTCCTCGGTGACTTACCATTTCCTAGAGAGGAGGCATGGTATCTAGGACAAGAGAATAATTATGATAACTCGGTAAAGAACCACGACCAATGAAACAAACAGAAGGACAAACCACTAACCCTTGAAGCCCGACTGAAACACATTGAAATCATCCCCCAAACTTCACACCCTTGGCCCAAATTCAAGGGAGACTTGTAATTCACTCCACGCTAAGGGCATACAACTATGAAAAACCCACTCACAAGACACCATAGTGAGACTCCATAGACTCAAACAACCATTTGAACCACACCCATCATGCAGAAACAACAAAACATTAGCCACAAAAATTCCAATTGTAAAGAAGCAGAGGGAGTTCCCAATTGTATTAAGAAAACCCCAATTTTCTAAAACAAGAGTTAACAAGGACTTAAAAAGGAGAAATATACATAACAAATGAAATATATATTAAACCTACAAACTAAAAAGGAAAACCCTCTTACAAAAACCACACTAAGAAATTACCAGGATACCAAAAAAAAAAAAACTAGTACTAGACATGGATATGAAATGCTTGCAAAATCGTTATCATAGAGGGACGAATTAGAAAGGACAACCACCAATCTAAAGACAGGATTTCCCGTTGAGGCATGCAGAAAGAGGATGAATAACATCGACCCAAACCTTTCATCAACTTTAAGAAATCAATGGATAAGGGTATCTCTATACCACTAGAGCCAACAACTCCACCGACCACACCAAAGTAGCAGACAACAACTCCTAAGCACACAAAACTTACTGCATCAGAATACCAGAAACAATAGGGTGAGGATATCATCTCACCACTACTGCGCTGCACAACATACCTCTGCCACCCCGAGTCTTCCCCCATGCATTTATAATGAGGGGACGTGAAGTTACAAACCCAAGCTTGTGTACTAATTTTATGCCACGCCATGACAAGAAATGGACAAGTGTGAGTTTGTAATGTCATTTAACAAAACATTCCCTCCATGGATCACACTCCCATCGGGGACATATAGGTAGACTTAAAACCATCATACCACATTATTAAGAGAAACAACTTACCATCAATATTTTATCTTTAAGAGGTAGTTTTGCTAAGTGAAGAACAATTTGTTTCACCACCCATAAAGGTTATTTAAAAGTTTTGAAGTTGATTGATAGCAATTGCAATGAGTTTCACAACTTATACAAGTCATTTTTGGAGTTCATTGCAGACAATTTTTAAAGAGGCTCAAAAGATTTTTTTAAACTTTAAGGTGAATTAGTAATAAGTTGAAGCAATTTGGGTGACATTTAAGATCAATTTTTTTGGCTACCACTATAACACGAAGAATATATTCAAGAGCCCACAAATCAATTATATTAATAATTTATGACTTAACAAAAAAATCAATTATGTTAATAATTTATGATATAGCAAGTACTGAAATGTCATATGAATAAGACACCTAACTTTCAAACTTTATTACAATCAACCAAACATATCCCTTAAAATTTAACCTCAATTAATAAGAAAACAAACTATACTTTCAACCACTCATACTAACAATATAAAGCAAAACCAAAAAACAATCTAACACCATAAAAGTTGCATTAAATAAAAGCCATAAAATTCCAATAAGAATAAGCCAAAATCTTTGTAGGCTATTCAGATGTGGGCATTCCTATACAGGAAAAGGGGTTATTACTCCCACGTGGCCTATGTCCCTTGCATGTATGTCATCATACGACTAAACGATACCCTGTCACAAGCCATCCATGCAAAACCTAACCAAGAATTGAGTGAATAACTATTATTTTGATTTGAAAAAGTAAGTTTTATTTAAAATAGTCTTATTTTGATTTTTTTTCATTAAAAATGAAAAAAAAAGTTAAAGGGAACTTGAAAAAGTAGGAAGTAACTCATCTTGCCATTTTGAAAAGAAAATCGTCTTGTTAAATTATTTAAGGAGTTGCTTTCGAAAGGAAAAAGAAAGTGTGCAGTGTGTGAAATTACATTATATTTTTATTAATAGAGAGTTTTTTTTTTAAATTACATTGTTTTTTATTAATAAAGAGTTGCTTTTTAAATAATTTTATGAGTAATATATATATATATATATATATATATATATATATTACACAAAAATTTAGTATAAACATTTTCAGAATGATAGCGACGAGGTAACTATTGCTTGAGAATGGAAGCTATCAAAGAGTATACTTGTAATATTAAAAGTTAAATATGGAAAAATAAATATTTTTCATAAATTAAAATTTTATTTGTTTGACATATTTTAGGTTAAAAAATATTTATAATATTATTTTTTTAAGTTCGTTAGTTTTTGAGTCGTGTTTATTTATGAGGTTAGTTTTAACAATATATATTTTATTATTTATTTTATGTTTTGTTGGTATTTTAAAAATGAGGATATAGGGTGGGTTTTGATCTGTTTATGTGTGTTTGAGTCATGAAATTGTTTAATATAATTTTTTTAGATACAATTACATGTTTGACCACTATCTCAAGTCATCTCTATAACTCCAATCTAAATTCTCATAGGAATTAGACCTTATCCAATAATGAAATAATTATCACTTTTCACCACTAGTTTTAATCATTTTCAACTTTATAAGAAAAAATTAAATATATTAGAATGTCATATTAGAAATGAAATTCTCAATAATTATTTCTTAAAGCTATGAAATTTAACCAAATTTCTAAATGATATACCATATAAAAATAAAACTCATAAATAGTGAATAAGAAAAACAATATCAAATTTACATTGATCATTAAAAAAAAACATTACTTAACCTTAAAAAAAACTCTATAAACTCTATATCAATCACCAAACAAGGAAAAAATGAAAAAAAGAGCACAACATTCGTAGGTCTCATTTAAGGAGTGTGAATGCAATTAAAAGATTAATTAACAAAAATAAACAACAAAGTTTATATATATATATATACTCTGCCAACAATGGTAATGGAAACTATTTAATTTCAAATAAATAAATAAAATAAACTAATCTATATAAGCAACTTCACACCTAAAGAGCGGGCCATGTCGGGCCATGTCTTTGTGGAGAAAAGAGCTAACTAAAATTTGGATAAAATAACTTCAAAAAGGATTTATATTTCCACAAAGGAAGAGTTTACACATTACTTCACTTCCCATATCATACTAAGTTTTATATTGTATCTCTTGTCTTTTTCTCTTTGTCTCAACGAGAGTGAATATTCACTTTTAAACGCAATTAAAAAACAACAAAGCTTTGATGAACATGCTTGAAAACTAGATATTATCAAGCCCTTCCAACAATCTTTAAATATGGATTATTTAATTCAACAATGAAAGCCATTCCAATAATCTTTTAATATGGATTACTTAATTCAACAATGATAACAATGATAGAGAATATATGTTGATGGTTTAGAGAATATAAGTGGGGAGGAATAAATTTGGTTTTTGATTATTAAATGTGTGCAGGTATGTAGGTATATATTTATTAATGATTTTATAATGTATTTTCAATTACAACAATTTTTTCACATGGACGAAATAACTATTAATGGATTTAAAAAAATAGCTTTTAGCACTCAAATCTATATCACCAATTCACACACAAGTCTATATCACAAGATTCATAGTAGTAGGGTCTGATTTCATATGTAGTAAGGGCTTGTAGTGATTAATAACACTAGTTTGTAGTTATCTATAACATAGGGCTATAATGATCTTTAGTATGAGTTTATAGTGCATTCTACAATAATAATCTTGTTCCACAACAATAATTTATAAAAACTTTAATTTGATTGATTATTGAATATAAATACATGACAAACAATTTTTAATCAATCAAAGGAAATTTATTAGAATTTATGACAAATATTACTTTGAGCCTTGAATCCATGAATTGCACATGATAAGGCGTAAAAATGTATATAAGGAAAAAGGAAAGGGTGGATGTGTAGGCAAAGTGATGGTTGAAAAATGGTAAAAACATGGTTCATCATCTACCCCTAAGGGTGTTGCACATCCTCATGAATTTAGTGATCTAAATTTCAATTAGAGGAAAAAGGAATATAATATATCTCATGAAGGTTACTATGGCTATAATAATCATGTACTACGTCACCAAACCCAAGATAACCTTACCTTGTAACTATGACTTCCTAGAAGGATTCTTCTTTTATAAGTTCCCAAAGAAGATTGTATTTATACTTTGGTGATTGAAACTATATAAGAGAAAAATAGATGTGTATTCCAATCCATTGTGTGCCACATTCATTCAAATAGATGATATACCAATCACATCGAAGCATGGTATCCTTAAAGTATCAGTATCCCACGCATTTCCTTTTATTTTGTGTTGTTATTAAGTAGTCACATCCTCTTCGAAAGACCAATAAGGCTTCTACCCAAATGCAAGATATATTATTAGTGCATAGGGAAAGAGATGTATGTTAGGTTCATTGGATGTGAGGGGGAAATCAAAATTTTTTGTGTGGAGTGAAATATTATTTTCTTATCTATAAATGTTCATGTGTCACATCATGCTTTATTTTAGAAAGAGAAACACTACATTGTAGTTGATGTCTACGGAAAGAAGGCTCTAAATTGAGCATCCCATAGAAAAGGGTTAGGATTCCATCCTTTGTCATGACTATTGGTAAATTCATGTTGATAAGGCTCATAGATTAGGTTTTGATCTTGTTTATTGCTACTCACATAAGTTTTCAAAAAAATGGTAAGCTTCATAATGTCAAACTATATTCCTAAAATTGATATTCTTATTTGAAAGAACATCAATTGTTCCTTTAGAAAAAATGCATAAATAGTGAGTGGCACACAATGTTTCATTGTTGAGGTAAAAATTACAACTCACTCAATGCTGATTTTTAGTTCATATTATATTTTTTACAATTGGAAAAGTCTAGTAGAGCCTTATAGGTAAAAATATAATGCTTTCCTCATTAGGAAACATTATCAATGCATCTAGCAATGCATTTTACCCATTCATGTATTTTGGACTTTGGCAAGGTTCCACAAGGTATTAATGTCTAAAATGCATCCGTTATTTCTCCATTGAATAGTCGTAGTTATATTTTCCATTATTTTCACCTCTACATGTGTTTTTGTATCCTTTGACAGGATTTCTATAGGCTAAACACATCACTGTGGATGTTAGACCCATGTTTCAATATGTGAAATCACAAATTTTCACTTAGAGCATTTGAAAAATCCATTGGCTAAGAAGTGTTTCTTATGAATACAGCTAGAGATATCTTGGGCTTAGCTTTTCTTGATGCTTCTTGTTGGAAAAATATGTTTATCTATGTTTAAATGGGCCCATGTATCTGATTTTTAATTTGTGGGAGATCAAGCCAAGTTAGAACCTTCTCACAACTCTTAGACATCTTGGTTTTCATACAAAGCATTCAATTGTGGTCCTAGTGGATAAATTTAATAATTTGATGTCTAATCCATAATTATTGATTAACTAATGTAATTTTTTACCTTGTTCAATCAATTGTTGCAAGCAAATTCTTAATAAAAAATAGAAAAGATATGATGGCACACACAAAAATTTACAAAAAAAAATTATTCTAGAAACCTAAACATGGGAAAACTAACAAGATTTTTTCCATTATAATTTTTTTACAGTATCACAGTACAATATATCTCCCGTGGTGTGCATGAAATTCCAATCCAACCACAGTTCTGTAATCGAAACTACAAAACAATTAGAAAAACCACCATGTGCCACAAAACCAATTTTAGCAAAATTATGGGTTGAAAACCACAAAAGAAGGATGAAAAAAAGCACCCAAATTTTTTCTCAAGGTGTTGTCACATACACCATGTAGGGAGGATCCCACCCCCCTACATACCCCCTAACCAGGGGGAGTTGAATACCCCCCTTGGGACCCCCATTTGTTCATGGTGCATATAGTCATGCAAAAAATATAACACATACCCAACATTCTCCCACTTGTTGTTTTCTTTGCATAAAAAAGGCCACATGAGTACACAATCAACAATTAGGGGAGTGATGCCCATTGTTTCTCTACACCAAGATAAATTTTCATTGCTCATATATTTTTTTAATGCATCAACAACATTCTTCACAATGTCCACCTTTACTAGCAACAACTTCTTGTCTTCAATCATATCCCTTATAAAGTGACACTAAACATTAGTATGCTTTGTCTTCGAATGATAAGTAGGTATCCTTGCTAAGAAAATTACACTATGGCTATCACAATATATTCTTATCGCTTGTTGTACCAACCCCATACATAAACACAATTTTTGTAACCAAACTACTTCCTTTCTTTAATGAGTGGATGTCATGTGTTCAACTTCTACAGTTGAAAGTGCCACTACGGATTGTCACTTTCTCATCCAACTATTAGGTCCTCCAAATAGGTTAAACACACAACCACTTGTAGATATTCTATGATCCAAATCTCTAGCCTAGTTTTTATCAACAAAACCATGTATGTCCAACACTATCTAGTCCTAGTCTTCCTTGATATCATAATCCATAATTAGTAGCTCCACACAGATACCTGAAAACCATCTTTATTGTTGTTCAATGCTCCTTCCTTGGTTTTTGAATATACGTACCCAATATTACCACTGCATGTGCAATGTTTGGTCTTTTATAGACCATTACATACATGAAACTTCCAATCACACTTGCATATTGAAAATGGGATGTGTCCTCTTCCTCTTCTTGTGTCTTGGGATACTGACCTGTAGATAACTTTACACTTAAAATAATAGGGACCTTCATCGAATTAATTTCTTACATATTAAAGTTATGCACTATTTCCTAGATATACTTCCCATGATTTAATTAGAGTTTCATCTTTGCTCGATTTCTTTTAATTTCCATGCCCAAAATGAAATTTGCAGCACTGAGATCCTTCATTTCAAATTTAGAAGACAAATTGATTTTCACTTCCTAGATTATTTTCTTGTCATTTCCAATGAAAAACATATCATATACATACATGACCAAATAAATAATTTGATCACCAAATAATTTAAAATACAAACAATGATATACTTTTCTGCTTGTGAAAACATGCCCTTGTATATATGTATCAATTTTTTGATACCACGTCCTTGGTCTTTGCTTCAATCTACACAAGGAATTTTTTATCTTGTGCACCAAATATTTCTTACCTTTCACTGCAAAAACTTATGGTTGCTTCATATATATCTCTTCTTCCATATCCCCGTGTAGGAATTTTGTCTTCACATCCATATGTTCTACCTCAAAGTCAAAAGCAACAACAATAGATAAAATAATATAATAGAAACCAACTTTGCAACAAGACAAAAAATATCACTGAAGTCAATTGCACCTATGAAACAATACAATACAATACATTTTTTGTGGTGTACATTAAACAACAATATAAACATAGTTATGTAACCAAAACATCAAAACCATGGCTAAAAGAACCATGTGCCACAAAACTGCTGTTAGCAAAATTGTTGGTTGAAAACTTCCAAAAACAAATAAAAAATACCACCCAATTTTTTTTCTGAAGCCATTGTCCCAAACCCTATGTAGGGGGGCTCCCACCTACTTGAATACCCCACCCCCGCGACAAGGGGGGAGAAATATATCCCCCAAGATCCCCCTTTGTTCATGGTGTATATAAGTCATGCAAAGAATATAACACATACCCAACAACCAATGTCTTACTATGCTACACAGTAGTTAGTGATTTCATTGGGTGCTTGAGCTACCTTGTTGGAGTGATTTTTGGATTCATACATTTATTTTTGTTTCCTAAACAACATGAATATATAATGATAAAATAAAACCACACATAGCTATAAGATTTAATTAATCAACCTACAAGAGGATCTAGAATATAATTGAGAAACAATATAATTAATAATTTGAGAGAAGAGAAGAGAAGACAAATTGTTGGAGTGATGTAATTTTCATTAAATTGTAGGAAATAAAGTTAATCCAAATATGAAAAAAACTACAATATCATTCAATTTAATGCAATAGAATAAAATTATTAATCATGCAACTTATAGGATTAACTACATGCAATGCATGAGTAACATGCCCAAATTATAAATGTGGCTTTCATGAGGGAGTTAACTTTGATTTTACCAGCTTCATGAAAATATGATATACTCCTTAAGTGTGATATAATCTCAACCTACAATGTAGGAAAGAAGCACTCCTATCTATCTAAAAGTGGAATTGGAATAAGATAACTCCGTTGAATCAAGGGATGAAGCTCAATTACACTATATGAGAGCGAAAAATATGGATGTGAGGGAAAATGATACATGTAAACCAACACCCCCATTAAGCCTAACTTAGGCGAGTATGATGCACGGAAATATTTAGTTCCAACAATGAATCAAAGTTAGGTACCAAAGTACAAAAAAAAATATCATTGAAACGTTAGGAAAGTGGGAAATAATAGTGGGAATAAATCCCCTCCCCCCAAAAGAGGAGAATAATGTGGGATATACTAACTAGCCTACTCTAAAGTAGATTTATTCTTCACTCCCTTGTAACTCTGTGAAGTTATACCTAGTGAAGCATTTGGTAATAAAATTCTATAATTTATTCTATAGATGAACAATATTACATATCAACGATTTAATCAAGAATCAACCCCAAAATGTACTGCATGTGAATATCAATGTGCTTGGTCCTCTGTCATTGAACCAAATATCTAGAGATCTAAATGGTGCTTTGATTGCCACAAAATATGACTGTAAGAAAGTGATACTAAATACCAAACTTTGTGAGAATATGCCACAACCCAATGGATTTTGTTGCTACAATAATGACCTATATACTCTAGTTTTGTAGTCGATAAAGAAGTGGTTGAATGGTTCTTACTTGAAAAACTAATAGGACCTAAACTAAAACAAAATACATAACTATAAATGGACTTGTAATTCATGACATCATCATCCCAATTAGAATCTGTGTATCCAACTAGAACAAGAGTGAAATATACAAAATTTTGTATATCAAAATTATAACTACCTTTAACATAGTAGAGAATTCTCATTGCATCTTTTTGATGTAGTTCATGAGGCTCGTGCATGTATTGGAAACTACTCCAACAAGATATAAAATTTTGGGTCTTGTGTAATAGTACCTCCCACCCCCTTAGATAAATTAGTCTATATGGAATGTGTTACTTGTGTTTAACCCAATCTCCATAGTCTTGTCATGGAAATGGGGTCACAAGATTTCTCTTTTTTCAACTTCATTAAAACTTAGAATAAAAACCACCATCACATTTGGCTCATTGAGAGATTTCTAATGATATAAATTTTATCAAAATTACTATATCTAGATAAAAATTTATGGTCGTTTAAATTTCAGTCCATAAACCCTTTCTAGACCATCAAGGTACTACCACATGGCACTCCACCTCACCTAAGTAGTCCCAATCACCATGCGATACTAATGTGTTATTGGCCTTGCTTATGTGGTATCTCCCACATCATCTCTACACTCTAGCCCCATCAGACTCACCCAAAAACATGTTTGGAAAATAAATATTGTTAAAATGAGAATTCAGGTTTCAGTCCCGCAGGGTGAAATACCTACCTTAACTCTATTGGATCCCCAAAACCCAAATTGACTTTGCACCCTAAATAATTCAACACCCCTGAACTACTCGACACTCTGAACTAGTTCAAAACCCATGAAATATTCGGTATGTGGCCACGATAAGGGATTAACTGACCTTTTTTACCTGACGCGCACTACCACATACTCTGAAATCCCAAAATCCAAAAACAGTTTTGTCCCTGAACTAGTTTGAAATTGGGTCCACATCCGAGCATTAAACTACATCTGTGCACTTTGTGTGATTTGCAACTTGGCCCACATCCCTGTATACTTCGAGGCTTTGAACCCGAGAACTAATTCAGGCCTCAAACCACATATGGTTCTCACTCCAAACTAACTTCGTGCACCAAATACCCCAAGTCTGGACCCACTACAACTCACATTGGATTTATATTACATTAAATATGATTCTTATCATATTATAATAAACAACCTTGTGTGATAAAATATAGTTCTGGTTTGATCCATTTGGGTTCAACCCAAATATATAGTAAAGCCTCTCAATTCCTCCCAGAGTCCTAAACTCCCGAACCATTTGGGTTCTACCTAAAACCAGTTACCATAACCCGAATTCCCAAGACTTAGAAATTTTTTCTAAGTTCTCTGTTGATCTATTAGGGGTGTAATTAGGTTTTCTCTCACAACCCAATCTTGTCCAAAAAATACAAAAATAAGGAAATTCTTTCCTTAAGATAACCACAAATATATTTATCATAAATTAACAATAACAAAACACATTTTTAATGATAATATACTTCTCTTTTCTCTAGAACCCTCCCAACTAATCCTTGGAAAACAATTCCCAATGTGCTTAGCCATAAGATTACTAGTCTTTATAGTATTTTAGTGCAAATGTGACTAATCCTTTATGGCTCCATGAGCAGAGGATGTATCAACCAACAAACATATATAATCCAGAATAATTCATAATAAGTAGTCTCAACATATTCAACAACAATTCTCAAGCGTAGATACTATTTGTTAACTCATAAATCTCAAACATAGAATTTCACCCACCATATTAGCACTTCAAATAATAAAAAATGCCATAGAATTAATAAGAACATATTGGTTGTGTTGGAACTCTCAAGCCCCCATGCTATGAGTATTATATATATATATATATATATTTCATCAAGATACACACATGAATACATCATCTTGATAAAAAACATCGGTGCATCTTAATCAACCACATATATAACCATGCATAAAACCATATAAACCTTATAATACAATAACCCTTAGATCATAACTCCTACCATGTCCATGAGTGCATATAAGCATACAAACCACTATGATTCACATAGATATGCTTGTCGTAGACCTAGACTAAACCTCCCCCCCCCCCCCCACACACACACAATATATGAACTGTATCTCTAAAGAAATGACATGCAACCATGGTCGCAATAGTAAAATTCCCAAACCTTCATAATGCAAGGTTAACTAACACATAAGATACTGGGACATTTAGTCATTCCCATAAACACCTTACATCAAACAAATTAGTTTCCACTCATATCCATATTAACATAAGATAACCAAATGAGTATAAGGTAAAAAAATGTTACTATAGACCACAAGACATATATACATCAACTCTCCTACAATGAGTTGACAAGGTTAAATACACATATCTCAGATAATTCTTATTTACCATAGACACACTAAATAGTTAGACTTCCATAGATTTATGATGAATCTGAAAACCTTGAAAACATATCATAGGAAAAAAAATATTTACAAGAATAAAAACTTAACTAATTTACTTAAATATGTTGAAAACTAGAAGAGGGACTTTTCCATATGCCAATCTACACTTTATTCTTTCTTGTAGATATCCACCCCCGAGGAAAATTCAAAACCTAGGTAAAGAAGTGCATAAGGGAAAATTCTCCAACTAGTCAATAAGACCACACAAGAGTCCAAGAACTTCACTATGAATCCACTTGACAACCCCAATAGGAATTTTCCTGGCCACTGCGACTCCTCCTCTTCAACAACAACATTATGTTCCTTCTAAAAAATCACTTCTCTCTCTCTCTCTCTCTCTCTCTAAAAAAAACACTTATATCTCTCTATCTCTCTCTCTAAAAAAACACATCTGTGTGTGTGTGTGTTGTCTATGATAAAAAATATGTCTGTGCATTCACTTCTCCAATTTCCCCACCTGCTTTACTCAGTGTAAGATGTTTATCTCGTCTACTTTGTGCATGAATCCATGAGAGTCTTCCTTTTCCACTATTTGTGTATGTGCTCCACTTATAGCATAACCTCTTTTCCTTCCTCTCCTTCACTCATGGATAGCAGTAGATATCATCTATTGAATGATAATTCCCCCTCTCTCAACCTGTTCTCCTGCTTTTCGCTTGTGCTTCATCAACGTTTTGACCAAGCCACACTCTCCATGATAATAAGATTGCTTTCCTAATCTTGTGTAGGTTCCCATACCACACTCTTAAATTCCTATATAGAGTTGCCTTTAATTCATACAAGAGACTTCTTGAATACACCTCTGAGTTTAGTCATTTCCACAAGAAATCTCCCCCAACAACTTCTCCACCCAAGCTCTAAATATGTCTCCTCTCCTCAACCAATATTTTTATTACATTTTCCACATTATTTACATAAATACAATTCATAATAATGTTTACGAGAGTGATTAACCATAGGGGATGCCACATCTTATTTGGGTGAGATAAATAAAAATCCCAATCAACTATTTATAATGTGTGTTGTCCACCAAAGGTGTGGTACTAACATCCTCAATATTGACTCTTAACATAAAAGGTATTGTAGTATATTTGAAATTAGACATCTGATATTTAGTGAGTAGATCTACTGCATGTAGGAACTATTCCATTTTGAATATTCAATAATATTGGGTGATTTCGAAACTAAGAAAGTAATGTAATAGTCCCAAAACACTCATGGAAAACCTGTAATGCATGGTAAATTTAACCATGGAAATAGATTGTTTTGTACTCCCTATGGTAAATAATTTTCATCTACATGAATAACTATAGACATTAGGATATAAATTATAGTGAGAGAAACCTTGGAACAACAAGAAGGAATCCATCTGTATGTACTAGGATTATATTGCTTGTATGAGGCAATACAAATATTTCAAAAATATATAGATTAGAGATAAATCTTTGATATAAAGCTATGGTTGTTCCATGTAGATCTCCTCACTAAGATCCCTGTGAAGAAATTTACTCTTCACATTCATATGATGAACCTACAAACATTGAGTTATTACAATGGTGAGCACAATTCAAATGAACTTCTTCTTTGCATTAGGTGAAAAGGTATCATTGTAGTTTATTCCTTGACCCTATGAGAATTATTTCTCTACAATCCATTCTTTATACTTATCACAAATCCATCTACTTCCATATTTGTTTCAATAAATCAATTTTCACTTAACCAATTGCCTACTAGGAGGTAGGGGAACCAACTACCAAGCTCAATTATTCTTCAGAGAGTAATACTCCTCATTAATGGAAACCTCCAAATATGGACTAATTTTATCTTCTACATAATATTTGGATTTGTAGAAATGGCCATGTAATTTTGGATGGGAATCAAATGATCTATAATAGTGAGTTCTTTATGGAGCACCTTGAAACTATGATAAATTCCTCAATGTATTTGTTGGATCCCCAACTAGATCATCTAGAATTTGAATTTTTTTTTGTGCCCAAAGTGGTTTTTCTATTATATATACAAAAAATTATTCATTAATGTCATTATCTTCCTCTTCTTAATCTAATACAATTTTTTGTTGTGGATTTGTCGCACGGGTGTACGAAATCGCACAAGCTTAGAGAGTGTGGTCTACTCTCTAAACTATTGGTAACAGAAAGAAAGTGGGGGGAGCTCAAAAACATAAAACTTAATGGAGATAGTATGCTGAATTATGCTTTGATTAAATTAAAACTAAAAACACAAATATATAGAAGCTATATAGAGAGTTCCAAACGATAACAATGCAAACGATGGCTCTATGGCCTCTTCTTATTAAACGTTCAAAATGGAGAAGAAATTTTACCCACTTGCCAAATGGAACCTAGGCAATGGCTCTAGGTCCTGATGCAAGGATGTTGCCTTCCAAGCTCTGCCTCTGATGCAGTCTCACTCTCTCTCTGTTGTGGTGGACTAAGATGTTGGGTGGGCAACTATCGAGTCCTCTTTAGCTCTAGCTCCGGGTCACACACAATGCTGGTGTTTCTTGGGGAAAATTTGGCCAGCATAACCTTGTGATCACAATTTGTTCATCTCTTGGTGGGTTTATATAGGTGAGCTTCAAATCCTCCTGCCCTCCCTTGGTACATGATGGATGGTGACCCAAGGGAGAGGTGTGATTCCATTGTGTGCTCAAATATTCTTTTGTGTGCTCACATAACGTCTAAGGAGGTGCTGGTGGATGTCCTTAGGTGGCTTTCACATAAGGAGTAACTGTCCTTTGCTTGTTGTGGTCTCATAAAGTGAATTTTTTCCATTTCCAAGAATGCGCGCTTATCGGGAAAAAAGGCGCGCAGAAGGCGCTCTTCTTGAAGGATAAAGCGCGCATTTGAGCATTTATGACTAGTTAAAATCTGATTTTCTCAAAACCTTAGAGATTTTAAATACTTATTTATTCCATAATGTATTCATGTCCTGTAAATCCTTGGGCTCGACATTAATTGATGTTGTCTTCTGTTATACGATTTCCCAATGTTAACAGTTGCCCCCTAATGTGTGAGGTCTAGGAAGAACAGTATAGCCGAAATACATTATAGTTTCTTTTCTGTATCGTACGCAGAGAGAGAGAGAGAGAGAGAGAGAGAGAGAGAGAGAGAGAGAGAGAGAGAGAGAGAGAGAGAGAGAGAGAGAGAGAGAGAGAGAGAGAGAGGTTTGCATGTATTTTGGAATTGACAACACCTTGCACCGTTTCCGAGATAACCATGGCCTAAGGGACCCCCTACAAGCAGACAAAATATACAACATATTTACGAAATTTCAACGAGGCGAGCATGTCCCATGCTCTTGATGCTATGGCTAGTCAAACAAAATTGATAGATACATGTGCTGTTTGTGCCACTACTGTGGTAGTGATGCTGGTGGTTGTTGACGATGACTGCTGATGCCCTTAGGGGATTTTTTTCTTTGACGATAGGTGGAATGTGGTACCCATATGCGCAATCCTGGTATGGCATATCATTGTGCCATGTACGCATATGTACTAAATGGGACCTCCCTGTGTAAGCATTGTTGTCAAAGACGCTTATGGAGGTACGAGTCTTCGACAGATTTGATCAAAGTGCAATGGTTGTAAGGTATGATACCATCGTGACATGAAATATTTTGCTATAGTCGAATGTCAAGAGGATCGATGAGATCTGTGGACAATGATGTCTCCCACAGTGCCACTCGAGGATACCCCTTTGCATGGGAAGGGGTCATCCAAGGTACTGCTTCCTTTTTGGGAAAGAGGTGTTGAGGCCGACAAAAAGTAAGCCTTAACCGAACCATGAGTCATCGACCTGAGGGGTTGGGGATCGGGATATGATGGGTTTAACATAGGCATGTTGGTGAGTAGTGGTTGAAAATGGATGATGGGGATTCAGTGGCGCGAGGTCGAAGTATAATTGAGCAACTTGGCGGCAGTCATAAGTATTTCTGAAGGAAAAATCCCTGGAGTCGGTAGGACTTCCAGGGCGGGTGTGAACCGGCTATGATTGTCATAATGGTGCGTGCATGGGGGGTGAAATACTTTGACCAAGGGAGATGGGGTAATGCTGCCATGGGAGAAAAGGTGAAATATGAGGGCGAAGTGGCAAAGGGAATCTTTTGCGGTGTTTGTACACTTACCAAAAGAATAAAATAATGGGGTTTCGTTTGTACAACACATAGAGACGAGTACCCCAAAACATGAAAGAGGGTCGCTCACTGAAGGTGTAAGGATGGTGTTTTGTTGGGGGTAGGGGTCCCATTGGTTGGTCTCATGTGCGGGGTTGATGAAGTGGAATATGTCGCAGATGGGATTACGCTGATGTAGGTATGGCAGGCCAAATGCGGTGCGCAGAGGTGTGCTCTCAATCTGCTTGTACAACCTGATCATCTGGGAAGGGGGTTGAGTTTGTATGGTGAACTTGACCTTATGCATAATATGTGGATGGGCATGAGGTGCTTCCTAGACTAACATGGTATGGCCATGGCATCACTTGGGTGATATATGGTCTACTTTGGATGACGATTGCCATGGAGGGGAGGCTCTACCGACCATCACGGGCGTTTATCATATGCAGGGTGAGGTGGTGATAAACATGGTCGGTTATGAGGACCCTATGGTTTATTTCTGATGGAGAAATGATGTCAGGATATGCAAAGTTCTCTGGGACTCTATCATGCTGAGGATAGAATGATACCTGCTCTGGAACTTTCAATGTATGGTGCTATGAACGGTTTGCGGGTTCTTCCTACAAAAAACAACAACCTCAAGTGAAAGCATATTATTTTCATCCAATATTATTGAAAACATGAATTTTGGAAAGGAAGATGGGAGGGTGCATATCTGTCAGTGCTTGAATTTTTATTTTTATTTTTGCGAATGTGGGGCATCGCTTTCGTTCGTCATGGTATACTGATGATGGTGCAACTTACGGTTTGCAGAACGAACCTTCTGATCTCCTATTATGGACCTCTGAAATTCTGGAAAAGGGAAATAAATATGGAATTATGGCCCTAATCCTATTCATTTGTACTTGTTGAGTTTTGGGAGTTTAGAGGTGATTGCAGAGCCCTTTATTGTTGTTGCGGTCAACTTGTGTACTACGGATTAGCGATATTATGTCGAGGTAACTTCCATGACGTCCTGCATTTCAATTTTTTCAGTTTGGTGATGTCGGGGGCCATACAAATTGGGTTTGTATGGCCTCAAAGGGAATTTTTGTACTAGATTGCGTGGGCGATCTAGGAAAAGAAGCGCCCCCCCTTGCGATTATTTTCGAGGGATAGCCATGTGAAGGCACATTGTTCCCTCCTTTTTGCGTGCAAGGGCGTGCCTGTTTGAGAGGCGGGTGCGCAAGGGCAGGGTTTTTGTAAAAACTTGGGTTTTTGTTGTCCCTTTTGATGTTTTTACTCTATACTGATGGGTGCCTGTTACTTGGCAAGTTGGTATGGAGAGAGAAAGATTAGCCCAAGATCCGGACCACTCTGGCTGCTCATGCAGGGGCGTGCCATCAGTTGGCCACATGGGGCCTTATAAAATTCGTTGAGAATGAGTTCCTTCAGTCACAAGACCGATTGTTACGTTATATCATACAAAATTGGCACAGGAGGCGCAATATGTTCGTCCTGAGGGGGACGAAATTTATTATCTGTCCAGAGACGGATATATACTTTGTGATCGGATTATTGCCTCAGGGCGAGGCGCTGAGGTATCCACTCCTTGCTAGGCGAGTGAACATGGACAAGTTCCAGAGGAGGCATTGCAGTGGTGCACCTCTTATTGAGGGGTGCATCAATATTGCATCAATGACAAATGTGGTCAAGCGGTGTGCTCTGGCCATTATTGTGGGACTGGAGGGGTCGTTTGCTCCACATCGGGCATCGGGCCCGCAGGTGGGAGTTTTACGCTGCTTCAGGAAGGGGCATTTTTTCGATTTCGCCCATTTCTTCTTTGATGGTATGGTGTCACAACTGAACAGGGTCCAATGTGGATCCAAATCATTTGCGTACGCTAGCATATTGTGTAGCATTATGTACGAGAGGGTCGTGTTGATGAGGCCCATTGTGGCAGTGCCTATTGGGGGGCCGAGGGAGCCATGCATGACGAGGTGGGCTTCGGTGATGCCACGCAGTGATGGCCGCATGGCGGGTCGTTATTGGAACGACACAATAGAGGGCTGGTTCGAGGCCAATCCACAAATGTTTTTTCCATATCTGTATGCGGGGATGGACTTTCAAGGTGATCTCGATATCGGTCTCCCTTTCGGTTATGTTTGGGGTCCTGCAGGTATGTGCTATATTTTTGCATTTGTTCGAGTTTTTATGTACTTGAGTGTTTTTTATTGACACTGACATTATTTTTGTTACTCGTGCAGATGTGGCGAGGTGGGACGCCGAGTGGCCCAATTGGTGGGTCATGATCCTTTGCCACGATCGCCGGGTGGTAGGGGAGGAGGTGCTGTAGGTGGAATGGGTGGTGTCGGTGGACCTGGCAGGGATGGTGCTGGCCCTTCTGGTGAGGGCAGCAGCTTGGTTGCAGCTGAGGTAGTAGTCGAGAGAGCTCCTGCAGATGCAGCTGAGGTGCGCATCGCAGTACTTATGGCTCAGGTGGCCGCTCTAGAGGACTTCCAGGGTGGAGTGGACTCTTTGACCCACGGGGTGCTTGCCCAAGGTTTTATGGATGATGTCAAGGAGGTTTGGCTAGAGACGGTGATGGCCCGCGAGAGGGATTATCGGCCCACTCTACAACGGGTAGCTATCGCAGTGGCAAAATCAGCTCTGGTGGTGGCACCAGGAGTAGTGGTGGGCCTAGGTACTCCTCTTGAGGGGGAATCTCCCTAGAGTAGCTTTGCACATAGGGAAAGCACCTATTATGAGGATGCTTCCCTTATTTTTGACGACTGTTGGAACGGGGTCTCCTAACAAGCTACGAAACTGGTCCATTTTGAATATTTTTTATTATATTTAGCCTAGCAGAGGGGTTTTGCGGTGGGTCAAAGCCTCGAGCACATTGTAATGGGCCAAAGGGTAAACTAGGGGTCCAAAAACCATGGGTTGCAGACCACAGGAAAGTAGAGGATAGATTTTTATAAATAGAGATGCATTTTGTATTGTAAAGGATAAGAAATGATGAGCTATTGATGCGAACTGTGATTTAAGCTATCTGTTTGGGTTTTGGGGAAAAGACTCCTGCTGGCTGTGTGCGCGGAGATCCAAGTCCAGCTGTGTGTGGACCCTACTGCTGTGTGCAAAGCTTGGGAAGGGAATTGGAATTGTAAGGAAGAATTGATGAATGAATGAATGCGAAAGGTTATTCGAGAACTGAATCTGTGAGTACTTTTTTCTGAATTACTGATAATTGTTGTATTATGCATTTTTTGTCTGAAGCTGCGAAATATCTATATGTTGTGTTCTTAGATCTAGATCTGTTATGTCACTAGTACATTTGGCGGAAATTCTGACACTTTAGTTCCGACACTTTTGTCATAATGTCGGAAATTTCCCCAATTTCTATCAATTTTTCAAATCCCACCACAAACTGTCGCTATACTGACGTTTAGAGACATCGTCGCTTTTGCGACTTTATGTTTGTCATCAGAATTGCGACGTTTTAAACACTTCATCAGTCTTACGACATTTATGGGACGAAACATCGGAATTGCGACGTTTCCTACTTATTCGTCGGTCTTGCAATGCTTAGCAGCAGCCATCGGAAAAGCGACGTTGCTCATATAACCGTCGATCTTGCAATGTTGTGAAGCCAAATGTCGCAAGACCGATGGTTATATAAGCAACGTCACTTTTCCAACGGTTGCTCCCAAGCGTCGTAAGATCGACGTTTATATAAGAAACGTCGCTTGTTCGACGGTTTCTCCCAATCGAAATAAACAGTGTAATTTTATTTCATCTCAACCGATCATTAACTTCAACTTTATGTGTTCGTGTTGATAGTATATCATAAGCTTCATAATTTTTTTTTTGTTATAACGAATGAAATATGAAAAGGATATTAAGAAGAATCTTAGTTTTGTAGATATTTCGTATGTTTATAAAATTGATCCAAATATATTATTATTGACGTTGTTTTGTAACATTGATAAATTGACCGATTTATTAACCATATATTTATATGAAAGATACTTATTTCAGATATTAAAACGATGAGAATCAACTTGAAATATCAACCTGCATATTTTTCTATGAAAGACACAAAAATTTCAAGTCGCGCCTTGTGATCAGGTCGCCCGACCGGACGCATTCGGGTCGGGTTGTTTCGTTCGAGGGTGCCCGTATTAGTTTTGCTAAGTTGTGACTGCCCGGGTGCCTTGTACACATTCAGGCAGCCCGTTTTCCATTTTCTCCCATGTGGAATCATTCAGTTGGGTGCGTCGTGTCACACTGTGTGAGGTCGCCCGACCGGGCACGTTCGGGTTGGGTCGTTTCATTTGAGGTCACCCGTATCAGTTTTGCTAAGTTGTGACTACCCGGGTGCCTTGTGCACTTTCGAGCGGCCCATTTGCCATTTTCTCCCTTGTGGCATCATTTGGTCGGGTGCACTGTGTGAGGTTGCTGGACCGGGCGTGTTCGGGTCGAGTCGTTTCGTTTCGTTCGAGGGCGCCCGTATCAGTTTTTCTAAGTTCTCACTGCTCGGGTGCCTTGTGCACGTTCGGGCGGCTCATTTGCCGTTTTCTCCCATGTGGCATCATTCGGTCGAGCGCGCTGTGTTGCACCTGGCGCGTTCAGGTCGGCCAGTTTCGTTCGAGGGTGCCCTTATCAGTTTTGCTAAGTTGTGACTGCCCGGGTGCATTGTGCACGTTCGGGCAGCCTGTTTTCCGTTTGCTCCCATGTGACATCATTCGTTCGGGCGCGCCGTGTCATGCCTTGTGATTAGGTCACCCAACCAGGCACGTTCGGGTCAGGCCGTTTTGTTTGAGGGTGCCCATATCAGTTTTGCTTAGTTGTGACTGCCCGAGTGCCTTGTGCACTTTCGAGCGGCCCATTTTCCGTTTTCTCCCTTGTGACATCATTCGGTCGAGCGCGCTGTGTCGCGCCATGTGAGGTCGTCTAACTGGGTGTGTTCGGGTTGGGCTATTTCGTTTGAAGCTGCCCGTATCAGTTTTGTTAAGTTGTGACCGCCCGGGTGCCTTGTGCAAGTTCGGGTGGCCCGTTTGTCGTTTGCTCCCTTGTGACATCGTTTGGTCAGGCATGTCGTGTCGCGCCGTGTGTGGTCGCCCGACCGGGTGAGGTCGGGTTGGGTCGGGCCTTTGCGTTCGAGGGCGCCTGTATCAGTTTTGCTAATTTGTGACCGCTTAGGTGCCTTGTGCATGTTCGGGCGACCCATTTGCCATTTTCGCCCTTGTGGCATCGTTCGGTCGGGTGCGCCATGTCCCACCGTGTGAGGTCGCTCGACCAAGCATGTTCAGGTCGGGCCATTTTGTTCGAGGGCGCCTGTATCAGTTTTTCTAAGTTGTGATCGCCCGGGTGCCTTGTGCACGTTCGGGTGGCTCGTTTTCCGTTTGATCCCTTGTGGCATCATTCTTTCGGGCATGTCGTGTCATGCCGTGTGAGGTCGCCCAACCGAGAGCATTCGGGTCGGGTCGGGCCATTTCGTTTGAGGGCGCCTGTATCAGTTTTTCTAAGTTGTGACCGTCTGGGTGCCTTGTGGATGTTCAGGCGACCTGTTTGCCATTTTCTCCCTTGTGGCATCGTTCAGTCGGGGCGCTGTGTGAGGTTGCTCGATCGGGCGCGTTTGGGTCGGGTCGGGCCGTTTCGTTCGAGGGCGCCCATATCAGTTTTGCTAAGTTGTGACTACCTAGGTGCCTTGTGCACGTTTGGGTGGCCCGTTTGCCATTTTCTCCCTTGTGGCATTGTTCGGTCGGGCCTGTCGTGTCGCGCCATGTGAGGTCTCCTGACCGGGCGCGTTCGAGTCGAGCCATTTCGTTCGAGGGTGCCTGGATCGGTTTTCCTAAGTTGTGACTGCCCGGGTGCCTTGTGCACGTTTGGGTGGCCTATTTTCCGTTTGCTCCCTTCTGGCATCGTTCGTTCAGGTGCGTCGTGTCGCGTCGTGTGAGGTTGCCCGACTGGGCGCGTTCAGGTCGAGTCGGGCTGTTTCGTTCAAAGGCGCTTATATCAGTTTTTCTAAGTTGTGACTACGTGGGTGCCTTGTGCATGTTCAGGCAACCCGTTTTCTTTTTTCTCCCTTGTGGCATCGTTCGGTGGGGCGAACCGTGTCGTGTCTTGTGAGGTCGCCCGACCGGGCGTGTTCGGGTCGGGTCGGGCCATTTCGTTCGAGGGCGCCCAAATCAATTTTTCTAAGTTATGACTACCGAGGTGCCTTGTGCATGTTCAGGTGGCCCGTTTGTCATTTTATCCCTTGTGGCATCGTTCGTTCGGGCGCGTCGTGTTGCGCCGTGTGAGGACGCTCGACCAGGCGCATTCGGGTCGGGTCAGGTCGTTTCGTTCGAGGGTGCCCGTATCAGTTTTGCTAAGTTGTGATCACCCGAGTGCCTTGTGCACGTTCGGGTGGCCCATTTTCCATTTTATCCCTTGTGGAATCATTTGGTCAGCCACGCCGTGTCGTGCCGTGTGAGGCCGCCTGACTGGGCGTGTTCGGGTCGGGTCGGGCCGTTTCGGTCGACGGTGCTTGTATCAGTTTTGCTAAGTTCTGACTGCTAGGGAAAATGTGCACGTTCGAGTGACCCATTTTCCATTTTATCCCTTCTGGCATCATTCGTTCGGGTGTGTCGTGTCACGCCATGTAAGGTCGCCCGACCGAGCGCGTTCGGGTTGGGACGGGCAGTTTCGTTTGAGGGCGCCCGTATTATTTTTACTAAGTTGTGACCGCCTGGGTGTATGTACACGTTCGGGTGGCCTGTTTTTCATTTGCTCCCTTGTGGCATCATTCATTCAGGTGCTCCGTGTTGCGCCGTGTGAGGTCGCCCGACCGGGCACATTCGGGTTGGGCCATTTCGTTTGAGGGCACCTGTATCAGTTTTGCTAAGTTGTGATCGCCCGAGTGCCTTATGCACGTTCGGGTGGCCTGTTTTCCATTTTCTCCCTTGTGGCATCATTCGTTTGGGCATGTCGTGTCACACCGTGTGAGGTCGCCCGACCGGGCGCGTTCGGGTCGGGTCGGGCCATTTCGTTCAAGGGCGCCCGTATTAGTTTTGCTAAGTTGTGATCGCTCAGGTGCCTTGTGCATGTTCAGGTGGCCCGTTTTCCATTTTCTCCATTGTGGCATCATTCAGTCAGGTGTGCCGTGTCGCGCCGTGTGAGGTCGCCCGACCGAGTGCATTTAGGTCGGGTTGGGCCGTTTCGTTCAAGGGCGCCCTTATCAGTTTTGCTAAGTTGTGACCGTGCGGGTGCCTTGTGCACGATTGGGTGGCCTGTTTGCCATTTTCTCCCTTGTGGCATCATTCGTTCGGGCGTGTCATGTTGCACCGTGTGACATTGCCCGACCAGGCACGTTCAGGTCGAGCCATTTCGTTTGAGGGCGCCAGTATCAGTTTTGATAAGTTGTGACCGCTCGGGTTCCTTGTGCACGTTCGGGCGGCCCGTTTGTCGTTTTCTCCCTTGTGGCATCGTTCGGTCGGGCGCAGCATGTCACGTCGTGTGAGGTCGCCTGACCAGGCGCGTTCGGGTTGGGTCGGGCCATTTTGTTCGAGGGCGCCCGTATCAGTTTTGCTAATTTGTGACCAACCGGGTGCCTTGTGCATGCTTGCTGTGCCCATTTTCCGTTTTCTCCCTTGTGGCATAGTTTGTTCGGGTGCATCGTGTCGCACTGTGTGAGGTCGCCCGACCGAGCGCGTTTAGGTTGGGTCGGGCCATTTCGTTCGAGGGCGCCCGTATCAGTTTTATTAAGTTGTGATCGCCCAGGTGTCTTGTGCACGTTCGGGTGGCTTGTTTGCTATTTTATCCCTTGTGGCATCGTTCGTTCACGCGCACCATGTCGCGCCGTGTGAGGTCGCCCAACTGGGCGCATTCAGCTTGGGTCGTTTCATTCGAGGGCGCTCGTATCAATTTTTCTAAGTTGTGACCACCCGGGTGCCTTGTGCATGTTCGAGTGGCCCATTTTCCATTTTCTCCCTTGTGGCATCGTTCGTTCGCATGCGTCGTGTTGCGCCGTGTGATGTCGCCCAACCGGGCGCGTTTGGGTCGGGTCGGGCCGTTTCGTTCGAGGGCACCTGTATCAGTTTTGCTAAGTTGTGACCGCCTAGGTACCTTATGCACGTTTGGGTAGCCCATTTTCCGTTTGCTTCCTTGTGGCATTGTTTGGTCGGGACACCATTTCACGCCGTGTGAGGTCGCCCGACCAGGTGCGTTTGGGTCAGGTCGAGCCATTTCGTTTGAGGGTGCCCGTATCAATTTTGCTAAGTTGTGACCGCCTGGGTGCATTGTGCACATTCGAGTGGTCTGTTTTCTATTTTCTCCCTTATGGCATAGTTCGTTTAGGCGCGTCATGTCGCGCCCTGTGAGGTCGCCCGACCGGGCGACCTTAGGTCGGGTCGGGCCATTTCATTTGAGGGCGCCTGTATCAGTTTTGCTAAGTTATGACCACCTGGGTGTCTTGTGCACGTTCGGGTGGCCTGTTTGCCATTTTCTCCCTTGTGGCATCGTTTGTTCAGGCGCGCCCTATCGTGTCGTGTGAGGTCGCCCGACCGGGCGTGTTCGGGTTGGGCCATTTTGTTCGAGGGTGCTCGTATCAGTTTTGCTAAGTTGTGAACACTCGGGTCCCTTATGCACGTTCGGGCGGCCAGTTTGTCGTTTTCTCCCTTATGGCATCATTCGGTTGAGCACGCTGTGTCGCGTCGTGTGAGGTCACCCAACTGGGCGCGTTTGGGTCGGGTCAGGCCATTTCGTTCAAGGGTGCCCGTATCAGTTTTGCTAAGTTGTGACTACCCGAGTGCCTTGTGCACGTTCAAATGGCCCATTTGTCATTTTCTCCCTTATGGCATCATTCATTCGGGTGCCTCGAGTCGCGCTGTGTGAGGTCACCTGACCAGGCGTGTTCGGGTATGGCCGTTTAGTTCGAGGGTGCCCATATCAGTTTTGCTAAGTTGTGACCGATCGGGTGCCTTGTGCACATTTGGATGCCTTTTGCACGTCTGGTCAGGTGTGTCATGTCATGAGGCCGCCCAAGGAAACACGTTCGGGCCTCCCTCTCTCTCTCTCTCTCTACCCTCCAATCCTCTCACTATATCCCTCCCTCTATCCTTCTTTCTGCCCCCTTTCCATCTTTATGTCACTATCTCCCTCTCTTACCCTTCTGATCTACCTCTCTCACTCATCTCCCTCTCTCTCTCTCTCCATTCCTTCTCTCCCCTCTCCTTTAGTTTATCTCCATCTCTCCCTTGTGACTCCCCTTTTTCGCCTTGTTGGCAAGGTTAAAATGGTTAATCTTCAATAGACAAAATGTAGATCAAATATTTCATCAAAAAGAGGGAACCATACCCTATCTTCCAGGCTATGCCTATCAGTCGCTTGGCCTCTTCTTGCTCTCACATGAATGTAGTCTTGCTTGACTGGTACAGAAGAAGGTTTCGCATTATCAACTATTTGTTTGGGACAACTTTTAGTTGTTTCAACACTGCTAGATTCTTCAAGCTTATCCTTTAAACCATATTAGTCTTTTGTACTCTCTTCAACTTTATAGTGCTTTCCATTCCTCTCAGTCACATTTGTTTCCTTGGTCTGTTAAGGGACAAGGTCGACAACATTAGGATGTTTTTGCAATAAACAAGGGTATTTCTAGGACACAGTGAGGTGGAGCAAGAGTATAATTAGAGCCAAATTTCTCATAAATGTGGGACACTTGAACTTAAGATTTTCTGGAGTAGTCATGAGGTGCAGTCTGGTTATTAAGACTTCATCAGATGGCCATTCTCCGAACTTAAATTGTGTGACAACACTATGGATGAGTTTGAAACTGGAGATTGAACATACATTTGGTTTGATTGCAATAGAAATTTTCATCAATAAATGTAAAGCAATGGCTAAAAAATTAAATTAATAAATAAAGAAGACATGGAAACAAGTAACAATACTTACAAAATTGTTATATTGAGACACAAAGAATAAGCAACTAATGTGCACAAAAAGAGACCAATGAAACTATCATCTTAACCCCTAACCCCTCAAACACTAACCCCTAAACCTCTAAACCCCTAAACCATAAACCTCTAAACCCTTAACCCCTAACCCCTAAACCCTTAACCCCTAACCCATTTAACCCCCTAAACACCTAGTAAACCCCTAACCCATTTAACCCCTAAAAACTAAACCTATAAACCCTTAACCCCTAACCCCTTAAACCCTAAACCATTAAACTGACCTTATCCCTAACCCCTTAAACCCTAATTCCCGACCCCTAACCCGTCTAACCCCATTAGCCCCTAACTTCTGACCCCTAAAATCCTTAACTGCTAAATCCCCTAACCCCTAAACCCCTAACCCATTTAACCCCCTAAACCCTAAACCTATTAACCCTTAACCCTTAACCCCTTAAACCCTAAACCATTAAACCCTTAACCCTAACCCCTTAAACCCTAATTCCTGACCCTAACCCATCTAACCCCCTAAAACCTAACCCCATTAGCCCCTAACTTCTAACCCCTAAAATCCTTAACTGCTAAATCCCCTAACCCCCTAAACCCCTAACCCATTTAACCCCCTAAACCCTAAACCTATTACCCCTTAACCCCTAATTCCCAACCCCTAACCCATTTAACCCCCTAAACCGTAAACCTCTAAACCCTTAACCCATTTAACCCGTAAACCATAAACCTATAAACCATTAACCACTAACCCTTAAACCCTTAACCGCTAACCCATTTAACCCCCTAAAACCATAACCCATTTAACCCCATAAACCCTAAACCTATAAAACCTTAACGCCTAACCCCTTAAACCCTATTTCCCAACCCTAACCCATTTAACCCCCTAAAACCCTAACCCATTTAACCCCCCTAAAACTGTAACCCATTTAACCCCCTGAAACCATAACCCATGTAACCCCCTACCCTAACCCATTTGCTCAGTTGTGACTGCATGGGTGCCTTGTGCACGTTCGTGCGGCCTGTTTGCAGTTTTGTTTGAGGGCGCCCACCCAAACTCGTTTGGGTCGGGTCGTTTCGGTTGAGGGCGCCTGCCCAAACACATTCTAGTCGGGTCGTCTCGATTGAGGGCGCCTACCATCCCAAACGCGTTTGGGTCTCCTCGTTTTGGTTGAGGGTAGTACTCATATCAAATATGCTAAGTTGTGACCGCATAGGTGCCCTATACACGTTCGTTCGGACCGTTTTCCTATTGCTCCCTTGTGCCTTTGTTCGGTCATGCATGTCGTGTCTATTTGTGTGAGGGCGCCCGCCCAAACTTGTTCAGGTCCAGTCATTTCGTTTAAGGGTGGCCGTATCAAAATTTCTAAGTTGTGACCACACGGGTGCCTTGTGCACATTCGTGTGGCCCGTTTGTCGTTTTCTCCTTGTGCCTTCATTCGATCGAGCCATTTCGTTCGAGGGCACCCATATTAGTTTTACTAAGTTGTGACCACCCGGGTGCCTTGTTCACATTCGAGCAGCTCGTTTTCCATTTACTCCCTTGTGGCATCATTCGGTCAGGCACACCGTGTCGCGTCATGTGAGGTCGCTCAACCGAGGGAGTTCGAGTCGGGCCGTTTCATTCGAGGGTGCCCATATCAGTTTTGCTATGTTGTGACCGCCTGGGTGCCTTGTGCATGTTTGGGCGGACCTTTTGCCACTTGTTCCCATGTGGCATCGTTCGGTCAGGCACGCCGTGTCGCGCCGTATGAGGGTGCCCGACCAAGTGTGTTCGGGTCGGGCTATTTCATTCGAGGGTGGCCATATCAGTTTTTCTAAGTTGTGACCACCCGGGTGTCTTGTGCACATTCGGGTGCCCGTTTTTCATTTTATCCCTTATGGCATCGTTCGTTCGGGTGCGCTGTGTTGCGACATGTGAGGTTGCCCGATCGGGCATGTTTGAGTCGGGACATTTCGTTTGAGGGTGCCCGTATTAGTTTTTCTAAGTTGTGACCGCCCGGGTTCCTTGTGCACGTTCGCGCGGCCCATTTTCCATTTGCTCCCCTGTGGCATCATTCGTCGTGTCGCACCATGTGAGGTCGCCCGACCGGGCACGTTTGGGCTGGGTACATTTGGGTTGGGTGCATTCGGGTAGGGTCATTTTGGTCGAGGGCGCCTGCCCAAACGTGGTCGGGTTGGGTCGTTTCGGTTGAGGGCGCCCGCCCAAACGCGTTCGGGTCGGGTCGTTTCGGTTGAGGGCGACCATATCAAATTTGCTAAGTTGTGACTGCATGGGTGCATTGTGCACGTTCGTGTGGCATGTTTGATTTTTTCTCCCTTGTGCCTTTGTTCAGTTGGGCGAGCCATGTGAGGGCGCCTGCCCAAACGCGTTCGGGTCGGGTCGAGTCGTTTTGTTTGAGGGTGGCCGTTTCAAAATTGATTGCTTCATTGAGCACAACATGCAGCTTATATAATACTTTATTGAAGCTAGGAGCTCCATCTTTGGGGTTAATCCTTCTAAATAACCAATAAAGGGTCAAGGAAATTGACCAATATGTTGTCAAGTTTTATCTTATCCATCTTTGGGGCAAGCTGCTTTTCGACTAACTCCACTGCTTTTGATCTCAATTTTTCCAACTTCTTCCTTTTCTCATATGATACATGAGCCTTTTCCTTTCTCTTCCCTTATAATTCCATAATTGTGTCATAGTGATGCCAGCCAACTTCTTTGGAAAGCCTTCCTAGCAGACAATACTTGTGACTTGGCTGAAGCCTCAACACTTTCAGAGCATCTGGAATGGCCATTCTCTTCTTCTGGTCATATGGTGGGGGAACCCCTTCAAAAGCCCTTATCCTAGAAAGTGCTACAGCACCACGCTTGGTTTTGTGTGGAATCATTCCTCTAATTGTCCAGTAGTCAAATCCTTCTCTTACTTTATTATCATTTTCCCATACCTAACCAATGAGAGCACAAGAACACCTATTTCTATAAAATCACCAGTAAATTCTCTTAATTTATTGTCATTTACCCATAAATAACCAATGAGAACACAATAACACCTATTTATATAAAATCACCTATAATACTTTTGTGGGTTTCACTAATATCCCTTTAGTTAGTGTGTGCACAGTAGCCTAGATCCTAAAGTGATTCCTGTACAATGATAATCCACTAGGTGTATTTTTTCTTTAAAAACTATGCATGGATAGATGTCCCATTTATGGCCAAGTTCCACCTAAATGGTTCCCCCTACGTACCTAGTAACTACATTACATTTATTTCATGAAAAGACTACCCTACAACCCACCAAATTTCTATCATATCCTTGATGTCAACAACAATTTGTTGTTCAAGATATAGCTAAGTTGGAACAAAATTAGCTCTAGAGCTTAGGATATTTTTCCACCTCTAATGTTTATAAACCAATAGATATAAAATTTCTAAGGCATGTGGGAGCCCTTTAAGTATCACCTTTCCTATATTGACTTCGTCTTATAAATCATGGAAAATGTCCATAAATGAGTTATCCTTACTAAACCAAAAATTTCATTGAAAATAATCATTCATACCATAACATTACTACTTCCCTTTTAACCACATAAAACTTATTTTTAAGTTACCATAATTCATCTTTAATATCACATAATTAGATTAAAAAATCAACCAAAATCCCTAGTTTATGAAATAAAAATTCAACAATTTTATATAATTAATAATTTAAATAAATGTCTTAGTTCTAATCTCATTAATAATTATTTATAATAAAAAATACAACTTATTTACGCAAACCCCTTATTAACCCCAAGAAAAGTCTCACACATTTTATTTAATGGAATTTGAGTGGCCTTAAAAAACACATGTATTTCATTTCAAAATGTCAAAAAATTTCAAATATCAAAAGTTTTAATTTCCATCTTTCATTTCCCTTTGGTTGATATTTTTAATTTCCCTCTTTCATTTCCCTTCAGTTGATATTTTTAATTTCCCTCTTTCATTTCCCTTTGGTTGCATGGTTTGTCCAGGGAAGGAGGGAGGATGTGGCCATACTGTCGCCAGTTTTGAGGAAGGATGCAGCCATACTATTGTAGGTTTGGAGGAAGGATGCGGCCATACTGTCCCAGGTTTGGAGGAAAGATGCGGTAAGTAAAGAAATTGATCCCGACTTCCTGTTGCAAGTCTTCTCGCTCCACAAGTCGGAAGGAATTCCAACTTTAATTGGCTCCATCATAGGTCAATCTGCGAATTTCACACTTATTTGCGGTTGCTTTTGTATTTGAGTTCTATTTTTCAACATGTCCATACGATAATTTAAATATTATTTATTTGCCATTGAAATATATTGATTATATCTCGAATCAAAGTAGATCAATTAAATTTTTGAAGACCCATATTCTATTTGCTCTAGTTTTTAGGGTTTCACGAGTTAGACAGTTAACATATTGCTCTAGTCGTATGCATTAGTGTTTAGGATTTAGCTTCAGTATGTGTTGTTTACTAGATTTGGCATATACCCTGAATCTTCCATCTTCCCAGCCAATAAATCCACCATTGAATATATCTGCTCTGATTGTTTGTGTGATCTGTCTCCAACAACAAATGAATGGACTCTGTTCTTGACCTTGATCCAGCTGCATACTGGGCTGTTTACTGCCATATTGTGTGTTTCCATTGCATGGTAACAACTCGGGTATATAGTGGTAAAGTTGAACCAACATAGAAAGGTCATTTTAACATTCCGTGCTTCTTGCTCTCATGGGGCTCTCAATCTGCTTCTTTGTATTGGAGGGGCAGTAAAAATGGGCAGTGATGTCTCAAGATACAAAATCTGCAGCAGCATAAAAGGTTCTAGGTATTCTTTGGAGGGTGAGTTTTGGGCCCACTATAATCAAAGGCTGGATTAACATGTTTTGTATGGATTGTGGCTTATACAAACCTTGGATCCTAATTTCTGTGATGCCTCAGGGATCGAACATACCTTTGTGTGGTTCAACAAAAGCTCACTCTACTATTTAGCTCACGTGAGGATCACTTAGATGATTCTCACTACAGGGTGATAAAGTTGTATACAATTTCAATATATGTTGCATTGTTTGATGACATTGCAAAGGCTCGATGTGTTTTGGATCTTCATCCTATATATCAGTGGCATGCTGTAAATTTTTGTGGCTCACATTTGCGTGATGATAATAATTTGTATATGATAACTTCACACAGTAAATCATAGTTAGATAATAGATAGAAATGGCTCGGTGATCTCAGTAGGATGACACGTTATATCACTCTCAGCAATGCATTCCAAGACTAACTATAATCCGATCATTACAACATGGAAAATTGAATTTATACAATGCTCACTCTCTGGTATGATGATTCACATAGCTAGTGCTCTGTGGGTTTGGTATGCACACCCAATCATTCATATGCCTTTGTGGAGACACGAGGAATTCAATGCTTGTTGTATTTGGTTGGCACCATTACAGTGACTAATATAATATGCAAATTTTGCACTCGTTCCTGTGACACGATGGGTTGGAATCGCTTTGGCATCTGAGTTATTATTCACAGCATAACTGTGTAATTTCATATGAAGATAGTAACCAGAGTAAAAAAATTAGAGAGGGTGCCAATAATCAGACACCTCTGCATCTAGAGCTCTCTGCGTCCATCCTCCAAATATTCACTTTTTTTTTTCAACGGGGAGGGTATTTACATTATGAACATGAAATCAAACATAGAAAATATACAAGTCAAGGAAGGCTGATCTCTTGAAATTCTCAAACAGTCCAGCATATGGATAAGAGCTAACCACCAGACAGCCTTGCATGTACATTGTACATCTATGCGAAAGGCCACTCTAAGCATATTCTGTCAGGAAGAAAATTTGAGACAAAGGATTTGTTCGTAATACATATAGCACTACACCTAGAATTATCCTGCTTTCATAAAATTTGTCCTTCTAATTCATAAAATGTCTATTAATAAGCACTGATTACTTCAAATGATATCCATGGATGGACCATTCTAAGATTCAGAAAATGAAAGTCAACCATCCATCAGTAAATCCATGAGAGATCTTGCTCGTAGGAGACAACCTTTGCAGCACCTTGAGTGCCTTTCTATGAGATTTGAGGGCAATCTTCCACCTTTAACTTTTACAATTTATGAGAACCTACTAGAGGCTTGAGTCCAATATCAGTCAAACCCAAGCACCTACAAAGTCACATGACACTCAAGCATGGAAAGTGCTTCACCAGTTGCAGCCCTTCATCAGTAACCTCCTGGAATTTTATAAGTTCAAGGATCTCTACAGAGTGAGCTGCACAGAGAGCCTCCATGCCACTGCCATTGAATGAATAAACATGGTCAAGAAGTAAAACCCGAATAGGGCATGCTTCAATTAATGAAATTATGCCAGCAAGATTGAAGGAAGATGAGGAAGGGAAGTCTCCATCAGAGTATGATATTGAAACTTATTCCAATTCAGAGCAATTCTGAGCAATTACTTTCAAGCTCTCATCTGTCAACCACAGTGGATTGCTAATTAGGATAGGAACAGAAAAATATAAAGGAACTCGTAATGACAAGGTTTTCAGCTTGGTGCATTGCTGGGCAAGGCTTATCAAATCATTATCTCTTACCCCAACACACATATCAAGATGAAGATTTTGCAAAGCTTGACATTTCCTAAGAACACAAGCAAGTCCTCTACCTGGGCTGATGAGGCAATTAAAAAGACTCAAATCTTCTAGAGCCTCACATGCTACCCATTTTTTCTACCATCTTTCGATAGCTAAACGTCCATATAGTTTCATGTACCTATAATTTGCATCAACCTCGAACTGAAGCCTTTTCAGGTTCCTTCAACCATCCCCCAACTTTTCTAGATCACCTTCTCCAATAGCCCGGAAATTTTTAAAAGTTAGATCTTCCAAACTCTCAAGCCGACCTAGATACTCTAGCCATTCTACACTTCTTACATTGAGGCACCTAGTTAGGTGAAGTGTTGAAAGTTTTTTGCACCCTACAACCATAGACAGTATTCCACAACCTGTTATTCCTGGAGTGAAATTCAGCCTCAAGGCCTTAAGCCCAGTGCAGGAACCTAGATACCCTAGACCTCCATCTATAATAAATGTGCAAAATCTAAGAGTGAGATCATTGAGGTTTGGGAAATGCTGTGACATAATTCTAAGCCCTTCATTATCCAACTGCCTTCCTAGCTTTGACATCCATCCGGAATACACTATCTCCACCCTCACTAAGTTAGGGAACCACATATAGAGCGCGGATAAGGCTTCAATTTCTGGGCTTAAATCACACCCCACCCTTAAATATTCCCTCTGGTATTTCTCGATTTGATATAAATGTTTGCACAGAAGGGCTGCAGTGTTTCTATCTGGTGTTTCTTTAATTCGATCTAGTACTTCCCACACCAACTGATCTGGTAAAGCCTCCATCATCCAGAAGCCTAATTCCAGTAGAAAATTGCATACATCTAGCCAAATCTCCTGAAATTATTCTGTATCAGAATGCTTGTTTGAATGGAGGCTCAAGACTTGATGTGAATATAGGACACCATTCCTAAGTGTCCAAGAGTTTTCATCCTAGCTTCCTACATATTTGTCCAAATATTCACTGATATCATTAATTTCATATATATTCCATAAGGTCCTTCGATTTAGAATTGGCTTCCTTCCAAAGTCTGGCCAAATTGGCATCGCTTTGGCATCTATAGTTCTCTTTGAAGTTTATATATGTTACTAACACGATTGTTTTATTTTTTTAAATATTTTAGTGTAAAACCATGATCTCTATTGTGATGCGAAGGTTTATTCTTGTGTAAAAACCATGATCTATATTCAAGAGTCTAGGCATATAAGTGTAAAACCATGATCTCTATTATGATGCAAAGGTTTATTCCTGTGGCTCGACTGCTCTTCTGAGTGGTTAATATGAATATATTCTGTGACATCACAATGTTTCAAATCTATCTCTCTGGCTTAATAGAAACTCACATCTGAATAATATATCGCTTCAATTCTGTATGGATTATATGTATATATCTAAAGTGACACTCGCACCTGTAGATTACAATGGCTCATTCTTATGTTCAAAATCTCGCATATAATTTGTCGAAGCTTGCAATGCTCAACAAAGGCTCGAGGAACATGTTTTTCATGGATTGTGGCTTATACAAACCTTGGATCCTATTTTCTGTGATGCCTCAGGGATCGAACATACCTCTGTGTGGTTCAACAAAAGCTCACTCTATTATTTAATTAGCTCACGTGAGGATCGCTTAGATGACTCTCACTACAGGGTGTTAAAGTTGTATACAATTTCAATATATGTTGCATTGTTTGATGACATTGCAAGGCTCGATGTGTTTTGGATCTTCATCCTATATAACAGTGGCATGCTATAAATTTTTGTGGCTCGCATTTGCGTGATGATAATAATTTGTATATGATAAATTCACACAGTAAATCATAGTTAGATAATAGATAACAATGGCTCGGTGATCTCAGTAGGATGACACGTTATATCACTCTCAGTAATGCAATCCAAGACTAACTATAATCCGATCATTATAGCATGGAACATTGAATTTATACAGTGCTCGCTCTTTGGTATGATGATTCACATAGCTGGTGCTTTGTGGGTTTGGTATGAACACCCAATCGTTCGTATGCCTTTATGGAGACACGAGGAATTTAATGCTCATTGTATTTGGTTGGCAACATTACAGTGACTAATATAATATGAAAAGTTTGCACTCATTCCTGTGACACGATGGGTTGGAATCGCTTTGGCATATAAGTTATTATTCACAGTGTAACTGTGTAATTTCATATGAAGATAGTAACCAGAGTAAAAAAAATCAGAGTGGGTGCTAATAATAAGACACCTCTGCATCCATCCTCCAAATATTCACTGATATCATTAATTTCATATATATTCCATAAGGTCCTTAATTTTAGAACTGGCTTCCTTCAAAAGTCTGGCCGAATTGGCATTGCTTTGGCATCTAGAGTTCTTTGTGAAGTTTATATATGTTACATGATATTTTTATTTTTTTTTAAATATTTTAGCCTTGCATAGAAAGACCGACGATACTTTTTTTTAAAATATTTTTACCCAAATTTCGGAAGACCGACGACATACATGTCGAAAGTGCGATGTTCCATTTTTTACTATTTTTACTTGTTCGTCGGAAGACCGACGCCGAAAACGTCGGAAGACTGACATTTCCTTTTTTAAATATCTTTTCATTTTCGTCGGATTAGCAACATTACATAAGTGTCAGAAGAGCAACATTCAAAACTTCGGACCACATATCGTCAGAATTGCAACAGTTTACAAACTTCGGAAGAGCAACGATTGGGAGGACGTGGGAAGAGCGATGACTTGTAAAACGTCGGGAGAGTGACGGTTTGGAAAACGTCGGAAAAGCGACGGTTGTTTGGAAACATCAAATTTTTTTTTGGTATTGTGACACTTTAGAAAAGCATCGCAATTGCGATGTAATGGCTAACCACGTTTTGTCCTGCCTCGAACTATCACTCTTGCGACGACTATGTGTCGGAATAGCGACGAAGTGGCCGTCAAAAATTGGGCCAAATTTTCTAGTGTGTTCTATTTATGTACTGCTGTGTTGAATTTATAACAAGCATATAACTATAGATCTAGTGCACGTGTATGAGAATAGAGACTTAATTAACTCTACGTAGAATAAGGTAATCGGGGATTACAGGACCTAGCACTGCTCTGCCTACTTTACCCATCCTTTCTCAGGGTGTGGAAACCTGGTTCCAACACCCACCCATACTACTTCGGGTGAGACTTTGACTTGCGAAAGCAGGTCACTGCTGAAAGGGCTAGTAGTATAGGATTTTATTGGCAAACATTGCTTACCGAACCTGGGTCAGGACCCCTTGAGCCAACAAATGGTTCCATTGTCGGGACCGGAAGAAATCTGAGAGAGGAATCAGGTAATGACAAGAGAATATTGGAAACCTAAAAGAAAAGATATTGAAGACTAGTTCGAAAGACAGATCCAGGTGTTCACAGTAAAATAAAACTGCAGTGAAAAATTAACAGTGGAAAGGTGGAAAAATAGGTAAATTCTTACTGAAAGCTACGAAATATTCTTTGTAACCTTTGCAATTAAACTCCAGGAGTGGCTAGCCAGGCTTGTGGAATTCCAGAAGTGCTGGAAGGACTAGCGAGTCACTCAGTGGGCCCCAGAGCTACTTGAGCAACTGGAAAAGACTGATAATACTATCACACGAATGGTGGATCACTGGGTGGATAGTGTGCTGGGAGTATTTGTGATAGAATTTTCCATTGATCAGTTTGTATCATACTCTGAGGCCGAACGACTGATTCTTCAAAGGATTTTGAGGCAAATTTCTGAGGACATTACCATTGCTGATCAAGAAATTATTGTGCGAAAAGAGCATTATGTGTAGTCATACTAACTGAATGACCTCGGATCTAGATGGTAGCCCGACACGTAGTGGTAAATAATATTGGACCAACCTTGATGGAGGGAGATCTATCTACACTCCATTGCAGGAACTAGCTGTGCAAGATTCCCCAACTACATTTCCACCTAGGCCGCGCAAAGGTAAGAATTCGCCTATACTGCCACCCTCCCTAGATAGTGATATCGCTGCGCATTTGAAACTACCTACCTTCAAGGGGGTAGGAGATGAGGATATGGACCAATTTTGGTTCGTTTCAGACTCTGTATGGACCGTGCAGAATGTGGCGAGTGATACGGTAAAAAGGGTGCAACTGTCGCTGGCTTTCGAGGATAGGGCCTTGGACTGGTGTATGAGGTATATTTCCTAGAATGGGGGCGCATCTATTCAAGATATCAAGGATGCTTTGAAGCACCAGTTCAGGAAGCCGAAATCTTATTTCTAGTTGGTAGCAGAAGTAAAGCACTTCAAACAAGGTGCGTCTAAGTCAGTATGGGAGGCTGATCAGCGACTGAAGAAAGAAATCAGGGAAAGAGGGTTTGAATATGATGATAAATAGCATACGGAATGGTTCATCGCTATGTTGTTACCTCATCTGTGCACACCAATGAGTCATCAGACCTTTGAGTTGCAGCAGAAGGTTGTGGAAGTCACTATGAAACTGGAGGCTGCCCCCTGAGAGGATACGTCCGCAGGGGTACAAAAAATCCAGGAACAACTTGGGGCTATGCATATGGAGATACAGAACCTGAAAAAAGAGTGAGGAAAGGATGGTTGCGCAGATATCTAGTGCATACGATGCCGGGTGTCTGGCCATACGAAGGATCACTGCCCTCTGTTAACGGATTACATGCAAGCAGGAGGGCCTAGTCCGGTATGCCCAGGGGCAAGTAGGGAACCCATCCTATTATGACCAGGTTCAAGTAGACCTACACTATGGTGTGATGATTTTCAGGTAGCAGGACTGCATGATACAAACCATTGCCCTCGGCTAGGTGCGTATGTTCCAAAACTAAAGCAACAATGGTGCCGATTCTGCCGATCGATGGGACATGATGAGCATAACTGTCGTACTTATGACTTAATGATGGATCGTGGGAACTTATATAGGCCACAATAGGACTCTGCATCACCAAGACTTTCTGCGCACTTTGGAGGATCACCGGACCAAGGCAGAGGAGGTCGGGGAGGAACCGCAGGACGAGGACATGGCCAGCTAGGCTGTTATAGCTGTGGAAAAATAGGGCACTTTTCCAGAGAATGCCAAAATCCCACCAAGCCATCATGCAAATATTGTAGGCAGCTGGACCATGAGGTAGAAGACTGCGCAATTTTAATAGCCAAGATGCAGGAAATGCAGCCCATGCCCACGCAGAACATACAAAGAGTTAAATCCGAGCTAAGAAAGGCAGATCCCTGTGTAAAAGTCATGACACGCAGCGGGTTGGTCACCCAGGGAGAAAAAGAGAAGTTTGCCTCCCAGGAAGGAGTGCCTATCAAAGAACAAACAACACCAACAGTTCCCACGCCACCGCTAACGTAACCTCAGATAGAGGAAGAATTTGAGCACTTTTTAAGGGCATGTCTGCAGCTGCTGCGAAATCCATAGATTGTAGGAAATATCCAAGCACTACTGAATACCTGCGCAGTTCGAACCAATTTGATCCCTGAAACCAAGGATGTACACAAACTATACATCTATAAGAAGTGCATCGGAAGAGAGATGTGATTGACTACGCAGATTGGTGACTACGAGATGGATCAAGTTATTTTAGATCTGGGGTCAGATGTGAATTTATTACCAAAGTAGACATGGCAAAGAATGGGAGAACCTAAATTAGAATGGTCCACCATCCAGCTACGAATGGCCAATCAACAAAAAATCATCCCTCTAGAGAGGTTACCAAAAATCATGGTTGACATGGTAGGGGAAAGGGTCCTAGCTGACTTTGAAGTCATAGAAATTGTGGAAGATGCGGATCCCTACCTTGCACTCCTTAGACTAGATTGGGAAATTGAAATGGGGGGTGTCATCAATCTCAAGAAGCGCAACATGGTGTTTGAAAGAAAAGGTACGCGTGTCATAGTACCTCTAGATCCAGTAGAAGGTGTGTGGTATACAGAGCCAACCTAAGAGGAGGAGGAATTAGATCAAATTTATAAATTAACTGCACAAGATGAAGATTTGGTTAACCCCACGGATGAAGGAATGCTCTACTGGGAAAAGGACAGTGAATTTTTTTCTGACTCTGATGAGGAGCTGGAAAATTGGCAAGGCCGATTGCATGAAGTTTTGGTGCTCCGATGTCTTCAGACCATCAGGAATTTTCAACGTATCTCTACCACGGAAAGGAACCTACCTTGCCAAGAGGACGCAGATGATAGTCAGAAGACGGTTGAACCTAAGATTCCCACAAAACACAGGCTAGGGACACTATCACTAACATTTCGTGGAGCACCTACATAAGGACCGGTATTCTTCGCTCATGAGAAGTATTGGAGAAGGGTGATCCTGTGCATAGGGACCCCAATTTCCAGATGGAATTCGAGGTCAGTCAACCTATGCAGACACTTGCTGACATACAACACTCAAGGGTGCGATCAAGCCTTGCACGGTCAAGCTTGCCGGGGTATCACTGACCTAGGCATGCGTCAGGTTACGGACCTGCCCAGGCCCACGTATAATTTGAAGAATTTGTGGATGCCTCAAGAAATAAATGGCATGAGGACACGTGACGTAGCCCTCTGGTGCAAGGACATTTCGACCAAGGGTGAAGCACATGGCTTGAAAGGACTGATGGCCAACTTGTAGACACACCTCGCGTCAACCTTCATTCAGGGTACGCGAATGACATATAGGTGTCATCCATGGTCTGACATTCCGCTGGCCAATGGGCTAGTGATACTATTTTTATACTTAGATACACATATTTTTTGATATATATATGAGAGATATTTTTGCGACTCTACATGGTGTGCTATCTATTTCGGTTTATGCATTTTGTGTTATGCTGATGGATATCTATGTTTTTGGTTTTTTATGTATGATGGTTTATTCGCGATGCATTCTAGTCTAGAATATTATTAGCTATGCGATCAGCTACTTGGTTTTGATTCCTTGATACATGTGAGGATGTCATGTAATCAAATTGTCTGCTTAATCTTTTGGCACGCAAATATTTTCTAAACGGGTTTGCGTCTCTAGTTTCAAACTTTTGGTTTAACTTTGATACCACTAACTGGGAATCTAGGTAGACATGCATATGGCGGATGCCTTGATGGAGGGCCTCGCACATAAGTCCGATAACGATGTCATACTCTACCTAATTTTTGGTTGCTGATCCGATGCACACTCCGTTTGAAAACAGTGGTGATCGATCAGGGTGGTAGATGACCCAGGTGGCCACAGCTAAGTTTTGAGACCATCATGATGCTCCATCAGCAAATCCCAAATAGGGTTCAAGTTGGTGATCCATGGTGCCACTCTGAGCGCGTTTAGGTCTTTGGGTAGAAAATATTTTGGTATTGGAATTTTTTTGTACTCTAACTCTAGGGGATAAGGGCTACTGGGGCCCTTATGGGTAGAAATTATTGAGGTAAAGGTCATTGACGAGGTTAGTAAGGTAGGTCCCGTCCGATTCCGTCAAGATGTATGCCCCTGCTAGGGACAATTTTTGATGATATAGGGCCCTTTCCACAAGGTTTCGAACTTTCCTGGCCCTAAGGCCTCTTTTGCGAAATCATAGGGAAGGACTAACTCTCCCTCGGTAAATGGGCAAGGGGTGATGTGGTGGTCGAATGATGCTTTTACCCTTTTCTTATGGGCCTCCTTGTGTTGCAGTGATTGTCGCCTGCTTTCATCAACTATCTCTAGTTGTACTAGGCGTTGTTCTAGAGGCTGGGTGTCATCAAGGAGTTCGATGGCGGTATGAAAGTTTGGGATCTTGAAAAATTCTATGCAAAAGCGTAAGGTGCCTTGGTCTTTTGCGACAGGAATAAAGCAGAATTCTTGTGAGGAGGAGGTGATTTAAATCCTGTCTTGGGTGTGTGACAACACACGTCGTATATGGTGAATTTTGTCGTTGGCATGCGGCGGGGGAAGGATCTCAGTAACAGAGTCCTTTGTGAGCCTAAGATCGGCTTTCCCGCTAGGATAGTCAATTTCCGGTAGATGACAGTTGTTTTTATCACAGAGGTTCCTGAACGCTTTTAGCAGCAGGCATACCTTCAGCGCATGATCATGACCGGTGAAAATGGTGCATGGTATCACAGCGCTGACAGAGTAGATAATGTCATATTATACACTACTCGATGTTCCTGATGCGAACGCTTGGAAAGGGTCGGTTGTGGACCAGGTCGTCTTCTGCTTCCATTTTTGCGTCATAGGTTGAGACTTGCCTCCCTTTTTGGTGGGTGGTTGTCTTAATGCTACTCTATTTGCTCTTAGCTTGGGGAGATGTGTACGCTTAAATGTATGATGAAAGTGTAAGCAAATTCGGCAATAATTGCATGTGATATTCTGTTTATTAGAGAGAAGTTTTTGAGGGAGAGGCGAGATTATGCAGAGACTGTTTGTAAGGGGTTTGAGTTCTCTACATTGGTTGAATCAGTGATCGTTTAGATCACAAAGACCGCATGTTATCCTAGGCTTTCCCTAAGGTATACGTGGTTGGTGTGTGGTCTTATCAGGCTTGACACACCACTATGGTGGTGGGGACGTTGAGCCGGTGATATATATTTTATGCCATTCTTGGAGATCACTTGTCCTCTTTTCTATGGCATTAATCATGTCGATAGTGGGACGGATCCGCGAGACATAAGTACAATGTCGTTCTTAATTATTACCCTGACATGTCAGGAAAAATATCTGTGATATGGGGGTCCCATCATGCTTGGTTTGAGGCCAGGTGGGGTACCAACGTCATAATGCTGCTAAGTCAGGGTAGTGGACGACTATATGGTCTGTCTGCTTACATAATGTGCACGCGGGTGGGTTTCGTGAAGTGCCTTTAGGGGTAACTATGGGTTCCCCACTCGGCTGTTATTCCGCTGATAAGAATGTGATAGACCCGCTCATCTCCTCTGCTTGGGTCATGGAGCTGCCGATGGATTTGACATCCATATCGTCTTCTTGGGAAAGACGAACTATGGCTGAGCAGAGGCTAGCAAGGGCTAGCCATAAGCGAGGTATGTAGTGACAATCCTCCAATAGGTGATTGTCGGTGCATGACGGGCATGTGAATTGTGCTGCCCATAGCCTCATGTAGTAAACCCTTTCGATCAACTACCATATGTTAATGAGTTCCAATTCGGCACACTCTTTGAGGTAGTGGCCCCGTTCATCGCATAGTGTGCAACGTATAATGGGTATTACTGGGGGGCATTCTATGAATTGGTGCTCCTCTTGTAAGTATAGGATGGTACACGACTCTTCATTGATAGGCTAGATGGAGGGATCCTCTTGATGGGATCGCTCGTCCACATGTAAGGTGCCCCTATACCATGGTATTTCTAGACAATGGTGGGTATAATGCCCATAGGTGTCATAGAGAGCGCATGCATTGGTACACAACAGTTTTCCTGTACTGTTGGTGGCAAGTTCCTTTTTATGGGAATGTCACTTTGAGGTGCCTGCCTCGTAGCCGAGGAGTGGTTTTAACTCGTCCAACTCCGGGCATATGTGAGTAGGGTGTCCTGTGACATCACATATAGCACAAGTTGATGACTCCCTCTGCATGGTGGGAGTCACCACTTTCTTTCCTTTCTTGGCGATTTTCTTGGTCGTGGTCACCAGTTTCGTAATGGGTATTTCCCTTGCGGGGGTGGTTTGGACTGCTACTTGGGTAGGCTAGGGCTCCTCGTGACTGGGGGGCTTTAACCCAAATGCAGTAACGTTGGTAGCTACTGTTCCTAGAGGGGGAATGAGATACCATAATAGGAATGCCAATGATATATTGGGTAATACCAGTGTTGCCAAGATCTGCTAGGAGGTGAAGCCAGGAGGTGGGTAGAGGAAAGGAGTTTTGGAGGCGGCATAGACTAGGGAATTTGCAGTAGCTGATGCCTCGGTGTCGTTACTACTTGAGTCTGTGTCTTGACTAACCTCGGTGCTTGATGTGGACATCATGCATACCGGGGCCCCTGTGACATCGGGCGATACCTCAGGGATGATGGGAGGATCTCCTAGGAATGACCCTGGTACAGACAACATTTGAATTGGCCAGGACCATATTATTGATATCATGAAAGACCATCTGTGGTTGTATCTACATAAGGTAGAATTACATCTGTGTTGGTCAAGGGATGCTTTTCACTGTGCATCGTGGGGGAGCATCATGATGCAGAAGAGGGAGGATGATATGGCAGACATGGCGTACATGTAACTCCGCCCAAGGAGTGTATTGTAATCCAAGTGAGCGTCCAAGACTTCGATGTCTATGTGGACCGTCTTGCCAGCTAAACAGACCAGTACATTTTGGAAGAGATCAATGGGGGTCGAGGGAGGACCGTCGTATGCTCTGAGTGTGATGACGGAAGGCTTGAGTTTGGGGGCTCCTAACTTCTGCCATACATTCTTTGACATCATGCATGTGGATGCACCCTCGTCAATGACACATCGGTGGATAGTGTTATTCTTTACTGATACTGGTATCTGGAAGGCGACCATGGAGGGAAGCCTAGGGGTGGCTTTGTTTGAGTCAAAAGCCATCATGCGCGTGTCGGCAGGGTCGACACCGCCAAAAGCAGAAAGTAGGGCTTTCCGTTGCTTTGGGCATGACTGTAGTACTTCCAATGCAGACATAGCAGTAGGTGATTGAGCTCAGTCATCTACGATGCTGTAATTGTGGGTCGCTTTGGAGTAGTTACATGCTCGCCTATTAGGCCCTTTTACCATTTTTGGAAATGGTTCTAAAGGAATATTTGGAATGGTTAAGGGTGCAATCGACGTGCTCGTACTAGCCCCTAAGGAACTGGTGTCTGGTGGGGTGTCGTAGCTGCGATTCCAAGTTTGGAAAAACATTTCTTCCCCATCCATGTAAGTTTCATGGTTGTTTTTCTCGGAATCGTCAGGGTTTTATTGCTGACTTCATACCCTTCCTTGATGGGGGAAGGGTTCTTTCATAACCGCAGTTGTCTGGGAAGATCCTCTTTGTGCTCGATTACTCTGAAGCTTTTTAAGCTCAGGGAGTTCGAGACAATGGTGAGTATAGTGCCCGTGATCACCACATATTGAAAAAGAATGGTTTGTTCGTAGAGGTGGCCTTTTGCCTTGCCTTTGGGCATTGCTTGGCTCATGGTTCTGATTCCGGTTGGAGTTACCTCCAGCCTGGGATTGCGGTGGGCACTGTTGGTTGCTACCCCCCTATCTAGGGTTCCCTTTGGGCTTGTTTTTTGCCTTTCTCTTAACCACGTTAGGAGGATAATTCTCCTGATCATACTGGTGTGGTTGATTTTGGGATGGCTACACGAAGTTCACCTGTGCATATTTTTGCTTGGGTGGGTTATGTGCTTGGGACTGAGCATAGTGTTGTCCCATGTTTGCACCTGGCCGTTGGGGGGGATTTCTTCCATTATTTTTTCTTCCTGCATACTGGGTCCCCTCAGTCGGAGGATAAGGTCCTCGTTGGTGATACGCTTGCGCCCTATTAGTCAAATTTTGCTGCAGAATGTGACGACTTTGAAATCTGGGCTAAGACATGTTCTGGGTAGACCCATGTGTGTAACTGGGATTTTGACTGTTCCTGCCTAGGTACCCTTAGGTCATTGACCCAATAAGTTCATCTACAGAGTTAGACGTGCCTGGCAATTCTTTATAAGATTGTAGGCGTGGGGTGTTGGGCAGGATATTGTATACGTATCCTAATTGCATGTAGATCAATTCAAGGTATTGGGATTTACTCATTGTGCCCTCTTCGAATGTGGGGTTATGTTGCGCCACATCCTTTGAAATATCCACTGTGAGAGTTTTCAAGAATAAATCTAAAAGGACTCGGTCGTCGAGTTGTGCTTTTCATAAACTTCAACGCCGCCTCCACTCATGGAGATGTTCTAAAATATGGGTAGAGGGGGGTTGTTGGAAATGAGTCAGTAACTCCATTCCTGAATCGTGGTGAATGGGCAGCTAAAATTATGTGAGGAACTCAGTAGCAAGGGCGCTAAAGGTTCCATGTGAAGAGGGAGGTTGCTCCATGTACCATTTCGCAGCCACTCTCGTAAGAGTGTGTTGAAATTGCCTCAACTGAATAGTATCATCAATGATTTTATTTGATGAGCACCACAGGTGAAAGGCCATTATATGATTTCATGGGTCTTTCACTTGCTTGCCTTCAAAATTTGGTATGTCTGAATGGAGCTTCATGGCCATGGGAGGCCAATTGGGGTCGTGTGCCATGGGGTGATTGGTGAGCTTGTTCAAATCCGGTAGATTCAATGCCGCTAAGAAGGGTGACTGGGACGTTGACGCCATGGCAATATGTGAAGACATGAAGTTCTGGTTAGAACGAGGGTTAGTCTGTGACGTACCTTGTCGTGAATTCAGCTGGCTTACTGTATGGGATGCACTCCTCTGCCCCCCAGGGGATGAGGGGGGAGTGGTGTGCAGTGTGGTGTTGGGAGACCGACTAGGGTTCCCAACTAAGGTTGCTCCAAGAAAGGAGGAACCAACCACTATGGAAAGGTTCTGTCTTTGACGCCTAAACGACGAAAGACCTGGAACCCCTCCTGATAATGGGGGGAGGTAAAAAATATGCCTAGACTTACGAGATTCTGTTGGAACTGTTTAAGTGTCGACCAGGTTAGGTTTTGGAAAAATTTTGAAGGGATCGAGTCTGCAATCACGAAAAATTTATGGCCACATACATAAAACAAAGCGAAAATGAAATTAATTTTCCCTTAACTTATGTGATCAATCAAGCAAAAAAATGGTTTTGTTTGTTTGCACATGATACTCAAAATCCTAGAATACCTAGTACGTTCTCACACACTCAAAAGTAACTGGGCCTTGAGAGGATTTCTTGCGAGTGCTGGTAAAACATCCCGTAAGAGCTGGAGATGCCCCCAGTCAACTGAAGAGAATCAACCAAGGTAAGGGGTAGAGGGTCTGGCACTTACCTGCACCATCACCTATAGGGTAAAGGATGCCCTAGTTTTGGCCACTAAGAACCACCGTCCCACGTGAGCGTTCGAGTCTTGGGCTTCTTGGTAGTTAGTTAACAGTATCGAGTATCAACCGAGTCAGGTAGCCCCAACTGATACCACACGCACTGCACCTAAGCCTAACCCCCTCTAAATCGGGTCTCTGCCACGCTCGGGTTTTATTTTCCATGGGATGATAGGTGGATTTAAAAGCTCCCTAAATACACCACTTTATGTTTCAATGTGAAGTGTGATCAAGGCAGCTTATTGGATGCCTACCCCCTTGATCCTAACTTAATCTATAAATTCTCTTGTGGCCCTTGTGGGGAGAATTTAGTGAGTTGGTTTAAGTTATTTTTAGGTGGCTTTGTTTTCTTAGTGGGTGAATGTGTGTGAGCATATGGTGAACAATCTCATAATTTTAACATATGGATATTGGTGATCCTTTACAAAATTCCCCTAGTTAAACTATGTGACGTTGTTCCTTGTTCAAATGTAAAGCATTTGCAGATAATGGGCCGCTTCCAAATCTTCCTAGTTAGTCTATGTGAGTGACTAAAGGGAGATGGAGAATCACAAATGTAGAGTTTTCATATGCTTGTATAGGGTCACCAAATGGTGCAAAGACAACAAATATTGCTTGCTCTAATTGGTGATTCAATCCTAGTCCCACAATCTCCTAAATGCAAAAAATGAATTTAAACTAAACAATTTCTACACTAGCTTATGCATGTGTGGTCATGAGCCACTTACTTGGAATAGTTAAGATAAGTGTGCATACCAGAATGTGAAAAAAACATAAATTTTTTGGAAAGCAATGGTTAATTCGCCCCCTACTTAAACTATGTGAACACTTTTTTCAAAACCAACTTAAATGAAAACTTACTAAATGCCTACAGAAAGCAACAAAAAGTGAGTTCTCAGAAGCTGTGGGGTATCAACACAGGTGTTGGCAGATACATTAGGGGCTTCCCAACACACTTACAAGCAGAAAAAATGTAGAAAATAGGGAGAAAAAATATCTCTGCAATTTGCGTGCAAAAGCCCTTGACAGGTGCACCTTCCTGTGCGCAGGCCACTCCTGAATGTGCGCAATGTGCCTCTGTGTGAAAAACTGCGCGGAAAAATTCTTCAAGTAAAAGATTAGGAGTTGCCTTCTTCAGTCTGTCACCTCAAGGAGTGTAGGGACTGCAAGATGGGTCAAAGGACAAAGGGTCTCCTGCAAAAGATGGCACAACCACATAAACTTGAAACACGTCAGTGGAGTTTCCAATCCTGTTGTTGTGGATTTGTCACACTGGTGTATGAAATCGCACAATATTAGAGAGTGTGGTCTACTCTCTAAACTATTGGTAATAGGTAGAAAGTGGGGGGAGCTCAAAATCATAAAACTTAATGGAAATAGTATGTTGAAGTATGCTCTGATTAAACTAAAACTAAAAACAAAAATATATAGAAGCTATATAGAGAGTTCCAAACGATAATAATGAAAATTATGGCTCGATGGCCTCTTCTTATTAAACATTCAAAATGGAGAAGAGATTTTACCCACTTGCCAAAGGGCACCTAGGCAATGGCTCTAGGTCCCAATGCAATGATGTTTCCTTCCAAGCTCTGCCTCTGATGTAGTCTCACTCTCTCTTTGCTGTAGTGGACTAAGATGTTGGGTGGCCAACTATCGAGTCCTCTTTAGCTCTAGCTCCGGGTCACACACAATGCTGGTGTTGCTTGGGGCAACTTTGGCCAAAATAACCTTGTGATCACCATTTGTTCATCTCTTGGTGGGTTTATATAGGTGAGCTTCAAATCCTCCTTCCCTCCCTTGGTACATGATGGATGGTGACCCAAGGGAGAGGTGTGATTCCATTGTGTGCTCACATAATGTCTAAGGAGGCGCTAGTTGCTGTCCTTAGGTGGATTTCACATAAGGAGTAACTGTCCTTTGCTTGTTGGTGGTTGTCCTTAGGCAACTTTCACATCAGGAGTAACTTGCTAGTACTTGAATGGGTGATCAGACAGATGGAAGGTTGTATGTACAAGGAAGGTAGATGAAATATATTTTGATAATGGCCATGATATAAATAAATGGTTCCTTTCCCAAATACCTGAACTAGTGTGTTATCTCCCATTAAGATGGTAGAATTGTTGCACAGCTCCAAGTAAGAAACAATTTCCTTTGATTAGGACATATAATTTGAGGCTATTGAATCAAGAACCCATGGAGGTAACATGGAAGAGACAAGAACAAGGGCATGCCTTTTTTCCCCACGTTTTCCTTTATCATCTTATGGATTTGCAGTTTTCTCAACTTTCTTCTTGATATTCTTATGTTAATTAATATTGCGCCTCTCAAGAAGACGAGTCATATAATCAATTTTCTTCCTCATTCATGAATTCAATTCATGATTGAGATTCTTATAATAATCACATATCACATATCACCTTCCCCTTATTTATTTTCCTAGTTTTAGAGTTGGAGGACTCGTGTGTAGATTTTGAATTGTACCCCTTTTGGTATTAGTCGTTCTTATCTTTGAACTATTGTTTAAATTTGCTACTAGTATCACTTCATCTCATTTGCAATAAGTGAATGCACCTTTTTGTTTTAAGGGAGCCTAAAATTTAACAATATTATATTGCTCATGGGTGAGAGAGGTAGAAAAATCATCCAATGAAGACACCTTCCAAGAAGTTTTGAATGAAAATATTGTTGTATGGAAGGTAGAAACAAAAGTTGATATTTAGGACCTAATTCAAAGAGAATTGAGAGAATGAATATCTCTTCCTTCTTGTTTATGCCACATGATTTGAGTGAAAAAATAACGATTTAAACTTGGTGAAGAAATATTGAATAATACTGAAATTTCTTAGGCTCAAACTAATAAGCTCATTCTCTAACTAATGTCCTTACAACAAATCCTGCGTCTTGAAGAGTCCTTATATATTGGTCTAGAATTTATTGGGTGTTTTTGTATATTTTACGTGAAATATGAGGCCAAGATAAATATAAATAACAATACATATGATTCATCCATTTGATTAAACCTTTTTCCTTCTCAATAGCAGAATTTGGTTTGGTCTTAGTTCCCATTTTCATCTTGTGTAGGCCTTTAATTGACAAGAGAATAACCACCTATGCCTTCTATTCATAGTAGTTGAAATGTTCGACAATCATTGAAAATTTAATGATGTGATATTTATCATAGAGTTTATAAAGGGAGGTGAGATATGCATTCAATGTCTATTTTAAGGTATACGAATGATTCAATATTTCATGGAGACACATACCAACTCTACAAATAAATTATTATTGAAAAAAGTCATTAGGGAAAAATTTCTAATTAAATTATTTACATTGCATGAATATTTATGAGTAGTGCTTCTTGTGTTGGGTAAATATTATCAATATTATTTTTCTTCATGTTAAATTTAATATGCATATTATATTGCACTTTACTTCCTATATGAATGTTTATCATTGTAGTTTTATATGCACACACTTCAATGGAAAATTTCAATATATTTTTGGACACCCATGGAGATTGTTATAAAATAATATTATGAAATAATCAAATTTCAAAAAATACCCTAACACGACTCCCAATTGAAGGGCTAATGGAAACATGTTTATTCAAGTAAAATCAACTACATTTGTTTAATTAAAATCAATTCAATACAATATTATAACATGACTATCTCGATTAAAGTCCATAAAAATAAAATTTCACAAGTTGAAAAATTGCATATTATATAAAAACTCATGATTTAAGAAAATGCATGTAATTATAAATCATATAATCTAGAATGGTAAGAAATACAGAAAAATTACCTAGCAGATATATATATCGATATCTTCATAACCAAATATACATGTTTTTCTTATGGATTAATACCAAAAAATGACATGAAACATAACAAAGGAAACACGTACGCTTTAGAACTCTTGGCACTTTGTATAGTTTGACCCGTATTAATGTGATAAGTGAAACCAACAAAACCCCACTGGATACCAGCCCTTTCAGAATCACTTTCAAAACAAGTGAAGTCTCACTCGAGGCATTGATGTGGATTATAGGAACCGAGATTCTGCAATGAAAAGCGGAGTTGGAATCAAAGGTATATAAACATCTTACAGTTCTCAACTCATGATTTGTATGCTAACTCAAGTGGTAAGTACTTAGGACATACATCGAAGCACTTACAAACATAATTTTTTTAAAGGGGGATGCTTAGATTATTCATAGTTCTATAATATGCTTAAAATTTAGGCATAACCTACTAGAATAACACATAACTAACATAACATGAAAATATTCCATGAATCATAGGAAATAGGGAAAAATGAACCTTCAATTTTTTTTGTTAATATCAAAATAAGCATGAGGCGCAAAGTTACAACATTACCATCTCATACTCACTTGACTCACTAGCCTAATTATTACAATATTAAATCAACAACCTAACAAAGACCCGTTAACTAACCAACCCCAATTACTTCGGTTTGTGCCTATTTATACATAGTTACATAGTCCCAAGCCAACCATGATACCATGGGAAATACCAGTTAAAACATTTACCATGTGCCTTACCATGGGCATATAGACTACTATTGCTAATTTGGACCAAATCAAAAAATGGTTTGAAGATGTGATCAAATTGAGCCCTTTTTTCCCTTTCACTTCATGCATTTTTCCTTTCCACAGGGATCTCCTTTCTATGTCAATTCAAGTGCACTCCTACTTCTCTGAGAAATCTACATGTCACTTGTCTATATTTTTTTGTTGTAATGCCCTACATGATCCTATTATCTTACATTATCTTATAAGCCCACCTGCTAAGTGATTGACTTTTGTCCTTAATTCCAATGAGTTTTATTATTCTATGTATGAGATATGTGTATGTTAGATACATAACCAAACCTCACATGAATACACTAGTATTCTAAAGCTTAAAGTGTTGTATGATTAAATAAATGATTAAGCTTGATTAATGGCTAATCATGATTAGTGATTAATTAACCTTAAAAAATGATTTATAATTAATGATTATATTTTATGCATGATTCACTTCATTATTAAATTAATAAGACTCTTCAAGTTTGACTAAAATTTGAAGAATAATATTATTTTATTGAATGGTAATATTTTATTGAATTAATAAGGAGTAGTTGGGGAATGAACCACCCCAGTGTTAATTAAGGGAGAAGGGGTAGGTGGAATGATAAGGAGGGGGTGGCTTGAGGAGGTGTCTAGGGTGGAATTCAAAGGCCTTAAAGTTGAAAAGTCTTGAGGGCATTCAACGAATTTACCTCAAACAATAGGAGGCATTCATGAGAGGTGGTTGGGACGGATGAATGGAAGAGGGGGGTGATATTTGTGTTTTTTTTAGGGTTGTTATCCTGTGACCGCACATGACATGGAAAAGTGTTACCTATAAGGAAATCACTTGGCAGAGACAGAGAAGTAGTTAGAGAGAAACAACAGCAAGTGGTAGAGTTTTGAACATGATAAGGCAGAGTCCTGAATGTGTTCGAGTCCAGTCGTGCACGCGGGCAGGTCAAGTCATGAAGGTGGGAAAAATAGTGAACGGGGAAAGTATTCCATGAAAAAATAAGAAAGGATCAGGCACAACCAAAGAGACAAGGTCGGAAAACCACAACAAGGGAGCGTTGATGACCGTTGGATCTAAGAAACAACTAATGACGGAGATTCAAATCGCAAGCACAAATCACAAGTTTTCTTGGATGGGCGCAAGGGTAAATGTTAAAAAGAGAAAAATGTGATTTGCGATGAGGTGGGACCCATTCACCCGTGGCACACATATAAGCCTTGCCTGTTGCCCTCACTTCACAGCCCATAGGTTTTTAACCTTACCTATTAAGACTTATGCCAAACCTTGTTTTTTTCCGATGCGATGAAGCGGTACCCATCCAACCTTTATAAATCACCCAAATCCACATGCAAGCCCTTGTATTCCACATTTTCCTTACCTTTTTCCTCTTCACACTTTGTAGCATCTAGCGCTTCGCATATTGAATTTCGCACAATTTATGACTTACCACTTAAGCCCCCGCAAACTATTTTGTATAAGTTGCGATGTGGTTGGTGTTGGAAATATTGTCATTGACGGCAATAGAGGCAGCAAAGAAGCAAACGTAGGGCTACAGAGTTAGGGAGGCAGAGTACAGTGCAGTAAGAGGGCCATTCGACTAAACTCACTGTGTGAAGAAAGAAATTATTTTAGGTTTATCTGTGCAATGATTGAATTGAATTATGTGTGTGTATATATATAGAGGTGTCTATTTAATGATGGATAATGTGCATTAAAAACCTGTGTTGAGGGTAAAAGATTACTGGTTGAAATGACGAAGAGTACTTCTGTTGAATGCCTGTATATAAAATACATTGTAAATGATGATCCTGCACGCATTGTTGAAATGATAAAATGCCGAGGATGGTTACCGTGAACCCAACCCTGTGGGTTATTGAAAGAATATATGGCAATATAATGTATTCTGGTGGCCGTGCTGTGCATAAATTGTAATGTCGAACAGTCAGGGGTAAGCGGAATCATATAAAGAAACATTGAAGTGGAGCGCCTTATGATCAAAAGAAACAAAATAATAAAGGTGGAACCTTGTACGAGACCAGAACCTGGAGTGGAGGAGCAGAATCGCGACGGGTAAACAGTGAAAGTGGTTTGGAGTAAACAGTAAGGCAGTTTCCTGGTTTCATCGCATCGCTTTTGCGGAGCGAGTGGTATTTCCTAATTGAGAGCAATTCCATAGAGGTGCAGATGCGTGGCAAGGCGGGACCCAAGGAAACCGCCTCCCACTGCGCGCCATCGCCTGGTAACCATCGACCAAAGACGCAGAGCGATATTGATACAAGTCGTCGATCTGGAGGGAAGCGATCTGACGGTGGCTGTGTTCGGAAGGTTCATAAAGGATAACCCAACTACGACATGCCATCGCACGTTATTTTTCGCACAAGTAGCCCGTGCGATATCCGTTGGATCGTCAAGGCCGAGGCGACGCAATAACAGCTGTTGGATGGAGAGACCATTAGCATTGGGGCCCACGCATATTTGTGTGGTTTTCAATTAAGGTTTTAAGTTAAATAAGGTTCGACAGCAAAGTGGAAGTTCGTAAACATATTTCATGTCACCAAGGGTCTCAATATTTGACAGAATACAATACAACCTGTATATGTAATGACCGTGTGCGTAGGGTAAGTGAGAGCAAAAACGGGATTATGACTTGATTGATATATATTACAATATATGATATATTAAAGTGGAATGTGCGCATAAGAATGGCCTGGAACTGATTATAATTCTAATGCATATGGATGCATTTTGAAATTCATAAGGTTTAACAACAAATTCGAGGGTTAATTCAGATATATATAGTCCCGTATGAAATATTGTAAAGACTGAAACATGAATGTGTATGGAAAAGGAAAAATAAGAGGAGAGCGTGCAGAGATTAAAGTTCAGTTAACAGGAATATGTACAAGAATGAAGTGAACAGGTAGAATATGCAGATGACAGTGAACGAAGAGTATGTAGAACAGTTTCTTAACAACAGAAGGAAAAGACAAATCCAGTAAAGCCAAAATCCATAAAAGAAGCTGAGTGAAAGTGAAATGTGTAATTAAAAATGTGAATGTAAATGTTGTAATTATTTTTATTGTTTGTGATGCAAAGGCAAGTATCCTAAGGAAAAGACAAAATCCCACTGTAGCATGGAAATTTGTACATATTGTAGTAATTTTAAAAATGAGTTGGATAAAGGAATAAGAAGACAAAAGCCAAAGAGTCATGACTGTTCACTCCAAATTCTTTATGAAATACAAACAGTCATGTGAGGAACTCTATATATAATATCACATTGATATGCACAAGAGAGGTTAGAGAGAGAAAATATAGAGAAGATAGAGTATAGAAGTGTAAGGCAGAGAAGATTAAGAAAAGAAGAGCAAAAAGAGAAGCTACAGAACAGAGCTGATAGCTGAGGTGAATCAGCAAACATTTAGTTTGAAAAATTGAGGAAGTTGGAGCTTCCCTATCAAGTTGCAGCTTGATAGCTGTCAGTTGTAGCTGACTGAGGTTGGAGCCTCCTGTAGGTTGGTGCCTGCAGAAAATTGAAGGGATTTGGTGCTTCCTTGCAAGTAGTAGCATGCAGAATTGAGGTTGGAGCCTCTTGTAGGTTGGTGCTTGCAGAAAAACAGTGGTGAGAGGGAGTTGTAGCTTGCCTTTGCATCACAACAATAATAAGATGTGGTTTTCTCCCTTTATGGGTTTCCACTTATATCTGGTGTCTCTGTGCATGACGTTTATGTGTTGATCTGATTTATATCATTTGCTTAATACCTGCTGCTCTCATATTAATTATGTTGTTATATTATATTAATACTTGCTGCTCACATTCTAAGATTACTCACATATTAAGTTGGATATGAAATGAAGGTGTAAATAAGGTTTAATAGAAAGTTTAAAATATCATGAATGTGTTAAACTGATTCACCCCCCCTCTCAGTTTAACTAAGGGTTCAACAATTGGTATCAGAGCAGGTTACTTTGTACAAGTCTAACAACTGAAAGGAGATCTTAGGTTCCCAAGATGGCTAGTAAAGAAGGATGCTCAACCAATAAAGCCCCTTTCTTCACTGGTGAAAATTATGCTTTTTGGAAAATCAGAATGAGGACATACATAATGTCTCTAGGAATAGAAGTCTGGGCTGCTGTGGAATTAGGATATGCCCCAAAGGCAACTGACACAGAGAAAGAAACAAAACAAGATTTTGTGGCTAACGCAAAAGCCATGAATGCCATCCTGAATGGATTGTGTGAAGCAGAGTATATTAAAGTAATGCACAAAGACACTGCCAAAGAAATATGGGATACTCTTGAGAACATACATGAGGGAGACAAGAAAGTAAAGACTGCCAAACTTCAAGTCTATAGAGCCCAGTTTGAGAACTTAAAAATGAATGATGATGAAGACATTGCTAGTTTCTTCCTAAAAGCTGCATAAATTATTAACAATATGAAAGCTCTTGGAGAAAAAATGCCAGAAAGTATAATTGTGCAAAAGATTCTAAGATCTCTTCCATCCAGGTTTAATCCAAAGGTGTCTGCAATAGAAGAAACAATTTATTGGGAGACCTTGACCATGAACCAGCTACTTGGAAATCTAACAGCCTATGAAATGAGGCTCCCTCAGAAGAAGCCAAGTACGAGGGAAGCAACCTTTAAAACAGAAAAGAAGAAAGAAGAAGAGGGAGACATATGCTCTTGCTCGGATGAAGAAGAGGCAAAGTTTGTCAAGAAATTGGATAGAGGCTCAGGTAAATACAAAGGTAAACTCCCCTTCAAATTATTTAACTGTGGAAGAGTGGGACACTATGCTGCTAAGTGTCCTCACAAGAAATTAAGGAATCAGGCTCAAGAGTCAGAGAAAAATAAATCAAAGAACTGGCAGAAAGGAAAGAAGTTCAGCAGAAAATCCTTCTATGCTCAACAAGACAGCAGTACATCTGAAGATTCAGATGAATCCTCAAGTGAAGAAGGAACCTCTAAATTCTTATTGATGGCCATAGAAAAACTTGAAGGTCTCTCGCTAGAAGATGAAGAAGAAGAAGGTGAAGTCGACCTTGAGGGGGAGCTAAGAAGTGCTCTGGAAGAGATTGATAGACTCAAACTGAAATGTAGAAAACAAAAGGACATTCTCCTCAGGTATGTATGAGAAGAACATAATTCAGAAGTCCTTAAGCAGCTAAAGATAGAGCTTGAAGAAGCCAAGAAGATAGAGGACATGTTACTTAAGCAAATCAAAGAAAAAACTCAAGAACAAGAAAATTTGGAAGAAGAAGTAGTATGTCTCAGAAAGAAATTAGAAAATGCTCAAAGGAAAGTGGTTATAAACTCTTCTCAAACAACAAGCTCTAGTAAGTTGAATGAAATTCTGGTTGCTCAAAGATCCCCTATGATAAAGACTGGAATAGGCTATGAATGAGAATCAAGTAAAGGAAAAGAAAAGGTTGACAGAGAGATTATTTTTGTAAAAGAAAAGAAGAATGATGAAGCAGCTGAAACAATTCCTACAAAAGAAGAAATCTGCAATAAGGAAGACAGAGATCAGAAGAAACCACTAGTAGCTAAGAATGTAATAAATACTAAGACCCCTGAGTATGTAAAATTTGGAAACCATCAAAGGAGATTCTTCCCTCCTATGAAGAATGCCACTTGTTATGCTTGCCACAAGCTGGGACATATTGATGCATATTTTCATGCAAGAAGGACTAATTCAAACCAGCAAAATATGCAAACATTGAAGAGACTGCCTCAAGTAAACAAATGGAAGAGACAACCTTACATCAGGTATGCAAATAGCTTCTATGGTTACTGCTTTTATTGTAAGGAATTTGGTCATAAAATCATTGAGTGTAGAAAGTATGGACAGAGATTGATGTTTAACACCTCAAGGAGGTTTATGAATCAAAGAAATTATGTTCATACTCATAATTCTACAAAAAATATGATCAAATGTTGTGTATGCAATCAAGTTGGACATATACCTTCCAAATGTCCTCTAAGAAGATGTAGTTCATCACCTCACAAAAGATACCAAACAAAAGGGTGCCTCCAGTGGATAAAGAAGGTGAATAAATGTGACTTGGCTCTAACTGCTCAAGACCTGAAAAGCCAGTGGTATTTGGATAGTGGTTGCTCAAAACACATGACTGGAGACAGAAGCAAGTTTATAACTCTTGATGAAAAGAAATTCGGAAATGTCACTTTTGGCAATGACAAATCAGGTAAGATCAAGGGAAAAGGCTCAGTCAGCATAGAAAATGGCAAAGGAAAGGCCCGAGATGTACTATTTATATATGGGCTGAAAGCAAATTTACTGAGTGTTAGACAGATTTGTGACAAAGGTTGCGAAGTTCTATTTAGAGCACAAGACTGTGAAGTCAGATCAAGCACCACAGGTAAGACTCTGCTCAAAGGTGTTCGAACAAAGAGTAATGTTTACATTGTGAAAGAGGAAGATGAAGCATGCCATCTTAGCAAACTTGAGGAGTCATGGTTATGGCATAAAATATTGGGACATCTCAGCTTCGATCATATCATCAGACTGAGCAAGAAGAAAGTTGTCAGAGATATGCCAGAAATAAAAAGGCCTTCAAATAACATATGCAAATCATGTCAATTGGGGAAATAGACCTGAACATCCTTTAAATCTAAAGATGAGTTATCAACAAGAAGACCACTCCATCTTGTGCACATGGACCTGTGTGGACCTGCTAGAACTAAGACACCAAGTGGAGAATCCTACTTCATGCTGATAATAGATGATTTCTCCAGAATGACATGGGTTTCTTTTCTCAAGAAAAAATCAGAAGCACTGGTAAAATTTAAAATATTCAAAGCATTAGCAGAAAATCAAACTGGATGCAAGCTAAAATGTATCAGATCAGAAAGAGGAGTTGAATTTACAGATTATGACTTTTCTAACCTATGCAATGAACATGGGATAAAGCAACAATTTACTATTGTAGGAACACCTCAGCAAAATGGAGTAGCAGAGAGACAAAACAGGTACATTCAACAAATTGCCAGAGCCATGATGCAAGAGAATAATATTGCTCAAACCTCCTAGGCAGAAGCAGTGCACACAACAGTACATATTCTTAATAAAGCTCACTTAAGGCCAAGCAGTGACAAGACTCCCTATGAAATGTGGCATGGAAAGCCAGCTTCAATCAAACATTTCAGAATCTTTGGAAGCAAGTGTTACATAAAGAATAATGATGAAAATATTGGAAAATTTGATGCAAGAGCAGATGAAGGGATCTTTCTAGGATATGCTTCCAAAAGTAAAGGGTACAGGTGCTACAACAAGACTCTTCGAAAAATAGTAGAAAGCATTGATGTGAGATTTGATGAAGAACTTCCAAACAATACAAGAGATACAGACTGCTGCAGTCCATCAGACAACCATGAAGAAGAAAACCAAGATGATGAGGAAACAAGCAAGACAACAGAAGATATAGAGCTGAGTTCTAAAGCTCCCTCAAGATATACTCAGAAAAACCATCCTGAAGATCAGATCATTGGAGACAAGAGAGTAGGGGTCCAAACAAGAAGGCAGCTAATAGAACAAATTGAAGAGGTATACATAGCCATGTTGTCACAAATAGAGCCAAAGAAATTCGAAGAAGCCAGCAAGGACAAGTCTTGGGTAAAGGCAATGAATGAAGAATTGGACCAAATTGAGAAGAACAATACCTGGGAACTAGTTCCTAAACCAATTGAGAAAAATATCATTGGTTCAAAATGGGTATTCAAAAACAAAATGAATGAGCAAGGACAAGTAATCAGGAATAAAGCCAGACTGGTCTGCAAAGGATATTCACAAATCGAAGGACTTGATTACGATGAAACATTTGCCCCTGTAGCCATAATGGAAGCCATCAGAATGTTTCTGGCCTTTGCATGCTACCAAAACTTCAAAGTGTATCAAATGGATGTAAAATCTGCATTTCTGAATGGAGACTTAGAAGAAGAATTCTACATGGAACAACCAGAAGGCTTCTCATTAACAAACAAAGAAGACTATGTATGCAGACTGAAAAAGGCTCTTTATGGACTGAAATAGGCTCCTCGTGCTTGGTACTCAAGACTGGATAAATATTTGCAAAAACAAGGCTTTAAGAGAGGTGGAGTAGACAACAATCTGTACATAAAAGCCCATGAAAATGAACTCCTGATTGTTGTAGTATATGTTGATGACATTATGTTTGGAAGCAACAGAGAAGAACTAGCAAAAGGATTTGCTGAGGATATGAAATCAGAGTTTGAGATGTCCATGATTGGAGAACTCAGTTTCTACTTAGGACTTCAAATTTAGCAAAAGAACACAGGCACATTCATCTCTCAGGAAAAATACTTAAAAGAAATGCTGAAAAAATTCAAAATGGAGGACTGCAAACTTGTGTCAACTCCCATGATCACGGGATGCAAGTTGTGTGCTGATGATGGGTCTACAGATATGGATCAAAAACTCTACAAATCCATGATAGGAAGTCTGTTGTATTTGACAGCATCAAGACCAGACATCATGTTAGCAGTAGGACTAGTAGCTAGATATCAAGCAGCACCTAAACAAAATCACCTTCTTGCAGTGAAAAGAATATTTAGATATCTACAAGGAATAGCTCAGTATGGACTTTGGTATCCTAAAAGCAAAAGCTTCACCTTGACAACATACACAGATGCAGATTGGGCCAGCTGTGTGGATGACAGGAAAAGCACAAGTGGAGGTGCTTTCTATCTAGGAGAAAATATGGTGGCATGGTTAACCCAGAAACAAACATCTATCTCTCTGTCTACAGCAGAAGCATAATATATAGCAGAAGTAGCATGTTGTACACAAGTCATGTGGATGAAGCAGACTCTTCAAGACATGAAGGTAAGCATTAATGAACCTATCTCAATTAAATGTGATAATACAAGTGCTATAAGTATATCTAAAAATCCTGTGCTTCACTCAAAAACTAAGCATATCCCAATCAAGTATCATTTTCTCTGAGAACAAGTGGCTCAGAAGATAGTGAAGCTGGAGTATGTGCCAACAAAAGAACAAACAACAGATATATTTACCAAACCTCTTGCTAGAGAACCATTCGAATATTTGAGAGATAAACTAGGGGTAGTATCTGTAGATGCTATTCTCTGATATAAAGAGAAAGCACAATTTCAGGGGGAGAACATAAATGAAAATATCATTCCAGGGGGAGATCAGCCAAGCAAGGAAAGCTTGAAACAGGTCCTCAGGGTCAAAGGATTATGGCAAGAATACATTCAACTTAAAAGAATCAATAAAAAGGAAAAAGGATCAGTGGTGCAGTGGAAGAGTGGTGAACCCGACATGAACCAAACATGGAAGAGTGGTGAACCTGATGTAAATCTAATCCAAAGGTTGAAGCGACAATGTACAAAGTCAGAAAATTCCAGAGAAAGAAAATACACGAAATCACAAGATCAAAGAATAGAAACTTCACTAAGAATTCAAACCCCTTGCCATTGATGTCAAAGGGGGAGGAAGAGCAAGCAATAGGAGGAAGAGCAGGCAAAAAGGAAGAGCAATCAACAGGAGGAATAAAAAGTGTATTGCCATCAATGCCAAAGGGGGAGACTGTTGGAAATATTGTCATTGACGGCAATAGAGGCAGCAAAGAAGCAAACATAGGGCTGCAGAGTTAGGGAGGCAGAGTAGAGTGCAGTAAGAGGGACATTGGACTAAACTCACTGTGTGAAGAAATAAATTATTTTAGGGTTATCTATGAAATGATTGAATTGAATTATGTGTGTATATATATATAGAGGTGTCTATTTAATGATGGAGAATGTGCGTTAAAAACCTGTGTTGAGGGTAAAAGATCACTGGTCGAAATGACGAAGAGTACTTCTGTTGAATGCCTGTATATAAAATACGTTGTAAATGATGATCCTGCACACATTGTTGAAATGATGAAATGCCAAGGATGGTTACCATGAACCCAACCCTGTGGGTTATTGAAAGAATATATGGAAATATAATGTATTCTGGTGGCCGTGCTGTGCATAAATTGTAATGTCGAACAGTCAGGGGAAAGCAGAATCATATAAAGAAACATTGAAGTGGAGCGCCTTATGATCAAAAGAAATGAAATAATAAAGGTGGAACCTTGTACGAGACCGGAACTTGGAGTGGAGGAGCAGAACCGCGACGGGTAAACAGTGAAAGTGGTTTGGAGTAAACAGTAAGGCAGTTTCCGAGTTTCATCGCACCGCTTTTGCGGAGCAAGCGGTATTTTATAATTGAGAGCGATTCCATAGAGGTGCTGACACGTGGCAAGGCAGGACCCAAGGAAACCGCCTCCCATTGCGCGCCATTTCGCGGTAACCATCGACCAAAGACGCAGAGCGATATTGACACAAGCCGTCGATCTAGAGGGAAGCGATATGACGGTGGCTGTGTTCGGAAGGTGCACGAAGGATAACCCAGGTACGGCGCGCCATCGCGCGTTATTGTTCGCGCAAGTAGCCCGTGTGATATCCGTTGGATCGTTAAGGCCGAGGCGACGTGATACCAGTCGTTGGATGGAGAGACCATTAGCATTGGGGCCCACGCATATGTGTGTGTTGTTCAATTAAGGTTTTAAATTAAATAAGGTTCGACGGCAAAGTGGAAGTTCGTAAACATATTACATATCACCAAGGGTCTTAATATTTGACTGAATACAATACAGCTTGTATATGTAATGATCGTGTGCATGGAGTAAGTGAGAGAAAAAACGGGATTATGACTTGATTGATATATATTACAATATCTGATATATTAAAGTGGAATGTGCGCATAAGAATGGCCTGGAACTAATTATAAGTTTAATGCATATGGATGCATTTTGAAATGCCTAAGGTTTAAAAACAAAGTCGAGGGTTAATTCAGATATATATAGTCCCATATGAAATATTGTAAAGATTGAAATATGAATGTGTATGGAAAAGGAAAAAGAAGAGGAGAGCGTGCAGAGATGAAAGTTCGGTTAACAGGAATATGTACAGGAATGAAGTGAACAGGTGGAATATGCAGATGACAGTGAAAAAAGAGTATGCAGAACAGTTTCTTAACAACAACAGGAAAAGACAAATCCAGTAAAGCCAAAATCCAGAAAAGGAGCTGAGTGAAATTGAAATGTGTAATTAAAAATGTGAATGTAAATGTTGTAATTATTTTTTATTGTTTGTGATGCAAAGGCAAGTATCCTAAGGAAAAGAAAACTCCCATTGTAGCATGGAAATTTGTACATATTGTTATAATTTTTAAAATTGAGTTGGATAAAGGAATAAGAAAACAGAAGCCAAAGAGTCATGACTGTTCACTCCAAATTATTTATGAAATACAAACAGTCATGTGAGGAACTATATATATAATATCACATTGATATGCACAAGATAGTTTAGAGAGAGTAAATCTAGAGAAGGCAGAATATAGAAGTGTGAGGCAGAGAAGATTAAGAGAAGAAGAACAGAAAGAGAAGCTACAGAATAGAGTTCATATCTGAGGTAAATCAACAAACATTCAGTTTGATAATTTGAGGAAGTTGGAGCTTCCCTATCAAGTTGCAGCTTGATAGCTGTCACTTGTAGCTGACTGAGGTTGGAGCCTCCTATAGGTTGGTGCCTGTAGAAAATTGAAGGGAGTTGGTGCTTCCTTGCAAGTTGTAGCTTGCAGAATTGAGGTTGGAGCCTCCTGTAGGTTGGTGCCTGCAGAAAAAAAGTGGTGAGAGGGAGTTGGAGCTTGCCTTTGCATCACAACAATAATAAGATGTGGTTTTCTCCCTTTATGGGTTTCCTCTTACATCTGGTGTCTCTGTGCATGATGTTTATGTGTTGATCTGATTTATATCATCTGCTTAATACCTGCTGCTCTCATATTAATTCTGCTGTTATATTATATTAATACTTGCTGCTCACATTCTAAGATTACTCACATATTAAGTTGGATATGAAATGAAGGTGTAAGTAAGGTTTAATAGAAAGTTTAAAAGATCATGAATGTGTTAAAATGATTCACCCCCCCCTCTCAGTTTAACTAAGGGTTCAACAGTTTGCCCCACCACAGTAGCTCCACACCCCACTTCTGGCCACTTGCAATACATGTCGCATAATATTAAACCTCATATACTTACCGCATAACCATTTTCCGCATTATAACTTTGAAACTGCCGTGGGATCCACCCTCCACGTCACCTCCTTTCTCCCTGCACTTCGGACTTCATGGATTTAACATTTTACCTCCTCTCTTATAAACTAAAACTTAAAGATTGTGATATGTGGGATGCGGTCAGGTCCCACTTCCCCTCCATGTCACTTCCCTCCTTCCCGCGCTTTGCACTTCATACTATTTAGATTTTATCTATACTGCTTCATGTTAAAGTTTGTGATTTAAAGGAAGTGCAGGTGTTTTTGGGAAGAATAAATTTCCTCGGAAGGTTCATTCCCAACTATGTTGAGATTTTTCACAACATTATTGGGATGTTGAAGAAGAATAATGAAGTTATATGGACTCCTGAGTCTAGGGACTCTTTCAACAGGGTCAAACAGGGCTTTGCAGAAGCTCCAATGCTGGCAGGTCCCGATTACGGGAAGTCATTCATGATTTTATCATTCTCCTCTCATCACACAATAGCTATAGTCCTTTTACAGAAATATGTCGATGGACATGAACAACCCATTGCGTTCTTCAGTCAAGTCCTACAGGATGCTGAACTAAAATTAGATATCCTGGATAAGCTAGCTTACGCTCTGGTCAAATCGTTGAAGGAATTCTGGGTGTATGTGTTACAATCAACCATAACAGCTTATGTACCCACTACAGCAGTGAAGGATATTATGGTACAGGGTGACATTGAAGGGGAGAGGGGCAAATGGATAACTAAGATCCAGGAGTAGGAACTAGAGATAAATCCTACTAAAACCATAAAAGGCTAGGGGCTGGCAAAAATATTTTCTGAATCTAATCGTCAAGCTCTAGGAATAAATCTTTCTATGATAGGAGGAGAGGCACAAGAGGAAACAGGTGCACACCAAAGCATATAATCTTTCACTCAGAAAACATATGTCAAGTACCTCCTATCTTCATGGTATAAAGATATAGTGGAATGCGTTTTAATGCTAAGATGTCCCCCTCACTATGATAAAAACAAGTATCTCACTTTGAGACTGAGGTCTCAAAAGTACATTGTGGCAAATGGGTGACTATATTGGAAAGACCCAGTGGGAATCTTATTATTGTATTTGACAGAGCAAGAAGTTGACCACATGATGACCAACTTCCATGAATGGACCGCACATAAGATCCTAAAGGCAGGGTTCTTTTGGCCTAAGTTGTTTGGAGATGTACATGCTCAAGTTTGATCCTGCGAGAAGGTTCAGGCATTCGCAAATAAACAAAGGTATGCACCTCTCCCATTAATTCCAATACATGTTAAGGAACCTGTTAAACAATTGGGGATTGCCTTAATAGGAGAGATTCACCTTGCCTCTAGCAATAAACTTCAATGAATCCTCATTGCTACAAACTACTTCACCAAGTGGGTAGAGGTTGTGCCCGCAAGAAATGGTGCAGATTCGGTGGTCATCAAGTTGAACCTGGAGGAGAACGTAATAGTTAGGTTTCGATGCCCAACTAAAATCATTACAGATAATGCCCAGGATTTCAAGCCGGCTAAATTTGTTAATTTCTGTCAGCGTTACAACATCCTCCTAGGCCACTCCACTGCGTACTACCCATAGGGGAACGGGCTGGCAGAATCATCTAATAAGACACTGGTGAGGATCTTGAAGAAGACCATCAATGAAAATCAAAAGAACTGGGATTCCCAGCTCAAGTTTGCACTCTGGGAAAATCGCATCACCACGAAAAGATCCACAAGAAAGTCCCCTTATGAACTGGTGTATGGTAGGGCCGTAGTTTTCCCTATTCATCTTGCATTTCCTGTGGCCCAATTCTTACAAGAAAGTGAGGAGGAGCCAAATGACCTTATCCGAAGAATGAATCAGTTGGTGTAGTTAAATTAAACACGGGAACAGGTAAGCCTCAGACTGGCATAATATCAAGAAAAAATGAAAGGATTATTTGACCAAAGAGACAGATATAGAGAAATTAAGGTATGGGATATGGTGCTGCGATGGAATGTCAGGAGAGCGAATAAAGGGAAACATGGGAAGTTCGACCCCCTCTAGTTTGTTCCTTTGAGGGTGGAAGAAGTCAAAGGAAACAATACTTTTTCACCGGATAACTTAGGAGATATACTTGAGGTGCTCGTGAATGGGAAGTTCCTCAAGTTCTATTTTCATCAGTGACAAGGGCTAATCCAGCTCACTGTAAATATATCACTTCACTATTTATACTTTGTTTTGTTTGCATTTCTCTCATTTCATCTTATACATTCCACTGTTCCCATATTGTTACATCCACTGCTTGCATTTTTCCATTTCATTTCCATATCATCCTCCATTTCATCTCTCATTTTTGTCCACTCGAACGTTGGTATAAAACCTTGTATAAATTAAGTGTGCACTTGCGAATCCATGTACCCAAAAAAGCACAAGAATTTAGGTCTACAGGATCTCAATGCACTGGAAGTAGCACGTTGTCCCTAGATGGAGCCAATGTTAGCCTGTGACTACACATGACATGGAAAAGTGTTCCCTGTTAGGGTTCCCATGTTTTGGCCAGATTGACAAGACCAAAAGATGAGACAACATCAAACCACTTTCAGACCTTAGGATCTAGCCCTCCTAGGTCTAGAGAGGGATCTCTCTATAATAGTCAAAGTATATTTGTCTTTGAAGCTCGAATGTTAAGATGTTAGGCTAGTTATAGGCACAAGGTTTGTTTGTTTGATTTGTTTGGTTTGGTTGCTGGTTATCAGGAAGGAAGGGTTTGATGTAAGACAAGGATGAGCAAAGAGGAAAAAAGGCAGAGGTGAAGTGTTCCAGGAAATATTCAAAACCATTGGGCAATGGATTCAAGAAAGGATTTGCTTGCTACTCAATAGGCAGGCTTTCAATTGGGCTATTCATCTAAAACATAGGATCTTTAAAGATGACTTTGTGATATGGAAAAGTAGGAGGGGAGGAGATAACACAGATTTAGAGCACAAAGTTAAAGACCAGCTGGTCGCACAAGGATCCTAGTGGATAGGGCTAACTCTAATCCCCAGTGTTCCCAAATCTTCCAACTAAATCCATAAAAAGAAACATCTAAGAACAGATACATTTAATTCATACATCAGAGAGCAGGCAATAACATCCACTACACTGGTTAAATTATCTGAAATCAATTCTTAGATAATACATTCAGAAGAGAAACATTAATGGTAAGGAGAGTAGAAACATAGGGTACCTAACAAGGGTAAATCCTATGCCAATATTCTGATGCAAGCCAGTAGAAACGAAGTGAAATGAATTAAATCACAGAGATAGGAAAAAATCACTGCTGCTTTAGATCAGGATCCAAAGAAATGTGCTTGTCATATTAAACAACAATACTAATCAAGTACAACATTGTTAATAGCTGAATAATTAGTCTGAAAACATCTCCTTCAACCTATCTTACACTTTACATAGAGACTATGTCTCAAAAGAAACTACTTGCAGTTCTCTGATAACTGATCAACAACCTTTACAATGAGTTTCTTTTTGAATTTATAGCTCCAGAGGAGTAGGGAAAGTAGGTGAAGAACTAAATGCATCATTAAAACTCCAGAAGAGGAAGAGGGCCGAAACCCACTCTGTATAAATCCTGTGCATTAATCTCTGGTGTTCTTTGGGTGAATGAATGATCTTCTTCAGACTTCAGATTACTTTGATATGACTCTAATGTACTCTGACTGCAGTACTGTGTAGTACTCTGGTGCATAAACAAAATGACTGAATGGACTGCCATGCTTGTGAAACAAATGCCCTGGTAGCTTTGGACTGTGGTTAAGGCGGAATTCTTCAAGAACACGGTAAATAATGGAACTGATATGGGCGCTTCATCCTTTGAGACAAATCTGCTGATGTGAAAACCTGAAATACATGAATTTCTGCGTGCTATACCTTTTACATGACCCATGGGATCACTGATCTGGTGCTTTGCCTCTAAATCGCTGTATTAAGGCTCAAAACCTTCAATACCGAATGCTGAAATCCTTGATCATTAGCTGGTTTTTCTCCACTGCTCCATAAATGTCTTGATCTGCAAAATCTGGGCTTTAATGACGCTGGATATGTCTTTTGCGGAGATTGAACTGTCCTGGGATAATATTTATGCTGCCGCTACCTTTCCCGGCATTTCTTTGCAGTACCAGCTTCCAAATTTAATTCTGTCTGCACAGCACGCCATTAAAGTAGTACATCTAAACCATGGCAGTTTTCTACCTTTCTGAAACCCTGCAAAAACAAAAAACCTGCCAAGAAAAAAGGCATGGGGTCGGATGATGTGGATGTATGCGTGGGTGATAGTGGAACTGCGAAGAAATGGAGGAAAAATGTTGTGGAATGGTAGAGAACAAAGATGGTGCAAGGTTGGCGGAATGCAGAGAAAATTATACGTGAAAACCTTATAAACATCAACCTTTTGAATGAATTTATGCAATGGGATGGGAAGATGTACGACGGACACACGTGGAGGTGACGTGGCGGGACCGAGCGATGACGAAAAATTCAACAGCGGGGAAACAAATCTGGACCGTCTGATCTCGGAGGAGATCGACGGTTGAACATGCGGCGGAGGACGACGAACGGTGGGCTAGGAGTACAACGAACATGGATTAAACCCTGCGCAGCTTCATTGAGCGATGACCGTTGGATGGGCAAGGGCAAATCTGACGGCTGATATGCATATCGCTGCGTGTCCTGTACCAAAAGATAACGTGCGATGAGCAAGCGGTTTTGGAATCGTAGAGGAGCCACGCGTCGCAAGCTGAGTGGAATCGCTGGGCAATGGGAAAATACCACCCGACCCCCATTAGCGGTGCGATGAAAAACCGGGTTGTTTTATGGATAGTGCGCGGCGGGGACCACAGGGGCAGGTAGGGCCCAAACCGTCGGATCTGTGGGTATATGGACGACGATGGCACGATCGGAGAAATGAACTGTGAACATGGGAGGTTGCGGGGGCCACGATTGTCGTCCGATCCGTATAGATCAACGGTTGGGAATGCTCCCGATAAACATCTGGGACAAGCGCCTTCGGGGCTAGCGCTCGGTCATAGCGTTGGGTTCTATGGAGGAAAATGTACAAGGGACTGGCGGGAAAAGGGCTAGGCCCAGACTATGCATAAAATATGGTTTTTGGCTTGTTTTTAAAGCATTTTAAGGCCAGCCAAGGGCAACGATAGGGGAATGAGGGGGATTTAGGCATATACAAAGGGAGTGGGTGGGATTTCATGGGGATTTTGGGAAGTTTTAGGAGAGAAAAGGGAAATTTAGGGGGAACAAAGGAGACTTTGAGAAAGGAAAAAAAAGGGTGAAAATGAAGCATTTTGCAAGGGTATAAAGGGTAGAAATAAAGCCTTTTGGGGCATAATTCTTTATCAGCAAGGCCTATTGACTCAGAACAGCAGAGGGAAACAGTCACAAGGCGGGGAACCTAAAAAGGTTGCAAGGATGATGTGTTTTCAAGGGAAATGCATTCCTTGCGGGCTTATAAAACAAATTAGCCCCTTGCTTGCTTGTCAAGGAATTTATAAGGGGCTAACATTCCCTATAAGGAAATCACAGGGAAGAAACACATAAGTAGTTAGAGCGAAACAACATCAAGTGGCAGAGTTTTGAACATGATAGGACAGAGTCTTGAACGTGTTCAGGTCTAGTCGTGCACGCGTGCAGGTCAAGTCGTGAAGGTGGGAAAAGCAGTGAACGTGGCAAGTATTCCACAAACAAATAAGAAAGGATCAGGCACAACCAAAGAGAAAAGGTTGCTAAACTAAAACAAGGGAGCAGTGAGAACCATTGGATCTAAGAAACGACCAACAACGGAGATTCAAATCGGAAGCATAGATCTCAAGTTTTCCAGGATGGGTGCAAGGGTAAATGTTAGAAAGAGAAAAATGCGATTTGCAATGAGGTGGGACCCGTTCACCCCTGGCACACATATAAGCCTTGCCTTTTTCCTGCAATTCACAGCCCACATGTTTTTAAACTTACCTCTTAAGAGTTACACCAGACCTTTTTTTTTTCCGATGCGATGAAGCAGGACCTATCCGACCTTTATACATCACCCAAATTCGCATGCAAACCCTTATATTCCGCATTTTCCTTACCTTTTGACTCTTTTCACTTTGTAGCGTTTATCACGTCACATATCGCATTTTGCACAATTTATGACTTACCACTTAAGCGCCTGCAAAGTATTTTGTGTAAGTTGCGATGTAGTTGGCCCCACCACAGCAGCTCCGCCCCCCACTTCTGGCCTCTTGCAATACGTGTCATATAATGTGAAACCTCATATAATTACCACATAACCATTTTCCGCATAACTCTACCAATGTAGTGGGCTCCACCATCCACGTCACCTCCTTTCTCCCTGCACTTTGCACTTCACGGATTTAAGAGTTTACCTCCTCACTTATAAACTAAAACTTAAAGATTGCAATCTGCGGCCTGTAGATGGGTCCCACTTCCCCTCCACGTCACTTCCCTCCGTATTGCGCTTCGAACTTTGCACCGTTTAGAGTTTATCTCTACTGCTTCACGTTAAAGTTGCGATTTGTGATACAGGTGGGCCCCACTTTCCCTCCACGTCACTTATCTTCTCCCTGCACTTCGGACATCGCACATTTCAGAGTCTACCTTTATTGCTTCAGGGTAAAGAGTTGTGATTGCAATGTGGTTGGGCCCCACTATCACTCCCACCATTCTCATTCGTTGTCACACATCTTATCACTGCTAAGCCCTCTGCATCCCTTCATCACCTCCGATTCACCCCAATGCATCCGACGGTCCTTGTTTCATTTCGCACCCCCCACAGCTTTCTAACTTTAACCATGGGGAGGGGGTCCGAAATGAGTGGTATCCATTACAGCCCACTCCTTCACATGTCGTCCTCTCGTCATTTTGCACCCCCCTTCTTCGATACCGCTTACCACTTGAGACCCCCTCCGAAATCTGGTTCCCGTTTTTGCAATTCAAAACACCGCATGGGCTTTTGAGGGAAAACATACAGTTGTGGCCTATGTAGTCTACTCAAGAGATCTCTGCCAAAGAACCACGTGCGCTCAGTACGACTGACCTCTTCATAATGGATTAAGTGGAAATCACCAGACTAAGGGAGTGGAGGTCTGGAGGTAATAGATGGAATCGTAAAACGACAGTCAGCCTGTACATCTATAACCACTCCTCGCCATATCGTCTTGAAGGCTCCCATTATTAGCCTCAATGGGTGACTGCATTCTGTTTTTGGTTTAATTTTGATGATTTTTCTGGTGAAATCTCAATTTCACCCTATTCCTATTATAATTCTCTTAGTACAGAAGTAATTGCTCAATGTACGCTCTGTGAGTAAGGTAGCATGCTTTAATTTCATAGATATGGGTCGTTCATAAATGATTAAGTACCGTAGACCCTCCAGGGAAACTCTATATATAGTAAGTTCTAAGATGAAAGTAGGGTTCCAGAATCTTGAAGAAATCTGTTGTATTTCTGTATAATTGTGCTCCCTGTGCTATGAGACACATATTTGGGAGAGTTGTTTGAACTTAATATGATACAACGTTGTTCCTTGGATTCCAGATGGAGCAATGAGTAGTATGTATATGTCTTCTTCTATTATCAGTAATCTCCTTTTTATGTATAATCATCTATCATGCTATGTTGCTTTGAAGGTCCGTGTAATTTAGTTGCTGGTAGTCTGCAATTTTATTCATGAATTCGTGTTTGCATAATGCTCAGGTGTTAACGCTCATGTATTAAGCTTGTTTCAATCCCTTAATTCGCACTCCACGAACCTTTGTTGTCGTCCATATCTCATTCATATCCGCTTCCTCTGAGGTCGCGGGGGACAAATTCTTAAATCTCTTAAGCCTGTCTCTTGTGGGTTCCTTCTCCGCTCTTCCTCAACATCGCTACACATTTTAAAGCTTATGCTCATTGTTTTATACTTGGCCCATCTAAAAACCATTAGCCTCGTAAGCTCCTGAGCCCTCTCACCGCTTGGGGGGTTCACATGAAGCAGGCTCAAATAGTCTTCTCCATTCTTGAACTACCAATCCCATTGTTCTCTTGACCTATATATCTGAAAGAGGTATTCATACAATTGTTCACATTTAACCTCTGATTTTAAGATATCTTAGGCACTGGTCTTTTGCAACTCAGGGTTGCCTCTAGGAGCTACAACAAGGGGCTTCTTTTAATCTTTGGCTATTTTTGGAGTGGGATGTGGAGAAGGAGAGGAGAGAGAACTGAGAAAAAAGTGGGAGAACTCAAACTTGGATCTATTGGAGAATGCTGGATTAGACTTGGTTATATTGGAGAGTGTTGGACCTAACTTGGACACACAATGGTTGTTGATGGAATTGGAATCAGAGGGCTAGGGAACTTGTGGATTCTCTGGGCTAGGAAGTCAGATAAACATTCCTAGTTGGCTGGGTAGAAAATTCAGTAAGGCAACCCAAACAACAGCTCTCAATCAAGCCACTGAATCAAGTATTCTTCCATTTGTTATTTTATTTATGTAAATTTATACAATCAAATTCCTTACATGTTTAGTATTTTGTAGATTAAATTTTATTTATATTCTAGTTTCAAATAATTGTTGTATTATGAATATATAATTTTCATTGTTAAATTAATTTGACTAATTTAGTGTTAGTTATAGGACCCCAAGTTGACTAATCACATGTGGTATCAAAGCCCAGATTTGAAATGTGGACCCTAAAACCCACCTACCCACCAACATCCCTATTCCAAATTCGAGTGGTCATAAAAAAATCCTCAGCTGCAAATAAAAGAAAGGAAATTATATAAAAAAGTAACCAAAGAAAGAAAATGATAATTACAAGTTACTTTTATAATTTCCTAATTAACCTTATTAACTTGCAGTGGCTCAATTCGCTCAATTCTCTGCACGTCTCAGTCCTTAAAAAAATGCCTTTTAATAGATGCATTATTCCTTTCTTGTTATTAGCATATGATAACTTTCAATCCCAAAAATGAACTAGATAAATTTTAATGATATCCACCGAATTGTAACACCCTGTGCATTTTACGCACTTAACCTAAGCAAAAGAAAATCGTATGGGGTAAACATCCTTAGAAATTTAACTTACAATAACTTACTAATAATTATGGAAGTAGATCTTGTAAACTAAGATGTAGCTGTAGAAATTCACTGTCTTTCAAAAAAATAAAAAATAAAAGAAAAGCAAATAAATGAGATCCATATGTATTATTGAATACTTAAAAAAAGGAATTTAATTAGCAGAGCATACTTTCACAATGTCTGCAAATTTTTTTGAAAGCCTGAAGATGTTTCTAATTTGAACTTGGAGACATAAAAAGCATCTCTCATTTTCCATGTTTTACACTCTAAGAAAATCTTGTAAACTTAGAAAAAATGGAACAAGCAGTAACATATTTTAGAAAAAGAAAAAGATAAAGCTTATAAATTCTTCAAGTGTCTAAAGATCATGCGCCCTGTGTGTGTAATTTAATATTTTTCTAAATTATTTCGACTAGATTCTAAATATCGAATAACACTCATTTCTCTCCATATTTTAGAAAACTCAAACATTTTCTATCATCCAGGGGGATTTAGAAGGTGAAATGTCAATATAAAGATAAATAAAAACCAAAATTGTAGAATGGGAGAAGGTTCAATTGAAATGGGCACTTTTATTACCGAGGCATGAAAATTAATTCACTACACATCTAAGGAATCAAGCCCCAGTCAATACTGTGGGAGGGTAGTATGATACCACTACACCAAATGTGCTTTCAAAATAAAGTCAGATCCAAATGTAAAAACAAAAGAATAATACATATATATATATATATATATATATAACCAAATTTGATGGTGCATTGGATCTAAGATATGCAAGAAACACAAATTCAGTCTGATTGAAGGAAACATATGGAGATTGGAGATGGTAGGGTAGGCAAAATGAAGTTGAGTCCTTACAATAAGGGTTATATGATGGAACATACCCCTAATCCATTTTAAATCAAAATGAACTCTGAAGTGGAGAGAGATTTGGCCTGTGACCAAAAACAAAATTGCCAAATATATTGTGATACCCACCATCTGTAATAGGTGTAAAGGTCGCTACCAACTATGTTGCCTCATAGCTTGTGTTTACTTCCCAAGAAAACCCCAGATATAGATCCGGGAAGATTGTTTAAAAAAAATCAAGGAGCAATCTACATTGTTGGTTGCACGTTTATTACATAATAGACAATGCATCTTGGATCATTTTATTTGCAAATGTTCTAAACAAAAAGAAAAAGAAAAAACAACTGGAATTAGAAAATCAATTTAGAGAAATTTATAATTATTTAACTGGAATGGCTTCCAAATGCAATTATATACAAAATTCAAATAAATTGGAAAATTTAACACTAATTTTGGTGATAATATAGATTTTTTCAAAAGTATAGCAAAAAAAAGCCTTCCTTACTACAAAATTTTAATAAGCGAAAAACTAATTGCTCCTAACCCTACAAACAAATTAATTGTGACCTCACAAATTCACGTGCTCTGCCAGCTGAGCTAAATATAACATCATTGCAACCTTCGAGTGCAAACTTTGCATGACAAACCATGTTGATCTGTGGGATGTAGTACTACCTCATATGGATGGAATTTTTGTATGATTTCTTGTCAGTAGTGGTGACCAACAACAATCAATTACAACTGCTAGTGCTATACCAGCGAACTCGAAAATGAGGGATGTATATGACTCCAAAATATAGCTAAATATTAAGTACCATAAACTAATTGAGCTATAAATAAAACTTGATCTATAACGCAAGTTGAGTTTCCCATCAGAACCTCACCTCGGATAACCATTTACCACCACACATTGAGTCCATAACAAATTTTAGGGTGTTGAATCTATTAATAAGGGTGAAGCAAGTTGCAAGGAAGGATGATCAACCATGGATCTAAGTCCACACCCTTGAAAACCCTTTGTTAGGGCCCAAAGTCACACTATGTCATGCTATAGTGTAGAGCCTGGAACATCTAAACCTAATTCTAATTTGTTATTATTTATTTTGGTTTTCTATTGAAAAGTATGTGTACAAAATCACCTATGTTTATTTAGTCTCGCTAGATATATCTCTACATTGTTTAGGTTTGAAAATTCATGTGTGTTTGTTCTTGGTTTCAAGCTTCAACAAGAAAATAAAAGTAGTGAAGAAATTGTAGAAAATTAAATTAGAGATTATTTCCTATTTACTATGAATGTTGTTCTGTTAAATGACTTGTGTAAATTATGATTTAAATCCTACTGATATTCTCCCAGTTTATTTCATATTTAAGTTTTGGGCAGTCTAGTTTCATGCACATAATTTTGTCACAAAAAGTAAAGAAACACAAAGAACCATTTCAACCACTCTTTATCTGTGTTTGTATACCTTTGTTTCTGTTGTAGTACAGTGAAAATTACTCATAATTCAACTGATATTTGTTGCACATTTTAAATTCTAAACATCTCATACATTCTAAAATTCACCATGGGATTTCACAAAAAAATGCAAATAACAATGGGAAAATTCCAACCAAATAAAATTTCAATTTCTGCTTTAGAAATTAAATTTCTTCTGAGAATCTAGGTAAGGAAAAACATCAACAATTTAAATGTATTTGATGGGTACGATTTCCACTAGTTTTCACTTAGAGCATCCAAATTCCTTGGGTTTAACATAAAATAAGTAAAGTGGTTTTTTAAAGAAGGGGAAAAAATGGAGAATAGATATTAACAAATTGAAATGAGGAATTAAGAATTCATTCAAGCCTATTAAAATCAGATGGACAAATAATCAATTGAAAATTTAGCTGTAAGAAAAAATAATACTTGAATTTTGCATTTTCATTTAAATCCCATGTAATTTTTCACCAAAATAATGAAGATACTATTTCATTATCTTGATAAATTCTACAAAAACCAAAGAAAACAATCATTTTGATTCAAAAATTTTCTCTACCAATCACATTTCAATTTCATACCAAACCCAGTTTACAACATAATCTACCATGAAAAATATTTGTAATTTAATTAATATGGTGTAAAACTAAAATTACAAGGTGAGTTTTAGAATTACATGAAAAATAAGCATTGAAAGGCCAAGACATACTTCAGAATTCCTCACAATAACTTCAAAAACCTCAGCAAATGCTAGGAAATTTTTGATAGAGTTTCCCCTACACTAGAACATTTCTCCCTCTATTACATCGAAATGAGGCCTATATATAAACATTCAAGACTCAAGACCCTAGTCGTAAACCACTAGTGGTATTTAGAAACCACTAGGAATATTTTACAAAATGACAATTATCTTGTAACTAACTTCCTCTAGCAGTTTCCAGAGAAATATACCAGTTGTATGGTGGGTCCCATTTGTTTTTTTGTAGTGGAATATCCTTCTCTCTCTTTCATGTATGCTAAGTGCTCTTCTCTCTCTTGCTTGGGCACTGGCTAGGAGTATCTTCTCTTTGTGCAACCTTGGATGGATTGCCGATGGTGTAGGCCTTAGTTGTGATGATATTTTAGGTCATGACTGTTGTTTCTGTGGAAGTTTGTAACTTGAGCGCGCCTCTGTCGATGACACTTGTGAAACTGGTGCATATCCCCTTTGAATGGAAAATTTATATAAATCCATCATACCTATCCATTATTTTCCCAAAGGGATGTCACACGATTATGCATAAAAAATTGTCCCTTCCAAAGTTATGACCGTTTCATAGTCCACTTTCCCTTTCTCTTTGAAGATGCTCTTTAACATGAACATAATTTCAAAATAGTATTCATAAAAATTTAGAATATCCCTCCCCTATAGCGGGTTGTCATCCTCCCTGATTGATTCCATTGAGTCTTTTCAAGAGGGATTCCTTAGAATATAGATCCCCATTCCCATTAAATAACAGTGGGAATTTCCTCTTGTACAATACTTTACATCTATCTTTAAAACCTTGTACTTCATTTCGCAGTTCCTCTTCTTTTTTTCTACCAGTGTTACCAAATTCTACTTTCTCTTCATCTGGTTGGCCCTCGCAACCCACTAGGATTTTTCAATATTTTCCTTGACCACCTCTTCCTTTGGCACATGATTAAGAAAATTTATGATCACTTCACCCTTGGCAGGTAAGTCTCCAATAACAGTCTTAATTGCATTCATTTTCTTGTGGACCATTATGATAGTTTCTATCTTCTCTTCGACAACTCCATGTGATCTCAATACTTATCCACTTCCTTCATGATCTTATCCCATATTATCCTTTTAGTAGCTTTGAAAGAGGATTTTCTCAGATGCTTCCTCTTAAAATTTTCAATTCAACCTCAATTTTCTCATTGTGTTCATGTGCCCGGTACATCTCCATCTTGGTATTCTCAAGATTTTCTCCCTTTGTCATCAGCTCTTACTCTCGATTTGAGAGTATGGCTTGCAACTCATTTGCATCTTCCAATATTGTCAATGATTCAACCTATACAAGTGAAACATTAGGGGTCTATTGAGACTGAAGAGTCTCATTTGTCTTATCCTTCATTCCTTGGACCTATGCCTCTAGTAGCACAATTTGGTCTGTGTATTCCTTATTTTTGCGAGTGCCTCATGCATAGTAGTCTTCAGATCTTGGCTTTATTTCTCTACTACTTCCAACTCATCTATTTTCACATGATTTGCATATGAAATATAGAGTTGTTTCTTCATTGAGGCTATCTCCCATAATTTTTCTTCCAGGACGATCTTTCATTTCTTAAAATCTCTAGCGAACGTAGCTAGGAGTGTGATTTTTTCCTTTAGAGTTTTGATTTTCATCTTCTCGATCCTGCAAACCATCCTTTCATATTTTAATTATTCATTAGATTTATTATATAACTCTTGAAATTTCTTAGATGTAGCATTTGTTCGGTGAATTTTTCTATGTGCCATATGGGTCACTTGCATGTTCAGTTCCATAATATCAGTATATGGAATATGGTCTGCAAGCAAGAACAATTGATGCACTTGATAGTCCAACATGGATCTAGTTGTATCCACCTTGGACTACAATGCTTCCAAGTTGAATATCCTCTTGTCATAGTTGAAGGCACTTTGCACTTGCATGGGAGGGAGTGGCTAGTTTTTTGTGATTCTTTTATCCCTTTTTCTTTTTTTTCTCACTTGCTTGGACAATTCTTGGAATTTCTCTACTACTAAAACGCATCCAGGCTTGGACACCTCACCTTACTCTATTGTTTCAGATCCTGACATGGATAAAGGCAAGTTTTTCATAGTGAAATCATGTTTTGATGGGGTTGTCAGCTAGTTGTTCTATAGTTTTAGAGCCTATGAATTTGTCTCATCATCATCCTCCCCTACCACTTTTCCAACCCTAGAATTCTTGGAGCCAGGCTCCTCTCCTTCACTACCATTGATGGGTTCTGAAGTGCTTCATTTATTTACTGAGATGTGGGAAATATATCATTCAAATGGATGCAAAATGGCCCTAATTTTTTTCTCAAGTAGAATTATTGACACAAGCTTCTACTATGGGATTCAGATCGTGCTTGTAATTTTCTCGATCCTTATCTTTCTTGATTTCAAAGATGATATTATGGGGACCATAGTTCCATGATTTGTCTTGTGGGAAATCAAATCCCTCTATTATCTTCGCCACAAGTTCCAAAGAATTTCTTGAATTAACAATAAATGGTCCCACCTTGTGAGGAAGGTGGAAGGTAACTACAGTTTTCCTGGGGGTGAAATGTACATTGTCGTTGTCAAATATTTGCCTAATGTACTCCAATACGAATATGCAAGGTGTAAACAATGATAGTAGTTGGTATGGTTTTCCTTCAAACCCACATATTTTGATGAATGTGTACTCCTTGAAGAGGTACCAATAATTGAATCTGGTATATGAGATAAATTGGAACTTTTCCTAGAGGAAAGGAGGGACTCTAGGTAACGATTGACCATGTAAAAGGGTATACACAACTGACATAAAAGAGGATATATAACCAAAGAAACCTTGGTTGTATTTGAGTTATTTTACCATTGGTAACCACTCATAAAGTGGAAACAAAGCATTGTGCTCATCCACCATCTTAGGCTTCAGGTGCTCTAGGTAGGAATATTGTTGGTGGATGAATAGGTGAACTAGATAATCTTAGTAGAAAAAATATTTAACCTCCCAAAATTATATCACTTGAGAATGAATTCCATCACATAGAAATAATGGGAAATCAAAACTAGTAGAGGCTTTTGTGGCCGAATGACACAAGGAGGCCAAGAGACCTAAAATCGTCTCGGTTACATAGACATCAATATCAAGACCAAGAACTTGGGAAACCATGGAAATAGACAACTTTGACATAGAGTTAAAGTCTACAATGTTATAAGGAGGATGACCAGAGGGAGGAACCACTCCTTCTTTGATGTAGCTAGTAACAATTTTCTATTGTACCTATGGTGCAAGACTATTATATTTTTCTTCAATTGTCTCTTTATTCAACTTTTGCAATTCTATCATGTCTGAGAAAGAGAGAATGTCTTCAATAACATCTAGTATTGTTATAATTATTTCATGTTGGAATTGATGTTGTGTTGCAGGTGCATTGATGATGTAGGTGTTTTGTTGTAGTGTTTTATGGTTGGCATTAATGTCAACATGGGCATGTTTTGCAGTTGTCTGTGTTTAGGTGGTTTGGCCTGGCTCATGTCAGTTGTTATGGAAATTTTATGGTTGCTTATATGTAGATAATTTTGTTATGGGTAGCTTGAGTGAAAAATGTACTCCTTGAAGGATGGGATTATAGATGTTATGATTATGTTGCTTGACTTGTTAGTTGCAGGGTGCTTTGACAATTGTGATGGTATTGGTTTGTGTGTGGAACAAGATGGCACTTGGTATTAGCGTTACAGGTATTGGTTTTACCATGGTATCTACCTATGGTATTGCCTTTGATATTACCATGGTACATGGATCTCTGGTATTGGATAACCATGGTATTGGCCCGTAGTATTGACTTGGATATTACCATCATACAGGGGTCCATGGTATTGGCATAACCATGGTATTGACCCTTGGAATTGACATGGAGTTTACTATGGTACAGGTTCCCTTGGTTTTGGCTTAACCATGGTATTGATATGGAGTTTATTGTGGTACATGTGTCCATGGTATTGGGATTACCATGGTATTTCCCCTAGGTATTAATTGTTGAGAATAATTTGATATATACTTTTGTGAGAGTATTGAGTTATTGATTTGGTGTATGGATTGATTGTGGGTGTGAGAGTGTGATTCGGTGCTACAATGCTTTGTCAAACATATTGCATATATGTAGTTGTTTTTTAGTAGAGGGTCTATATCAACTTATCATTTTTGGATTGAGATTCGGGTAGTTATTAGGTTGCTCATGTTGAGAAGGTTTGAGAGCCCAGTTTGAAAATGCATGAAATGTTGTTCACATGGAAGTGTTGAGGGAATTGAGGCTCATAATAGAGAGTGTATAGATAAGGTGGGTGACTTCCAACAGAAAAATCGAAATGGGAAGCAAATTTCTCCAGAGTCTAGTAGTGTTGGGTGAGGCTCGTTGGCCGTGGTGGCTTCCAGTGAATGGTAGTTCAAAGATTCATGCGAGAAGAGTCTTTCTATTTGATGCTACTAGAATATTTTCTTAGTAGTAGAGTTTTCCAGCTATTGGGTGATAGATCCTCTATTTAAAATGTGTTCGGCATAATAGAATATTTGAGCAGCAGAGCAATAGGTGGTTTTTGTCTTGGAGAGGTTTTTCCACTAGAAAACATTATGTATTATTGTGTGCATGTTTGATGTTGATCATAATGTCTTCATATGTTGATTTTATGCTAATGGGTTACTGATCCTATTTTATTTTGGTAAAAATATTAAAAATTGTATAACCATAGGCACTATTGATTCAACCCCCCTCTCAACAGTGCGCTCATTTCCAACAATTGGTATTAGAGTGGGGTTCTCTTGGTGAAACTTGATCGCTTGAGATCAAATCGTGTGAATATGGAAAATAACAAGTGGAAATAATCCCAGGAGAATAAGTGCAGCAAAAAACTCAAGAATGCTACAAAATATGGAAAACCTCTTATGCTGGTAAAAGATACGGAAAATAGTATTTTCAGTCATGGAAATTTTCCTTGTCAGTCTCAGTGATGATGGTTGTGGGGTTATTAAAGATGTTGTTGATCGGTGATTTGAAGTTGATTTCTTAAGATGTGAGGAAGGTGTGTTTCTAGTGCAGTAATCTAAAGATGAAGAACTTAAAAAACTAGTATTTCCTGAAGTAAAAAATAAATCTCAAGAAAGATTAATTGAGAAGCTCATTTTAGAGGATAGAGATATAACGAAATTGCTCCAGATTCTTGAGGAGAGAGAGCACACTTTCAAAATTGAAATTTATGATCTGGAAACCCAATTTGAGAAGGCGAGGAAAATGGAGGATGAGATTGAGAATAAGAATGGCCATGGTAAGAAATTAGAAATGAAAATAGAAGAGAACATATCAAACCTAAGAGGAGAAAATGAGGAGAAACTCAAAGTAGAAACTTTCGACATCGATCAAGGAAACCATCATCAAGATTAGAAGCCAAAGAATGTGACAAAGAAAAGCATGAGAAATGTAAGATGTTTTAGCTGTCAGAAATTTGGCACACTTAAGAAAATTGTAGAAGAAAGAAGACAAACCATTACAAGAAAAATATACAACTGAATAAGGAGAATTCACAAGCAGTTCCATCATTTTCCAGGAACAAAAAATTCTTTCATGGGTACTATTATCTATGTAATTATTTTGACCATAAAGGTATTCACTATAAAATCCAACCATTTCTGCTATTTCTTGGGCATATTAGATGTTATATTTGTGATAACTTAGTCCATAGAGCCAAATATTGCTTGTTGCCTATAGCCCTTAGGGGATCTTGTCATCAAAGAAGGATCCAGAGGAGGAAAATTAAACCGGAAGAAGATCTTACCCAGAAGTGGTACATGAGGGTTTAGAGAAAGAAAGACCAAAAAGAAGATTGAGGGCATCCCAGCCTTAGGGGGAGCAAGAAGAAGAAGAACACAAATTCAGGGAGAGCTCCTCCGAAAAAAGGTCTCATTAATATCTAGTGTATTTTTCATCTATGAGATCCACGTTCTTAATCTCATGGTTGAATACCCTTCACATGGAATAATGAAGATATGTTTGTACCAAACAAGAAAATCAATGCTTAGTTTTTGAAAATAAAAAAAGGGGAAATAAATTTTTCTTTGAATTGATAAAGGAGAAGATTAAAGCATTAATTAAAAAATAAAAATAAAAAGAGTGCCCATTTAATTCAATTTTTACTTTTCCCATGATGAGGAAATACCTGCACAAATAAAAGTCAATGGTTATTTAACAATTAAAAAAAAGAAATGGAACAGTGAGCAATGAGTTGAGTTAATCTTGGTTGGAGCTAATTATTTGCAGAGCATGAGGAGTGCATTTTAATTGGAAGCCCTAAGAATAAAAAGTAGTAGTATTTTTATTGGTGTGAAGAATATAGAGCTGAATGGAATTCTCGAGGTATGTATGTAACCCTTTAATGGGTTGCACATGGTGCCTTGATATTGCAAAAGTTAGCGAGTGGAATATTATTTTTGATTCGATCTTCAAAGGGAAATGATTTTGATTTAGTCTCGGAGAAATCGTCATTAATTGGTTGATCTACTCAAATACGGGCCAAAAGTTGGTTTAATAATTAATTGATTTAGTCTTTGTGGACCATTGCATATTAAATATTATAAGCTAGACTATCTTACTTGGTGAGCTAGATAAAGTAGAATTAAAAACCGTTTATTGTGTTTTTTTAAATCCATGAGAAAATAATTGTATGATAGATGAGGTAGAATTGAAAACCATTTATTGTTTTTTTTAAATATATGAGAAAATAATTGTAAAAACCATCATAAGTGGTTGAGAATTTATGAAAGAAAAAAATATTATTATTTCAATATATTGTAATCTATTTGTTCAAGTGACCAATAGTTTTAGGTTGTAAGTGGTATTTCTTAAAAACCATGGTTTTAGGTTGTAAATAGTATTTCTTAGAAACCATAAGTTGTTTATATAAATCATGGGTTGATTTCTAATTATGAGTGGAATTTACATGTGGATATATTTGGTGAATCATTATTGGAATTAGTAAAGCATAAGCATGTGATTGAAAGTGAATATATGTTATAGTGATGCGTTAAAAGGGGAAGTTAGTGCCAAATTCAATTTTGGTGCTATCATGTATTAATTATTGGTGGGTTTCTTCAAATTGGCTTATAAACCATGGGTGGTGGAAAGATTTTGGATGTTTTTACATTAACACATGGTTTTAATATTCCATGTGTTTTTTATATGATAAGCATGGGGTTGTAAGTGTTGATTGGTTTTCTGGAAACCATGTGTTGGTTTGAGAATATTTTTATTAAATCAACCGATGCTTAAATATTTGATTGAGTTTAGATTGGTATGGAGTAATGCTTTTATGGGACATATGGTTTGAGAAAAATAATTGGAATTCTAAACCGTGGAAAATTTACTTTTGACGAGAAGAGTATACTAAATCATGCATGGATACTGGTGCATGAAAATTTGGTAAAGAGAATTTAATTTGTGTGTGAGAATTATTGGAATGAATCAACCATGCACATTTTCCAAAAGTAAGTGCATAGATATGGTGATGTATTAAGGAAAATTTGGCATTAAGAAAATTGGTGTATCATAATGACACTCATAATGTGCATTTCCATGATTGTTGGAATAGCTCAAAACTTACTTCACAAAATATTCACAAGGTTTTTGTTGTCGATGACCCCCAAATGCTTATAACTTACTTTATGGTATTTTTACAGTGAAAAGGAATTGAATTTGTGTGCATTTCTCAATATAAAATTCAAATTCTTGGATGTGCATTGTTGATGAGGTATATGTATAGAAGCTTGCATTCATGTTTTGTTAACAACCTATCTTTTTCTCACGATGTGATGAGATTGAATCTTGATCATAATATTTCACATGTTTTAAATCCTTTAGATGAACTTGACGGTTGTGATTCATTGCAAATATTAATTTTTTGTTTCTATATAGATGTGAGATTATATGCTACTACTGCAAGTTCATGAGTCATCTCTTGTCATGATGAGAGTAATGATTTCTATTCATTGATGAGTTTGTATGTTGTAGATAGGTCATATTGATGCCATGCATTTCTCCTAAAGCCATGTAAAGCTGAGTTGTGAGTCATGCTGGATTAAAGTGGATATTCATTTGTTAGCTATATGTGGGCTTGGAGGTCATTGTCATAATCTTGTATTTCATATTGAAGCCCTATAAAGTGAGTCATAGATGTCACAATAATGTAAAAAACATAAGTATCCTTGTAATTTTTGGTCGATTCCTTTAGTCAAGAGTCAGTCTGTTGTATAAGAGATAGAAGCTTTCAACAGATGGTTATGATGCTCAATGGGAGCATGTACGATACAGTCATGGTGAATATATTGTTGATTCTCATGTTGCTGCCCTAGTTGAGAGGGAGGTGGTTGGAGTTATTATTTATGTTTGATGCTCAGATGTTACTTCTTGGTGGATATGGATGGTCATGATTACTATTATACATGTGCTGATACAATGCTTTGGTAAAGGCATAATGATTTTTATTGATGCTTATTGTATGCTACTATGTTTTTAAGACAATGTTGTTGTCTATTGCATGAGTTTACAATTGCTAGTATATATCATATTGATGATCATGTTTACTACAATGTGTGTTGTTGTTTCTTGATGTCATGATGCTTAGGGGGAGCATGTCTTGCATGTGTTTGCTGACCAGGTGGATATTGTATTTTTTCTTTAGGATAACCGTGTTTACAATTATTTTTCATTGATGAGAGGATGTTGTTGCTGCTTAGAGATTGTTGTTGTTGATGGTCATGAGTGTTGGTTTCACAGAGGTGGCTTATTATAGGCAACCTTAGTGCTTCTCATTTAATTGTCAACCTGAGGTAGGTCTTCTTATTTCAAGAGTGTCAGCACAATATATGCAAGTGAGATCAATTAATAGTTACTCTATGATGTTTATGAGAAAGGATTATCTAATCTTCTGAACTCAATAAACTTAAAGGGGAATGGTTTGATAGATTATGACTAATTATTCTGTCTAGCTTAGAAGAGAGAAACCTATGGTTGAGCAGCATAACGATGGTTTGAACAATAATCTTGATGAATTAAAAAACAATGAATTGAACAACATTCTTAATGTATTGAACAAAATCGAAATGAAAGCAATCTAACTGAAAGAAATCTTAATGAAAGAAATCTAAATGAAAGGAATCTAAATGAAAGCAACAACAATTACTTATATAATTTTGCAATGGAATTCTCTTTGTAAACTGACTAATTAACATTAATCAATAATTGGACGCCTCAATGTACTGAAAGGATGATTTAATTCATAAATACAAGTAATCTTTGATCGGTAATTTTCCTATGATTTGTAAATCGATTACAAGGGTGTTAGAAGGAAATGGAAATGTCTAATAGCTATGAAGCATTATTATACAAATCAGAAGATACGAAATGCAATTATTCTGAATCAAGAAGTACAAATGCTAAACTATTCTTAAGGAAGAAAAACTGTGACTTTATTGAGTAGAAAAGTATTTTACAACCGCATCAGATACTTGCACGTGGATTTTGTAACTAACGCATAGCACAAAATTTGGCAAGGAAACTCCCAATGCTTGGGCCCAGACCACTAGAAGTTTTAACGCGATGAAAATGTCAAAAGGTAATTGTTAAAAACATCAAAACTCAAAAGATAATACAGGAATACAATATGACAGCTCCGCCTTGATGCGCTGATTACAGAGGGAAAATTCTTATTTGACTCTTATCTAGTTCATCCCTGGCCCTTTTAAAGGCATTTCCATGTAATGAGATAGTGTTCTCCAAACGACATCCACTGCGCGTGGCTGTCGTTTGAGTCTTCGAGCTCCAATCTGTCTCTTTGCCTTCTGTCGGCTCATACATTCGTGTCTATCGGGTGTCTTTCGTTTGCCATTGGTTCAGCTGCTCTGCCTTCCTGCATACGAAGATACAATAAGTCAAATTTTTGTTATAGAAATGTTCCTTTTTTTCGTTAGCTCAATTGCTCTGATTTTCATAAATCTTTTCTTTCTTTATTGTCAAAATGAGGAAGAATACCTAAGATTGTGCTATAACTCAAAGTAATTATAGGGTGAAAACATACCTTAATTTTGGCCCAAAATATACTCTCCTGCTTACCTAATTGCATGTCATCATGCAAATAGATGGTTGAGATGCAGCTATGTTAAAGAGTAGGCGGGGTAGACCTTTTCCCTGTATGCTCTGAAACCCTGTTTTTGTCTCATTATTGCGAAGGCAGCGCTTGCGTGCCCCTCTTGTAACTCATAATTATGATTATAGTCCTCAGGAGTATACCAGAGGAGAGGGCTTATATACCTACATCCCAGCCATGCAGGCCCCATGCTAAAGACCAGGTTACTGTATGAGAGGAATTTGGAGGCAGCAGCCTTGAAATTCCTGTAGCCAAATTGTTCCCTATTATTTACGTTATTTGTGGAGGCCATCCACCTTTGTTTAGATGTTTCCAAGGTTGATTCTCAAATGTCTTCAAAGTACTCCGTTCCATTTTCTATGCTGTCCTTATGGATGGGCCTCAACCTAGTTCTTACACCTTGCCTTCGCATGAAGTTCTTGTGCTGGATAAATAGTTGCAGGGGTTTTGTAGGTTCCCCTCTAACCCACAAGTCTAGGCCATGCTCTCTCTTTTGGAAGATGTTATAGGCCTTGGCCCACTTAATCTGGTTCTTAGCGAATGAGAGGAAGGCTTGGAGCTGGACATCTCCTATAAAGGGACTAGGATTGCTGTCTATGTCCTCTTCTAAAAAGGAATTCAGCATGTAGAGTTCAGATAGAAGGCATTGGACTTGTTCATATTGATCATTACAGCAGTGGAAAAACTCTTCTATAGTCCTAAAAGTTGTAGACTTTCCTGCCCTGATGGCCTTGACTTTCAGCAGTAAATATTGTTCTGTTAAGAACAAGGCATAGTTGGTGGTCGGTGCCCTGCATGATAGTGCATCGTTATACAGAGAACAAATCATGGTGATTTGTTTCTTGGCTTGCTCCACATGCTCTTGTGCCCTTTTTTTCTTTGCATGTTCTTCTCTGAGCTAGGTAAATGTTTCGTCTTCTGTAGAGGAGAGGTCTATGAATTTCTTTAGCAGTGCTTGGTATTCTTGTGCTGGCACCACCTCCTTCCTAAATTGTGCTAGCTCATGTTGTGTTTGCACCAGTTCATTGTGTAATTTATGATAAACAACTTTCTCTACCAAGGGGGTATAGGGAGGGGCTTCCTTTATCTGGGTCTCCTTCTCTTATGTAATTTTCTACTTAGTTTGTGTAGAAGCTTCAATGGTATTTGCTAGTTCTGTCTGAATTTAGGCCTCAGTAGTACCTGCTTGGTCAGTCTATATCTCAGTTTCAGCTGTATCGATTAAATTGGTCTGTACCTTAGCCTCTGTAGTGGCTAACAAGTCGGTTTGTACCTCTGCCTCAACGATGTCAGCCAAGTCAGTTTGCATCTCAGCTTCAACGATGTTTATTAAGTTGGCGGCTAATTCTATTTGAGTTCCTACGGTGGTGGTTTCATTCTTTGGCTTTCGGGCCCTTCTCTCCTTCTTTATTTGTTTCCTCATATATTTCACCATTTTCTTTAATCTTCTACAGGCCCTACTCAGTTTCTTTATTTTATTTTTTGTTGAATCCTCACCTAACCTGATTTCAACAGGTGGTGGAGGAGCGGTATTCCCATTTTCAGGGATGGTGTTTCCAACCTCAGGGTTGCCTATGATGGTGTTTCTTATTTGATCTTCAGTGTTTATTCTGCATGTGGGTCCCAACTGGGTGGGGCAGTGCTACCTCCTGGTGTCAAAAGGGTTGTTTCTATGCTTATGTTTTTCTCCACAGGGATAGTGTCACCTGAATTATTTTATAATTCCGTTCTCTCCTCTGCCTGCCCTTCACTATTCTCCTCATAATTCCCAAGAAGGGACAGAGCTCCATCATCCTGTAGTTCCTCTTGGTCAGGTAGGACTTCAGTGTGACCAGAATTGGTGGTGGTGAAGGACTTATCTATGGGTTCCTCTTGCTCTTCTGCTCCCGATGGGTTTCTAGATTCGTAGTTTGTCCTCAATTGTTCTAGGACTCAAGCCATTTCTTCCTCAAAGTCTTGTAAGGGTGTATTTTGAGGGTGGGATGGTCCTGCCTCTTATATGAGGTCTGAGGTTCCTTGCAGTGTTTTGGACTGTTTTTTCCTGCTTGGTTTTGAGGTTGCAGTTCGGGTCCTTTTTCTTCTAGGTATGTTTACCCTGGGAAGCTCAATTTCGATTTCACTAGGGTTTATTTAAGGTTCCTGTGGAAAAGGGTTAACAAAATTGTCCTAGGCTATCTGCTGCTTATCCAACTCATGTATGATGACTAGTCTAATTAACCGTGGTGACTGAATATTTCTTGGGGATTTATGACTTTTCTTAATCGAACAACAGTATCATGCAATATGGAATTTAAGAAAGCAAGAAAACTAACTAAAATATTTTGCTTAAGTACAACTAAGAGTTTAAGCTGGCGAGGTTTTACCATGTCCTAACATCCATCACATGTAATGAACCTTTGGATGAACACCGTCAGTTCCTGCCATGGTTGGTGTAGAGAGGTAGGATTAATCCCTTTCCCTTTTCGCTCCAATGGTTCCTCTGGATCCTCATATGCTGCTACTGCCTCTCGTAGGAGGAGATGTCTCTCTGTCCATATTTCTCCTTTTGCTGGTATTCCAGAGACTCCAGCAATAATTTCCTCTATGACTGGTATAATTCGACCCTTGATTCGGGTCTGACCTTCTTGCAGATTTTGCAGAAACTCAATTGCAATTTCCATATCAAATCCCTGAAATTGGTGTACGTATTTCATCCAAACGGCTTGCTGGAGGATGGAGCTAGCTATATCTCAAATTGGGAAGTTTACCGACGCATTTCAAAGGGAATTTACTCCCATAGTTGGTGTGATTTCCTGGGTCTCTTCTTTTTCTTGTATTCTCTCTCGGCTCTATTGTTTCGACTGAATGTTGTATGCAGGTGAAAGAGAAATTGTGGTTCTGCGCAGGTAAATTCATGCCTTAATTGCAGTATTCCTCTGGTCTTATCACTGTATCTAACGTGATTTGTGAATAAATTTCGCATGCTTTCCAATTTAAGACTAATTACAGCCCCTCCATTGAAAAAACGGTGCCCACGTCCTCAAGTACAAAAGGGATTTGGCCAATCATTAATGTGAACAGGAGAATGTCAGGATTTGGTAATAATGAATTGTATGCGAAGGAGAAGGTCGTGGCTTTCAAGCTTCAGGGGGTTGAGTAATTACTAGCATATGCAGTGTAAAGGTCAGATTTGGAAAGGGAGAGGGAATAATATAACTATTATTATGATATGATGTCTTTCTTCAATGAAAAGTTATGACGGAAGCAAGACTGAGGCAGGTGATGATTGGTGTTGTTGTCCTGGGGTCCAAATATGTAAGCATATCTCTGTTAGTTATTCATGTGGTAGATTATAATTATCACTAATTCGAGTAATAGCTTATGGAAGAAGAATGGAAGATAAAGTATATATAAGAGCAATTGGCTATTTTATGAAACACACTTTCAGACCATAAGCAGAGTCACTGCTGCCAGCAGGCATTCATAGCCTCGACAGGGTTGCTATTTTTACCCAAAAGAATGAGCCAGACCTTATGTAAAATAGTTATTCTACCATTTTTTTGGAGAGATCACCATGCTAGTATGATAGCCAGATAACCATAGTGCCACTCACCAGAGTTGTAGCAAGTTGATCAGGCCGACTCATGATGAGACCTCCTGTCCTTCAAAAAAAAAGAAGGTCATTACCCTGGTGTGGTGGCCATTGTGGGCATGTCACTTGCTAAGCTCTTATGAACGTGGTAGGTTGGCTCATGATGAGACCCCATATCCTCTCTTAAAAAATTGCATGTAAGCACAATACTTATTTTTGAATCATAGCATTTTGATTTATAAGGAGGTCACTATGCTGGTGTGAAAGCCAGATAGTCAAAATTCCATTCACTAAAATTGTAACAGAGCGATCAAGCCGGCTCATGATGATACCTCATGTCTGTCAAGCAGATGAGAAGGTCATTAACCTGGTGTGGTGGCCATTGTGGGCATGTCACTTGTTAAATCCTTATGATCATGGTAGGCTGGCCCGTGATAAAAATTTTCATGAATGCATATGGTCACTTATTTATACATGGAGGGAGGCTCATTAACTCCTTCAGAGTTAGGGATGGTGAGAAAAGTGAAAGAATGCCAATACAATTAATACCCCTTATTCCCATTTCTTCATATTAGAAAAAAATATTACTCGAATAGTGTAGAAATATATACCATCATAAGGTCATGTATTGTATGAAAACATATTTGCACTGGGGGGGACTTATCCTTTCATTTCATGTATGTACAATGTCAGATCCCTGTTTAATTATTACAGTGCCAAAGAATCATCATATTGGTAATTTTATTGTTTCTCTGTCTTTATTCAACGGCCATTCCCTACTCAGAGATGCATTTATAGCTCAGTTGTAGATTAGGGAAGGGGTGTTGGATAAAGGGAATAATAGGATGTAAAAGCAATGTTATTCAATTTGAACAACAGTTGTTCAATTGGATTGAACAACGGTTGTTTGGAAAGTTTGAACGGTAGGGAGAAAAATACAAAACTTGGTTGTTCAATCTGGTCAAACAGTAGCCGTTCAAGAATTGAACAACAACTATTCCAGTATTGAACAACGAAAAAAATAAAAACGCAAAAACACGGCTATTTAATTCGATTGAACAACAGTCATTCGAAGATTGAACAACAACCATTTGAGAATTGAACGGCGGGAAAGAATAAAAACACAAAAACACGGTTGTTCAATCCGGTTGAACAAAATTCGTTCGACGATTGAACAACTTTCATTCGAGAATTGAACAGCAAGAAAGAATAAAAACACAAAACCACGACTGTTCAATCCAGTTGAACATCAATTGTTCGACAATTGAACAACAGTTGTTCGAGAATTGAACAGTGGGAAAGAATAAAAACATGGTTTTTCAATCCGGTTGAACAACAACCGTTCAACAATTGAACAACAGTCGTTCGAGAATTGAACAGAGGGAAATAATAAAAACACAAAAACATGGTTGTTCAATCTGGTTGAACAACAGCTGTTCGAGAATTGAACAGTGGGAAAGAAAAAAAAAATATGCAAAGGCACGACTGTTCAATCCGGTTGAATAGCAGTCATTCGAAGATTGAAAAACATCCGTTTGAAGATTGAACATCGAAAAACGCAACTCACGACTGTTCGATCCAATTGAGCATCAGTTGTTTAATTGGATTGAATAGCAGTCGTTCGATGATTGAACAACGAGAAAAATTAAAGTGCAAACATATGGTTGTTCAATTTGGTTGAACAGCAGTCGTTCGACAATTAAACAACAGCCGTTCGACAATCAAACAGAAAAAAATGCAAAAACATGGTTTCTCAATCCGTTTGAGTAGCAGCTATTCAATTAGATTGAACATCAGTCATTTAGGGATTGAACATCAAGAGAGAAAAAAACACAACTCTCAAGAAGATGAGAGGAGAAAAATTGCGAGTATGAATAATGTACAACAAAGTAAAGAACTTATATACATTATTTACAAATGATGGTAGCAAACTTCTCATGTAATTGAGTTTGTGGGGATATCACCCCTTTGTGCCACAACTTGGATGGTGGAATCATTTCGTACCTGTTGGCAAAAAGATTCTTTCATGAAAGGTTTGTGATAGAGGCGTAATCTGTGCTCGTTGACTCTAAATGTTGAACAAAACCCATCTATGGTGGTCAAAGTGAGTGTGTCATTGTTGTGTACTTCCTAAGTCTCGTATGGACTGAGCCACCTTGTTTGTAATTTACCTGGAAATCTTGGAATCTGGAGTCATAAAGGAGTGCCCAATCTCCTTTTTGAAATACCTTCTTCTTGATAAAGTTGTCATGCCACTTAGCTCGTTGTTGTTGGATGATCGCTGTGCGTTGCAGGGCTAGTAGTCGTATTTCGTCTAGTTCATTTACTTGTTGGAGTCTTCTAGTTTGGGCTTCTGTTAATTCCAACCCCACTTCCTAGGTTGTTCTCAGAGTTTTGATTTCGAATTAAATAGGGAAGATATGTTCTCTCCCAAATACTAGCTGATATGGTGAATATCCAGTGGTGTTTCATCAGGTTGTACGATAAGCCCATAAGGCTTCTAGTAGTCTAGTGGCCCAGTCCTAGCGATGCTCTGCGACCGTTTTGGTACGGATTTCCTCCAGGACTTTGTTGGTGCTTTCGACTTGCCCATTTTCCTGCGGGTGGTAAGGAGACATAACTCTATGGATGATATGGTGATTTATTAGGGTGGTTGTAATTTTATTACCTATGAATTGTGCCCCTCCATCGATTATCACTTATTGTGGTAGACGATATTACACAAATATCTCGAAAAGAAAATTAATCACTGATTCTTCTGTGGCTCTTGAGAAGGCCACTGCTTCTACCCATTTGGTTACATAATCTGTGGCAACCAACATGTAGAATTTTCGGTTTGATGGCGGGTTGAATGGTCCAACGAAATCCAGTGCCCATCGTTCAAATGGTTCTACCACCAATTGTGGTTGTAGCGACATTTCATCAGCTTGGCCTAGGTGGCCCATTCTCTGGCAGATATCATAGGCCTGAACATATTTTTTTTGTCTTTGAAAATTGTAGGTGAATAATAACCTAATTGTAACACTTTATGCCCTATTTTTCATTCTGCGAAATGGCCGCCACAAGGTTTATCATGACAGGCTCGTAAGATGTCATAGATTTCATCTTTTCTTACGCATCTACGTATGTGCATGTTGGCCCCTATATAAAAGAGGTATCCACCAATCCAAGAGAATCTTGCGCTACATTGTACAATTAGTTTCTGTTATCTTGATGTTAAGTGTTTGGGCAGCTTCCCTACTGCCAGGTAATTTGCCACGTCTGCATACCATGGTGTTTTTACTGCTACAACAAACAGATGTTCATCAGGGAACTGATCATCAACTGCTAGGGTGTCATCCGACTTTGGAACCCTAGACAGGAAGTCTGTGACTACTTTTTCTGTTCCTGGACGATCTTTGATTGTTATATCGAATTCCTGCAATAACAGCAACAAACGAGTTACTCTCTTATTTGTGATTGGTTTATTGGCTAAATATCTAATGGCAGAGTGATCAGTATACAGGAATACTTGATAACCAGCTATATAGTGCCTAAATTTATTAATAGCATAAATGACAGCTAGGAACTCATTTTCGATCACGGTATAATTTAATTCGGCAGGAGTGAGGTTTTTGCTGATATAATAAATGGCATAAGGTTTTCTGTCTTCTTCTTGGCCAACGACTACTCCTATTTCTGTATCGAATGCTTCTAAAGATATGTGAAAAGGTAGTTTCCATTAGGTCCTCGCAGAATCGGTGCTGTCGAGACTAGTTTCTTCAAATATGCAAAAGCGGTGTCACATTTATCGATCTAATGGAACTCAACATTTCCAGTTAATGCATAAAAAGGTACGGCTATTTGTGAGAAATTATTTATAAATATGCGATAATATCCTGCATATCCCAGAAAACTGCGTACCTCTGTCTGTGTACAAGGTGTGGCTAATAGAAGGATTACTTATATCTTAGCTGGATCTACCTGTATTCCAACTGCAGAAATGTAGTGACCTGGGATCACCCCCTCAGTCATCATCATGTGACATTTTTCATTGCTTAGACATAACCTAGTAGAAATACATCATTCTAACACCTTTTCTAGCATTTTTAGAGCTTGATCAAAGTCCTCTCCATATGGCGTGAAGTCATCCATATAGATTTCCAGCCCCTCATTTATTAAGTCAGAGAAAATGTTGATTATGGCCCTCTAAAATGTGGCTGGGGCAATGCATAACCCAAATGGTAAAACTCTGTAAGAAAAAGTACCCCATGGGCAGGTAAAGGTTGTCTTATCCTAATCTTTGGGAGCTATTTGGATTTGATTGTAACCACTGAACCTGTCAACGAAGGAAAAGAACCGTTTCCTTGCCAATGTATCTAGGACCTGGTCAATGAAGGGAAGGGGGAAGTGGTCCTTCTGCGTTTCTTTATTCAATTCTCTGTAATCTACGCAGATTCTCCATTTCCCATTATTTTTATGGACAAATACCATAGTGGAGACCCATTTTCTGTCTGAAATAGGGTAAATGAAATTCACATCTAATAGCTTTTGCAGTTCCTCTTTTACAACCTCTTTTAAGTGTGGGTTTAGCCATCACTGGGGTTGCCTAATGGGACAGATTTCCTTATGGGTATAAATGTGATGGGTGCATAACTAAGGGTCTAAACCCTTCATGTCTGGGTAATCCCAAGCAAATTCCCCTTGATACTTCCGAAGGACTTTTATGAGCTTTTGTTTTTGGTCATCATCCAAATTGCCATTAATATTCAGAATCTTCCCTGGCTCAATTTCAATAGGTATGCTATTACGTACAACAGTTGTGGGAATATTTTGATACTCAAGGTCTGTCATGGGATCCTTTTGAGCTTCGTCTTCAAGGTCTGTTTTCAATATTTGACATTTTAAATTTCCAGATGTGAGTGGCTGACTCATAAAATTATTGATTATGAAATCTTCAGTTTGATCCTTAAATTCAAGAGCTTCTACTAGTGTCAGGGGTGGACGGATGTTTTTCTCCCAGTATGTACATGGGTGCTTGTAAATTTTTACAGCGGGTAAGATTGGTTTGGCAGGCGGACAAATAATGATATTTTTTATAGAATCCCCTCTAGTGATGGTCATGCTGCCCATTCGGTAGCTTATGCAAGCATCGATTGTAGCCAACCAAGGTCGCCCAAGAATCAATGGATGCTTGTCCAACCTATTCTTTAGATTAATAACTAAAAAATTAGCTGGATATTCCCATGAGTCCATAGAGATCAGGATGTCCTGCACTATTTCTTCCGGTCTGATAATAGATCTGTCAGCTAGTTCTAGCAGTGTAGCCATAGGTTCTAAAGCTGATATGCCTAGTCTTTCGTAGGCCCCCGTAGTTAGGATGTTAATGGTTGCCCCTAAATCGACCAATATGTTTGGAAATGAGTGACCCGAGATTTACACAGTCACAATGGGATTTCCTGGGTCTTCATATTTCATGGGTGGTTCCTTACCCAGTAAAAAATTAGATAGTGCCCCTACCACATGAACGATGGGCGCAACCTTTGTTTTGTTTACTTTCTTTCTTCCACATAGTTCTTTAATTGTCTTCGCATAGATGGGAATGTCTTGGATGGCCTGGACGAAAGGAATTTTGATACAGAGGTTTCTCAATTCCCCCAAGATCTCAAAGTCTGGAGAGACTATCGGTCTGGACAGAGTTAGCCTTTTAGGGAATGGGGGCAGAGACATCCTAAGTTCTTCAGGTCCCTATCGGTTAATCGTTTATTTATCTTTGCATACCTCTTTCTCTGTTATATTTGCTTGGCTAGGTTCAGTTTAAGTCTCGATTCGGGACTGAGGTGGAGTCATGGCTTCTATAGGTAAGATAGTACATCTTGATCTCAGCCTTAGTTCGTTGCACTGTTTCTGTTCAATGCCGGAATTTGGATTTTCTATGATCTTGATTAATTGCACCGGTCTGTTGTTGGGATTAGGATTGGGTTGGGCTAGTAGTTGGGGGCGTATGATAGGCTACAGGTTATGTTGAACTAGATATGGAGCTGGCAGCGTAGGTTTATTTTGAGTTCCTGCCCCCATTGGTAGGTTGGTCATTCCCAGGGGTCGTTGCCGATTCCAATTAGTGTTTTGAGGAGGAGGGTTTGGCCATTGGGCTTGATATGGAACATTTTGCCAATAAGGCGGAGAACAAGGAAAGCTTGGCCAATTGTTCCCTAATGATGGTTGTGTAGGCCAGGGTGGTATAGGAAATGACTAGTTTGGCCTAGTATAAAAAGGGTTTTGATTCTGCCAAGCTGCTGTAGGGTTTTTCTTGTTAAACTGCAGAGAAGAAAAGAAATGAGGTAGGTCTTGTGGCATACCTGGTCATGCCTACCATTGACGACGTTGATTCATTAGGTAGACTGGTTCTATTTCTTCCTATGCTTCCTTATAAACTACTTAGGCCTGGGAAGTGAAGGACATTGGTCTGTGGGATGATCCTTAGTGCAGATGGCACAAGTCTGAACCATGTCTAAAGGGCATTCCCTTTGGCTGTGTTTCTTCTGACATCGTGGGTAGAAGATGGCCAGGTTTTGTTCTGCTATAGCTTGCTTCTGCTTGGCTTGTAAAACGTAAAGTTGTGTTGTCAAGGTACCCAAGATGTCAGTTTTGAAATTTTGTAACAGATTTCCAAACTCTGCTCTAGTTATGTTGCCATTGGAATGCTTAATATCTTTTTTCATAGAATCACGCCCAATTGGCCTATTGCATGCATTGCCCCGAGAGCATCTAATACACAGGGAAATAATAATACACAGGGAAATAATCTCATCATATTCTTCCTGGTAAATATTCCTTTCCCCATTATGTTAAGCGTTTCAACCCATTGTTCCTTCATTCCTTTAATCATCATGGCTTTTAAAATGTCCTTGGGTAACGTGGTATATGGGGACCTTTGTAAATTGTATTGAAATATTTCTACGTACTCTTCTAATGTTTCATTGTATTTTGTAGACATATTAAAGATTTCATCTTTTAGGTCTCAGGTTTGGCAATAATCTTGATATTTTTTAAGGAAAATGTTCTTCATGTCATCCCAATTATTGATGGTTCCTCCACCTAGTCCCATGAACCAGCGTAGTGTTGTTACTTTTAAGGTAGAGGGAAATAGTTTTAGCTTCTGAGGATCAGTGGTGCAGTCATACTCCTACATAAGACATCAAATTCAAATAGGAATGCATTAGGATATTCCGTAGTCAAACCATGGAAGGTGGGAATGTTGTGCAAGGGAATGGCTTTCATAAGGGTGTTTGCAGCATGATCAAGAATGGGGTATTCCAATTTTGATGTATGCCTCTGATTCCGATTTTGATTATTTTCCATTTGATCGAAGAGGTGCCAAAAATATTCAGGGATTTCTTGTTCTAGAGGAGTGATCTGGGGGGGTTTTAGGAGGCTTTACAACACTTCCCTGATCTGGGATCCTGAGTACCTCTATATTGACCACTCTTTCAGGTGATTTAGTTTTTGGAGCTTCTATTTGAATTATGTCACTAGTTTCTCCTTCCTCTTCTTGTAAATTGCAAGAACCTCCCTCTCTCGAAGGGTCAGTGCCTATATGATTGGTAGTTTGAAGACTTCGCTCAACTCCTTCTATTTCACCGTGAATCTCAGCGTGGGCTACAGATGGTGAGGTTGTGCCTTGAGGGAGCGTGATAGGGCTTTGAATGGAAATAGTTCTAGGTCCTATGGATGCATGAGATTCATCTTTCTTAATGATTTCGTCTATATATGTTGTCCTTCCAAGGATCACCGGTCCTTGGGATTGTGAGGATTTTTTAGAGTTATTTTGAATTGTTTATATCTTTTTCTTCCTAGTCATAGAACAAGAGCACCTATTCTACTAGTCTTTGAACAATTTTTGCTGAGAAGCAGGCTAGGGAGGAAGCATTTTGCTTGCCGGCACGCAGGTTTTACCTCTCGTTTTTAATACCCAATTCTTCACAGCAATGGAGAAAGGTGAATAAAGGATATAACTCTTAACACTCTCCCTGGCAACGACGCCAAAAATGTTGGTTTCACAGAGGTGGCTTATTATAGGAAACCTTAGTGCTTCTCATTTAATTTCAACCCGAGGTAAGTCTTCTTATTTCAAGAGTGTCAGCACAATATATGCAAGTGAGATCAACTGATAGTTACTCTACGTTGTTTATGAGAAAGGATTATCTAATCTTCTGAACTCAATCAACTTAAAGGGGAATGGTTTGATAGATTATGACTAATTATTCTGACTAGCTTAGAAGAGAGAAACCTATGGTTGAGCAACATAACGACTGTTTGAACAACAATCTTGATGAACTAAACAACAACGAATTGAACAACATTCTTAATGTATTGAATGACAATCGAAATGAAAGCAATCTAACAGAAAGAAATCTTAATGAAAGCAATCTAAATGAAAGAAATATAAATGAAAGCAACAACAATTACTTATATAATTTTTGAATGGAATTCTCTTGTAAATTGACTAATTAACATTAATCAACAATTGGATGCCTCACTGTGCTGAAAGGACGATTTAATTCATAAAGACAAGTAATCATTGATCAGTAATTATCTTACGATTTGTAAATAGATTGCAAGGGTGTTGGAAGGAAATGGAAATGTATAACAGCTATGAAGCATTATTATACAAATTGGAAGATATGAAATGTGATTATTTTGAATCAAGAAGTACAAACGCTAAAATATTTTGAAGGAAGAAAAACTGCGACTTTATTGAGTAGAAAACTATTTTACAACCGCATCAGATACTTGAACATGGATTATGTAACTAATGCACAACACAGAATTTGGCGAGGAAACTCCCACAGGTTAGGCCCAGACCACTAGAATTTTTAACGCGATGAAAGCCTTTGAAGGTAATTGTTCAAAACATCAAAACTCAAAAGATAATACAGGAATACAATATGACATCTTTGTCTTGAAGCGCTAATTACAGAGGGAAAATTCCTATTCGACTCTTATCTAGTTCATCCCTGGTCCTTTTAAGGTAATTTCCATGTAATGAGATAGTGTTCTCCAAATGACAGCCACTACACGTGGCTGTAGTTTGAGTCTTCGAGCTCGAATCCATCACTTTTCCTTCTGCTGGCTCATACATTCGTGTCTGTCGGGTGTCTTTCGTTTGTTGTTGGTTCAACTGCTCTGCCTTCCTACATATGAAGATACAATAAGTCAAATTTTTGTTATAGAAATGTTCCTTTTTGTCGTTAGCTCAATTGCTCTGATTTTCATAAATATTTTCTTTCTTTATTGTCAAAATGAGGAAGAATTCCTAATATTGTGCCATAATTAAAAGTAATTATAGGGTGAAAACATACCTTAATTCTGGCCCAATATTGTGCCATAATTAAAAGTAATTATAGGGTGAAAACATACCTTAATTCTGGCCCAACAATGATTATGCCTTTGTTGCCTTGGTTAAGGGTAAAGTTGATGTGGTTGGAGATGCTAATTGAGTTTTTTGCTACTTGGATACATCCACTTTTTGCTATTGAGTTGAGTGTTGTTGTTTTCGCTAGTTATTTTTGTTGTTTCTTGTGATGTGTTGTTGCTAACGATTATGTTGCTATTTAGGAGGATGTTTTTTTTCCCACACTATATTGATAGTTATGGTATGTTGTTGGTGATGTTGATGGAGAGAGTGTTTCTACCCTCATTATGTTATTGATGATGCATATGGTTTACTTCTATTTTATGTTGGTAATTGGCCTCACTTTACTATTGTTTCTTCATATGAGAGTTGAGTATGTTTCTATAGCTTCAGGATAGATTTGTTCATGTTTGTTACTACTTATTGAGACCCAGCTAATGTCTAGGGGTTGTTTTTGTCAATTCCGTCGTTTTTGAGGTGATTTCTTTTCCATTGATGTCAAAGGGATATTGAATGAGGAGGATAACATCAAATGGATGGTTCAGGACAATGTCAGATGGATGGTTTAACTAGGGTTTCCATCAATTCCAAAGGGGGAGATTTTTTTCATTGATGTTATGTTGTAGGTGCATCGATAATGTAGGTGTTATGTTGCAGTGTTTGATGGTTAGAATTGATGTCAACCTAGGCATGTTTTTCAATTGTTTGTGTTGGGGTGGCTTGGATTGGCTCATGTCAGTTGTTATGGAATTTTTATGGTTTCTTATGTCCAGATGATTGTGTTATAGGTAGCTTGAGTGACATATGTACTCCTTGATGGATGGGCTTATATGTTTTATGATTATTTTTCTTGACTTTTTAGTTACAGGGTGATGTGAAAGTTGTGATGGTATTGGTTTGTGTGAGGAACTGGGCGTCACTTGGTTTTAGCGTTACAGGTACTGGTTTTACCATGGTATATACCTATGGTATTGTCTTGGAGAATACCATGGTACAAGGGTCTGTGGTATTTGATAACCATGATATTTTCCCGTAGTATTGACTTGGAGATTACCATGGTATTGGCATAACCATGGTATTGACCCTTGGAATTGACATGGAGTTTACTATGGTACAAGTTCCCCTGGTTTTGGCATAACCATGGTATTGACGTAGATTTTACTATGGTATTGGTGTCCATAGTATTAGGATAACCATGGTATTTTCCATAGGTATTAATTGTTGAGAATAATTTGATATATACTTTTGTGAGATTATTGAGTTATTTATTTGGTGTATGGATTGATTGTGGGTGTGAGAGTGTGAGTGGGTGCTACAGTGATTTTTCCAACATATTGCATATTTTTAGTGGCTTTTGAATAAAGGGTCCATATCAACTTATCATTTTTGGATTGATATTCAAGTAGCTATTGGGTTTCTCATGTTGAGCAGGTTTGAGAGCCAAATTTGAAAATGAATGAAATGTGGTTCACATGGATGTGTTGAGAGTGCTGAGGCTCATATTAGACAATATGTAGTTAAGGTGGGTGCCTTCTAGTAGATAGATCAGAATGGGAAGCAAATTTCTCCAGAGTCCTGTAGTGTTGGGTGAGGCTCATTGGTCGTGGTGGCTTCCAGCGAATGGGTGTTTGTAGAGTCATGTGAGAAGAGTATTTTTGTTCGATGTTGCTAGCACACTATATTAGTATTTGAGTCTTCCAAATAATGGGTGGTAGCTTCTTTATGTAAAATTTGTTCAGCATAATAGAAATTTTGAGCATTAGAGCATCGCATGGTTTTTTTTCCCTGGAGAGGTTTTTCCACCCGAAAACCTTGTCTCTTCTTGTGTGCATGTTTGAGGTTGATCATGGTGTTTTCATATCTATATTTTATACTAATGGGTTATGTTGAGATTCAACAAGATGATGAGCTTAGTGAAAATCAGTCACCTTCACTAAGTGGGCCCGCAGGCTATTTTTAGGTGTAAGTTTATCTTTAGACTATGTCTATTTTTAGACACGGTGATCATATTTCAGAAGTTGTAGGATGCTATTTGTGGATGGTTGGTCAAGTTGGAAAAATATATGAAATTCTATTTTTAGAATATTGGGTGAAGTCTATTTATAGATCATCGATCTAAAAATAGAATTGTCAATTATTATTAGCTCTTAATAATAATCCGACAATAAATATCAACTTATTCTCTTGGAGCACTTAATTTCATTATACATATTTGTCAAATCAGTGGGCTGAAGGAATTACACAATTCCTAGGGTTTACTGGTGGTTCATGCATGGAGGACTTAGTTAGAACTGAAGTGGCAAAGTTATGACAGAGTTGGAAGAGTAGCTCATGGAGTTGTTATTCAGTTTAACTCAGTTAATGGAGTTAAACTCAGTTGAGCTAGTTGTATCTAGTCTAACTGAATGATACACTAGTGAGAGTGGAGTGAATTAATTAGTTAATTAATTCACATATAATAACTCATTAATCAACTGAACAAATACAATGGTTAACTACAGTGCATGTTAGTTCCAGTGGAGACCCAGTGGAGAGATAGGTGAAAGGGCAAGATGGACTATCCGTTGTGACTATAGTGATGCATTGATTGCACCACACACACATTGGAGTTTCCAATGAGGATTGCGCAGTTCAAGAAAGGTAGATTCAAATTCATTAAGGGGTCTTCTTCAGTAGGGATTGCGCAGTGGAGGCAGGCTATCAGTTGACAAGAAATCAGTGCATGGATTTGCATATTTCTTCTGATTAGTGTGTGACGATTGATTGTACTTAGAGATTGATGTATTAATATTTGTATGAGATTGTTACATGATCCCCATGATGCATAATATATGATAGTTTGGGTTTTCAGCTTCAAGCTTTCCCATTAAACAACTGTGTTATGTGTGATTGTTTTTATTGCTTCATATGTTTGCAATTGATTTTAATTTCCGCAAAAGATTAACAGTGAAAGGATTCTGTATTTATCAAGAAGATAAATATTGTTAGATTAGAAGAATTTGGATATATACATGCATCTTGTATATAATTTCTACATGGTATCGAAGTAGTGTTAATTCTTGAAGATTGCAATTGTGAAGAATTGTTGAGTTTGTGCTAGTGGACAATTCGAATTTGCTGCAGAAAATTCTTGGTGCAATAGTTGAGTATACATTGAAATGTCTTTCAATGGGTTGCGATTGGAGTATGCCCTTGATGGAAGCTTGAATAAAATAGCTTGAAAGCATAGGATGGAGGTGGTGCAAGAAGATAATGGACTGAAGGAGTTCATCGATAGCGACGTTCCTAAGCTGAGATCTAGCGATGCTGCATTACTTGACGCATGGAAAAAGAAGGTAGAAAAGACAAGAATAATTCCGTTGGAAGGTGTGAAGGACCATATTGTGTCCAAACTTCATGGGAAAACCACTCCATTTGCAATGTGGGAGGCTTTGACAGATTTTTTCCAAAGCAACAGCGACCAGAGGAAGTTGGTGCTGAAAGATAAGCTCATAAAATTAAAAATGGAGAAGGGCGACAGTATTCCAAAATATCTCACGAAGTTTGTCCACTATAGGAATGAACTGGGAGTGTGGGGATTAATATTGATGATAAAGAATTGGTGAGCTTGGCTCTCCCTAGGCTTTCGAGGAGTTGGCATAGCTACAAAGGCTCTGTCAATAGACGGGAGAAACTGTCGGGATGGGAGCGACTTTGGTCGGATCTTGTGCAGGAGGAGATAAGGCGAAATACCAGGGATGGCTCTTCATCGAAGAATGATGATGAAGAGAATTTTGCTTTGGATTCCAAAGAAAGGAAAGGGAACGAGAATAAATTTCCTTCAAAATCTGAAGCTAAAGGCAAGAAGAAGGATTTGTCCAAGGTGAAGTGTTTTCAATGTCATGAACATGGGCATTTCGCCACTATCTATCCATAGAAGAAGAAGAACAAGAAGGCTACTGGAGCTACAGCTGGAGAGGCTTTAGCCTCTCAATTTTAACTCGATTTCTCTTTGATCGCATTCTTGGTTTCAAGCTCTATGGGATCGGTGTGGTATCTTGATAGTGGTGCGTCTTTCCATATGATGGGAGACAAGGAGTTGTTTAGTGACTTGGAGGAGAAGGACCTTCAAATGCATATAGAGATGGGCGACGATGGTCGATATAGTGCGATCGAAATTGGGACCATTACCTTTGAGAGGGAGTCAGGTAATCCATTTTAATTGAAAGATTTTATGCATGTTCCAGGTTTGAAGAAGAACTTGGTCTTGGTCGCAATGTTGGAAGACAAAGGTTTTGACGTTGTTTTTAGCGATGGAAAATCTTTCCTGCGACATAAAAAAATGGGTAAAACCAAGAGGATAGGGATTCGAGTTAAGAATCTCTAAAAGCTTGAGGTATATGGATGCACTGCAATGATGGGAAAAGCAGAAGAAGTGGTGAGCCAGGATGAGGGTGAATTATGGAACAGGAGATTGGGCCATCTTCACCATGGCGCTTTGAAGATTTTGTAGCAGATTTCCACTGGAATTCCCAAGGGTACTCTTGCACAGTCAGATCTGTGCAAGGGATGTACTATGGGTAAGTTTGTGAAGACCACCTTTCATGAGAAGGAGAACTGTGCTTCGGTGATCCTTGAGATAATTCACACAGACGTGTGTGGACCTTTCTCGGTTGCTTCAATAGAAAAACACAGGTATTATGTTATATTTTTGATGAATATTCTCGTATATGCTGGATCTTCTTCATGCAGAAGAAGAGATAAAAATTCTCAAAGTTTTCTAAGTTTAAAGCATTGGTGGAGAAGTAGTCGGGGAAGCAAGTGAAGGCTCTACGGAGCGATAATGGTGGTGAATATATCTCGGGAAAATTCAAATACTTCTGTAGCAAAAAAGGAATTCAAAGAGAACTCCTAGTGCCTCATAACCCACAGCAGAATGGGGTCGTAAAGAGAAAGAATAGAACGATCGTGGGTGTTGCATGAGCGATGTTGCATGACCATGGCCTACTGATTCACTTGTGGGTGGAAGCATGCAACACTGTGGTTTATGTGCAAAACTTTTGTCCTCATAGAGTCCTATGCATGAGTACACCTGAAGAAGCTTTTATTGGTAAGAGGCCTGATATTTCACATCTGAATATTTTTGGCTCATCTATTTACATTAATGTGACAAAGGACGCCAGGAAGAAGCTGGAGCCGACTGTAGAAGTTGGGATATTTTTGGGGTACACAGAAACATCCCATAATTATCGTGTGTATTTTCCAGACAGTCGGATGATTGTGGTGTGACGGGATATCAAATTCAATGAGGTGAAAGCCATGAAGTTGTCACTTGAGAGGGAGCTAGACTTGCATGCAGTGGAGGAACTGCTTGTTACGAAAGATGAACCTCCAGATGTGGATCAGCCACAGGAGGAGATTCATGGAGTGGATGAGTCCACTCATGCAGAACCAAGCATCAAACAAGGCAAAAAGCGTACCACAAAAGCTGAGAGACTGAAGCTTGATGCAGCATAGAATGTAGGATTCCCTACATCACAGCACAGACAGAGACAGTCACCTGACCTATTTACTAGATACATGGCTCTTATGAGCAAGTGTATCGTGACAAAGCCATCTTCTTTTGAAGAACCGGTGCAGGATCCCACATGGGTAGATGCCATGGCGGAGGAGTATGACTCCATTGTCAGAAAAAATTCTTGGGAGATTGTTCCAAGGCCAGTGGGTAAATCAGTTGTAGGATCAAGATGGATCTACAAGGTAAAACAAGCTGCTGATGGGAGCGTCGAGAAGTATAAGGCAAGATTTGTTGCTCGGGGCTTCTCACAGATTGAGGGGATTGATTATGAAGAAACCTTTGCACCTGTCGCATGGTATTCTTCCACAAGTACCATCCTTGCTCTCTCAGCGCAGATGGGTTGGCACATTCATCATATGGATGTGAAGACTGCGTTCCTTAATGGGATCATTGAGGAAGAGGTGTAAATTAAGTAACCTGAAGGATTTGAGATCTTCATCAGCGAGTCTCATGTGTGCAGGCTCAAAAGAGAATTGTATGGGCTGAAGCAAGCACCATGTGCTTGGTACACACGGAGCGACAACTATTTCACTGGACTTGGCTTCACCAAGAGTGAGGCAGATGCAATCTTGTACCAAATTGTGGTGGAGGGTAAGATTTTAATCCTTGTTATTTATTTTTATGATTTAATACTAACGGGTGATGAGCAGTTGATACACTGCAAGGAAAATCCTGCAAAGGAGTTTGAGATGAAGGATTTGGGCCTCCTTCATTATTTCCTTGGATTGGAAATATGGCAGTGGGAAGGTGAACTATTTTTTGTCTCAAGGCAAGTATTCTTAGGAGATACTGGAGAAGTTTCACATGCAAGGCTGCAAGCCTATCGACACTCCTCTTCCAGGAAATTGGAGGAAAGAGGATGCTACATCGGCAGAGGTAGTGGATGCCACTATTTATCGATAGTTGGTGGGTTCACTCATGTATTTAGTTAAAACAATATCGGACATATGCTATGCGGTGAACCAAATTTCACAAGTGATGGTTAAGCCTACCAAGCTCTTTTGGAAGGATGGCAAGCATGTCCTGAGGTATCTCAAGGGCACATATGAGTATGGCTTATGGTACAAACAGATGGATGAGGTGAAGTTGCATGGCTTCACGGATGCAGATTGAGCAGGCAGCCCAACAGACAGAAAGAGCACATCAAGAGGGGTTTTCAGTATCAAATCTACAACAGTTTCTTGGTACAGTAGGAAACAAATATCCATGGCACTCAGTTCAGTAGAAACATAATACATGGAAGTAATTCAAGCTGCATGTGAGTCTATCTGGATGAGGAAGATCCTGGTTGGTTTGTTTGATTCACATTTAGATCCTACAGTGATACATTATGATAATAAAATTTGCATTAAACTCTCGATTAATCCTATGTTTCATGATAGATATAAACATATTTATATTTGGTATCATTATATCAGATATTGTGTGCAGTGGAAGATCATGTTGCTTCATTACATTCCTACGGAGGATCAGGATGCAGATATTCTGACGAAGGCGCTCACCAGGAGAAAATTCGAATACCATAGAGGCAGGATCAGGGTGAAGGATAATCCCTATCTTGTTGATAGGGAGTGTTGAGATTCAACAAGATGATGAGCTTAGTGAAAATTAGTCACCTTCACTAAGTGGGTTTGTAGGCTATTTTTAGGTGTAAGTCTATTTTTAGACTATGTCTATTTTTAGACATGGTGATCATATTTCAGAAGTTGTAGGATGCTATTTTTGGATGGTCGGTCAAGTTGGAAAAATAGATGAAATTGTATTTTTAGAATATTGGGCGAAGTCTATTTATAGATCATCGATCTAAAAATAGAAGTGTCAATTATTATTAGCTCTTAATAATAATCCGACAATAAACATCAACTTATTCTCTTGGAGCACTTAATTTTAGTATACATATTTGTCAAATTAGTGGGCTAAAGAAATTACACAATTCCTAGGGTTTCCTAGTGGTTCATGCATGGAGGACTCAGTTAGAAATGAAGTGGCAAAGTTATGACAGAGTTGGAAGAGTAGTTCATGGAGTTGTTATTCAGTTTAACTCAGTTAATGGAGTTAAACTCAGTTGAGTTATTTGTATCTAATCTAACTGAATGATACACTAGTGAGAGTGGAGTGAATTAATTAGTTAATTAATTCACGAATAATAAATCATTAATCAACTAAACAAATACAGCAGTTAACTACAGTGCATGTCAGTTCCAGTGGAGACCCAGTGGAGAGATAGGTGAAAGGGAAAGATGGACTATCTGTTGTGACTATAGTGATGCGTTGATTGCACCACACACACATTGGAGTTGCCAATGAGGATTGCGCAATGCAAGAAAGGTAGATTCAAATTCATTCAGGGGTCTTCTTTAGCAGGGATTTCACAGTGGAGGCAGGCTATCAGGTGGCAAGAAATCAATGCATGGATTTGCAGATTTCTTCTGATTAGTGTGTGACGATTGATTGTACTGAGAACTTGATGTACTAAGATTTGTATGATATTGTTACATGATCTCCATGATACATAATATATGATAGTTGGGGTTTTCATCTTTAGGCTTTCCCATTAAACAATTGTGTTATGTGCAATTTTTTTTATTGCTTCATGTGTTTGCAATTGATTTTAATTTCCACAAAATATTAATAGTGGAAGGATTCTGTATTTAGCAAGAAGATAAATATTATTAGATCAGGGGAATATAGATATAGACATGCATATTTTATATAATTTCTATAGGTTACTGATCCTACTTTATTTTGGTAAAAACATATAAAAATTATATAATCACATGCACTATTGATTCACCCCCCCCCCCCCCTCAATAGTGAGCTCATTTCCAACCTAAGATGGGAAAATGACCATTTGGTCTGAAAAATACTTGCTAACACACCAAGATACCATTTATAGAGTGTGAAATACTTGCGGATGACAACAAAGACCGAATTTGATGCATACATATTATTATGGTCTTCTATTACATCACTGGTGCTTTGAACTATTTGAATATATTTTTTCATATCATATGTGGTTATCATAAGGTCCCAAACATCTTCATATTTATCATAAAAATATGGTTCTTTGGTGTTTTCATTCATTAAGACATTAGTAGAACTCTTGGCAGATGAAGAGGCCATTTGAAATAGGACTTGTTAACAAGGGAGCTTGTTGATTGAGGTAAAGTGGGAAACGACACAGGGAGATTATCAAGGTGTCTAAAAAACTAATGAGTGTATGACATGTTGGTTTGAGGGGTCCTGACCAAGGTTCAGATTTTATTGTGTAACCAACAAACTCTCCAACTACTGGCCTTTTGGCAATGACGTTCTTGTGCAGATCAAAGTATCACCCAAAGTAGTATGGGGGGGCATTGGAACCAAGTTTTTGCACCCTAAGGAAGAAAATAATGTAGTGGCCCTGAGCAGATTGGTTTCAGACTTATACCGATCATAAAAATATGTGCGCAACACAAAATCACAAATCACTTCATCGTAGATATATTATATCATAATCAGATCCAGATCTATATAGGGCATAATCATTTAAGCAGATTCATCCATGTATTCTATCATCAATATAACTTCATGCATAAATAACAAATGTATTTGCATAGATACAAATAAGCAATACATAAGCAATGCAATCTTAAGACATAAATAGTAGATAGATATCTTAGATCAATAACACAATGTTCTGCCAAAATCAGTCATTGTATTAATTCCAATCAGTTCAGTACATCAGACTTTCCCTCGCACTTTACCCTTCCATGCACACGGCCAGCAGAGTCCGCACACAACCAATACTAGGTCTTCACGCACACAACCAACAGGAAACTTTCTGCTCAACCCAGATAGAAACCCTTACAAAAGTATTACAGACACATAAACTTAGATCAAAACATCAATAATATTCTAGCTCTTCCTTGGACTTGATCTATCTATTTATATCATTCTAGTGCACAGATACTATGGTCTCAAACCATGGTTTGAGGCTCACAACTTACCTTTAAACCCTTTTACATAAAAATATGGAATTTGACCCTCCCCAAATCCCCTTGACTCATTTTTACAATGCGCATATACAAAACTTATACAAAAATATACCAAAAATTGTACTCAGGGGACTCCGCTCCAACAGGCCCCTAACACAAACATGTGACTCATCCCGAGTCACTATGGCATTTTCTCCTTCAGCTTGTCTTCGAGCATATTGATAGAATATTTGAGAGGGAGCACCACTTCCAGACTCTGCGCAACAGCTCCATGTGCTTGAAGAACCAACTTCTTAGTGGTGGGCCCTTTAGTGGTAAGATCGATACTTCGTTGTGTCTGCTGAATAGCCTTCAGTGTAGTTTCCAATGTCTGCGAGAGATTAAGAGCCTCATCGGCCCATGGTTGCATTTGTGCATCCAGAAGATTATCCTTTCAACACAAGTTCTTAATCTATGTTTGGAATATCCGGCCCTCCTGTAGGTAGGTGAGGTGTTGTGGAAGAACAAGGGTAGGTGCCACCATCAAGATCTCAACAAGCTATTGTTCTTTCATGTGCAACTTGTTGCATAGCTGCTGTACTACAGGGTCATTCTGAACTAACGTCTAGATGCCCATAGCCTCATCTAAACTTTTGTCACACTGAGTGACTATGATAACAATATTATCAGTGTCTTGTTCTTATTCGGTGGCTCGCTTCGCACAGAGTTTCAGGCTGCAACTTCATTTGCAGATCAAGGATTTGGTGCTCAAACTCAATATGTATTGTTTTGACTTCGGCGTGTGAAGCCTTTAATGCAGTAGCCAGGCCTTCCAAGTTTTCCTCTGGGGTAGCTGTGGCTAGGACTACTGGAACTTCACTGCATACTTGGTGGATTTTCGCTTCAAGCGCAGGGCGATAGGCTTCCTCTGTTGCGTGTTGTTTTTATTGTGTGTTTGCAGCCTACTTATTTGACTTAAAAAAAATGGTGTGAACATGGGCCTCATGGAATTGAAGTTCATCGGAAATCATAGTGTGCATTAGGTGCAAATTTCTTGCTGGTAAAACAAACAAGTTAATATTAATATCACCTACACCTCTGAACTAGGCGTGCCGGCTGGCGTCTTCATGGATGGTCGACTCGGGTATTTTCACAAGCCGAACATATTCGGTCGCTGGTAAGGCTATGTCCAGTAGCTGCATGCAAGTTACATGTGCTCTCATCTATGACTAGCTCATTTGAGAAACACTTGCTTGAATCAGGTTCTCTTGCGTTTTTAATTATTGGATCCCAACTTGCACATGTTCAAGTGCAATCTTATATTGCACTTCCATATCCGTCCATCGATCCTTGGTCATATACATGATTGTTTTTGTAATCTCGTTTAAGTCAACCTTAGTCAACATCAGGACCTCCTCTCTAGTGTCCTTAGAACCTTTTCTCTTCTTCCTCAAGCCTATAGTGGTTTAAGAACCACACTTTGTACTTTTGGAAATCTGCACTTCTACTCACTCCACCGTGTCTTTTGGCACAATACCATTTTTCTCTAGCTCTGTATCTTTATCCAAATAAACAGTTCACCAGTGGTTGTCAGTGTGGTTTCCTTCTCTGTCGGCTTTTTTTGTGGTTTTCTCGATGGTTTTCTCAAGCTGAGTACTAGTGCGCAACTTCGTCAACATTTTAGGAATAGATGTGGACGCACTAGGCTCCAACCACTTTGGTGGCCATTCTACAGTGATGCGGAATAGATCATATTCTGTGACTAAATATGGTAACTCGTACCAAACTCCCTCCATGACGCCTTTCGTGTGGATGTGCATATTATGGAAAGTTGCTTTAAAGTCCGCGATCATTTTATACTTATCATATAGTGTTGGAGATAACCTCGGTTTAGACTATACCGCTTGATAGAGTGAGGCATCGAAAAGCACCCAGAAAATCTTATTCTCCTTAATGTGCACAGGGTCTAATGAATTCCAAAGTGTCACATACCGCGCGGCCCCACACATCTGAGTTTCTATTTCGGGAAAATTCGGTATCCTCAGGAGTCTTCTACCCAATTAAAGCAATTAATAACAACAACCAAGAATAATGGAATTTCTTTCCCTCTTCCTGTGCTTCATGCACATTCTCCAAAATTTCCTTGCATAAATAACTCAACCAATTTTAGATCACCCCCTCTAAACATCGGCTAATGAGAGCAATCACCTGCGCAGGAACCTCCTTCAATCTACATTTTCGCATCACCTTGCAGGCCAAGATGAGCGTTCCAAATTGAATAGCCGAGTCGTTTATCTCACTTACGATGAAGCCTATGCTCTTGCGTGAGACTTGGTATTTTGCTTTGATCTTGTCTGCGACAGCTTTCTCTTGCGATTTACCCCCAAAGTTAGCCATTGGATCTGCGCCCTGATCGGGTAGGCCAATGATCCTATGGATCAATGCAACATCAATGGGAATGCACTCTCCCAACCACAGTGCATCATCATGCACGAGAACGAGCAATTTTTAGAAATAAATATCATTTATTTGGTTGCGCCTAAAGTGAAGGATCTGCAAAAAATTCAACAGGCCTGCCTTGTATAGACCCAACACCCATCTCTTCAGCTCTAGGCGCACGATTCCCCCTTCATATTGTACATGGTCTAGATAGATTTCTGGCGCAAGTTCAAGAAATTTATCCACATTCGTGATGTCCCAATCCTCCATTCTAAGTTGTGGCAATTTTTCAAACATATCTCCTTCCAGTGGGATGTTTTCAGGGATCAAAGGCATTTGTATGCTCGCTCTCACTTTTTCAATATCTTTGGGAACCCTTACCGCCAGTTTTCATGGTGTGACATAGGTAAACAACTACGATAATGGGAACACTTTGACCACATCCTCCTCTTCCTCCATAATCATCTGGGGGAGCTCTGTCATTGGTCTTTTCAGGCGCTCAACCGTAGTGGAGCGCGGCTTCGGGGTCTTATCCCTCAGGGTTTTCCTTGTTCCAGATGTTTGCCTTATTAGAATTAGTGGGTGTCAGTGTTTCAGCGATCGACGCAACAAGGACCTCTAGTGTATCAAGGTCATCTTCGAGTTGTGTAGCTGTCATACTGGGCAGAATTACGAATCCCAACCCTCAGCATTTTAACTCTTCCTCGAATCTCATATCCAAACTAGATATAGACAGTGATTATGTAGCAGAAATCAAAGTGGTCAAGGCAAGTAATTAATTCAGAAAGAAAAGGGAACTATTATGACCCCATAGGTCATATTTATACTTGTGGCGTGTCTTCAATGGTTCCTTCTACATTAATGTGTCTCCATAAATGAAAAAATGGTCCCAAATCTGGAAAAATCCCTTCATTAAGTGCAACCTAGATGCTCCCATAAATGGTAATAAAGTTGTCTTTTCCAAATTTACTGTTCCAATGGCTAGTTTTTGGCACCTCTATGACCCATTCAACCTCCGCGCTCATCTACCACACACGCGTTTCACCTTTCTACACAGCCACCATCACATCTACGTAGATCTGATACTCTGGCCATATAGTCATTTGGTACGCATAGGGTCATCCCTGTATGACTTCAATCGACTTCCATTGACATACCCGAGAAGGTATTATCCGCTCAATGTGGCCAGGCACACTACACCTCCATTAGTGATTTCCTTAACAGCAGAAGGCCCTAGCCAATGCATCTTCAACTTCCTTGGGTGGCACGCAAAATTGTTGTCATAGAATAAGACCACATCATCTCCCTTAAACACCTTTTTCCCGATTTTCCTATCATGCCAGGATTTTTTGCGTGCCTTCTAAACTTGCTGGTGATAATTGGAAATAAATCAATATTCTTCTAGTGTGACCAACTACGACAACCGTTCCTCCATAGCATATGCTTCTGCCATATTTGTGAATTTTGCGATTCGCAGACTAGGGACAATGAAATCCATTGGCAACAAGGCTTCTTTCCCATATACCATTTTGAAAGGTGTCCTACAAAACAACTTCTTGCATGTGGTCCGATATTCCTAGAGAACTGTAGGTACACTCTCATCCCAATCATTTTAGTTAGCATTTCACACCTTGGTAAGCGAAATCTACAGTATCTTATTGAATGCTTCAACTGCACCATTCGCTTGGGGATGATAGGGATAGCTCTTCTGATGATGCATTTGGAACTCCTCTATCAATGCTTCAATGGTTTCATTCACAAAATGTGTACCTTGATCGCTTATCAGAATCTTAGGACATCCAAATCGAGTAACAATATTCTCAAATATGAACTGCACAGATGTATCTGCAGTGCAATCCTTCACAGGTTTATCCTTAGCCCAAGTGGTTACATAATCCTTCGCAATGATATTGTAATGCACACCACTCTTCTTGCCTCGAGGATTGATATGTCCAACAAATTATATAGCCCATTTCTCAAATTATTACAGCACCATTTGTGGATTCAAAGGCATCTCGTCTCTACTCGATGGCTTTCCAGTCCTCTGGCATACATGACATGCGCGACAATGCGCATAGGCATCATTGTACAGTGTGGGCCACTATAACCCAGCTCACAAAATCTTCTGTGTGGTTTCATTTCCTGCATAATGACCACTATAAACCCCTCCATGTGCTTCATCTAAGATTTCACATCTTTCATACTCCAAAACATATCTTCGTATAACTTCATCTGCACCCATTTTGTACAACTGTCTAGCAATAATAATGAATTCTATTGCACGTACCACGAGCTATTTCTTTTTTTGAATGGTATATTCTTCAGGTGCACGTCCAGTAGTCAGAAACTGAATGATATTAGGGAAATTCTCATCAACTACCTTAATCGAAAAAAATACGTGTCTGGAAATACATCCTCCAAATTCATAAGTTCATCATCAATCATAATGCACTACAGGTGGCCTGGCCCAACATTCAGTCTTCCAGGTTTTACAATAATCTTAAAGTCATATTCTTGGAATAACAACAACCATCTGTAGATATTTCCCACCAACAAAGGCTTATTGACCAGGTATTTTAAATCATAATGATCAGTAAACATCTTGAAATGGCCTCCTAACTTATAGTGGCGGAATTTCTACAATGCGTACACCATTTCTAATCCTTCTCTTTCCGTGGTTGAGTAATTCTGGTCTACACTTGAGATTTTTTGGCTTACATAGGCAATACAGTGATCAATCTCTCCTGCTCGTGGTTGCGCTAAAATAGCTCCAAGCACAATATAGGAGGCATCAACATGCACATGAAACACCTTTGACCGATATGGGAAGATCAGTATGGGCGCAATTGTTGGGCCGGACTTAAGGTATGTTTTCACCCCACGTTTACTTTGAATTATCATACATTTTTAGAATTTCTCTCATCTTAACAGTAAAGGAAAGGAGGGTTAATGAAAAATCAGGACAAATAGACTAACGGTAAGAAGCATGTTCAAAACAAAAAGGATTTGACTTATTTCATCTCTATTCACAGGAAAATGAGGCAGTGGAATCAACACAGACCAAAAGACAACTGACAGATAGAGAACATGAATCCACAATAACCCCCAGAGATGAACAGAAGGCAGAAAGACAGATCCACATCCAAATAAATCAAACGACAGCCACACTCAACGGGCTGTTGTTTGGGAAAGACCATTCTACTAAGCGAAATCGCCTTTAAAAAGGCCAAGAATGGACGAAAGAAGAGGAGGCGAAATAAGAATTATTTTTCTGTAATAGGCGTATCAGGACAGAACTGTCCAGTTGTATTCATGTCTTGACTCTTTTAGTAAAGAATTTGGGTATTTTTGAATGATCATTTCCCGAGTTTTTCGTCGCGTTGGAATTCTGGTGGTTTGGGCCCACCCCTAGGAGTTTCCGCGCTCACCTCTATATTGTACGTTAATTATGGAATTTATGTTCAGTTATCTAATGTGTTCTATGAGATATCTTTCTACTTGTTAGACTCCTATGCCTGTGATGATGTAGTTTCCTTTGTCACTCAGGCAGTTTATTGCTCATGTTTCTAGTTTACAGTAATAATTTTATAATTGTTGGACATTTTCATCATTTTCTCAATTCCTTTATATTTGTTTATACGCTTTAGCATGATCTCTGTTCAATTCTTGATATCACCAAGAATTAGATATTTCCATTGACCCATAAAGTTTCTTGTTGTGCTTAATACAAAAGAATGCTAGTCAGTTAGTTCACAAGAGAGTTCCATTGCAACAATTGTTGTTCAATTCATTGAGTTTGTTGTTCCATTCAGTAGGACTATTGTTCAATTCATTGAGTGTGTTTTTCAATCATAGATTGTTCTCACTAGGCTTATTTAGATAGGATAGTTAACGGTAATTTACAAATTCCATTCCCTTTGAGTTGATTGAACTTCGAGAATTAATTGATCTTCTTCATGGTAATATAGAGTAGATATTTCCAATGTCACTCACATATACTGTGCTCACACTCTTGAAATAAGAATACTTACCCTGGGTTGATAGTTAAATGAGAAGCTTGGAGGTTGCCTATTATTGAGCCTTGCAATAGGTATGTATTTACTCTCAAATATTGTCGTTTTTCCTCTTCTTCATCCATTTTTATGCCATAATATAATAATATCATGACTGGATTTTGATAAAAAATGCATAAAATAGTCCTGAAATGGTTTACCCGCTCAAACTAATTCCCATTGATTTTATGATGAAAATAAAAAATAAAACAATAGTTGTTCCCAAAAAGGAAAGGCGGCATCTAATCAAGGGAAAAGAAGGCACATTAAATGTGGTAAAATCAGAAGGCGAATCAGTGAGAATGACGAACTATTCGAAGATATCGATCTATTATGAATCCCTCAAGATCCCCTGATCTTGAGGGATCACATTTACCTTTTCCTTTAGCTATAAAGGAATGAGAAGAATACGAAGACATACATGATGACATAGGAGAAAGCAGAGAATGTAAATCAGATCGTATCACATATTGTATCATGTCTCTTTCATTTATGTATCATTTTATAATGAACAGAACGTAGTTCTGAAGGACAGGATTGTATTGTAATGAATGTGATGATCAATATATAATTTTTGTTGATGTTCATTCGATTGTTCTGGAGTAACTAAGTAGTGTTCGCTGGCGGCTAAGGGCCCGGTCTTTGGTGAATCTCGCTGCTGTTCTTTGTGCTATAATTTTCCATTTACTGCAAGAATATTGTGCTTTTCTGTTTTACAGTGAATTACTTTTGATAATTTAGATTTCTGTATTTATTCCCTTGAGTGCGCATTTCCAATTTATTAGTTGCTCGTAAAAATAATTGGCTTTGATTACTTAAAGCATAGACTATTATTTCCACTACTTTCCTTCTGTTCAATAGTTTAGATCCATCTGAAAGAGCTTGTTTAATGATTCAGTGCTCTCGGTTGATTATCATTTGAATTAGTTGAATTAGGAATGAATTACAGTTTTGTGTTCTCCTGCATAGATGAATCACTTCCTTTTAAGCTTCAAGATTTATGATTATATCTATATTAAACGATTGGTTTTTTTGCATTACTCTTTGTATGAATAGCTTGCACATACTGTGTACACACTTGAGATAAAAGGACTTACCTTGGTTGATAATTAATGTGAGGCAATTAGGAGTTTTTAAAGACACCTGTTAGCATCCAACATTTTGGCACTGTTGTCAGGGAGTGTGTTGTCACTCTGTAAAAAGAGTAATGTTTGATTGATGATTTTTTTGCTGAGGGAGAATTGGGTATTAGAAATGGAAGGTAATAACCTGCGTAAAGAACGAGTAAAATGCTCGCTCATTCGCCCACTTTCTAGCAGAATTGCGTGATAATTTAAGGTAGGGATGAATGTTTATATTTCTACATGAATGACTAAGAGGGAAAGACCTGAAAAAGATGAAATTCCTCCTTATAAACCTGAAAAACCTAAGGGACCGGTGACCCTTGGACGATCAACTTATATCGACGAAATCTTAAGAAAAGTCGAGTCTCAGTCATCAATAGGACCCCAAATTTGTGTTGCCAGGCATCCTATTGACTTCCTTCAAGCTGCAGGATCACCATCTGTAGCTAATACTGAGATTCACATTAAGATTGAAGGGATTGAACAGAGTTTTCAAAATACTAAAAATTCGCAAATTTTCCCTTCACAAGAAGGAAATTCTTGCAACCTCCGTGAAGGAGAAGGAGAGACGGGAAATCTTGAAATTAAATCATCAGAACCTAGATCTCCTAAAGTAGTGACTGAGAAGAGGACACCCAGTTTTCTAGATCAAGGTAGTGTTGTTAGAACTATTCTAGCCTCTTGTAGACATCCTAGGAATAACTCTCTAGCTCCGGAGATCCCTGAAGAATACTAGCATATTTTTGACCAAATGGCTAATAACCAGCAACCTCAAACTTCTGCATTGCAATACCCTATTGTTGACACAACTGTCAATTCCCCCATGAAGGCTATCCCATTACAAAATATTCCTGCCTTTCATGGGCTAACTTCAGAAGATCCTGATGCATTCCTTTTCGAGTTTGATGTTTTATGCAGGGGTTTTGACTACACTACCAACCCCCAGAAGCTGAAGCTATTCCCATCTAATCTAAAGGGAGAAGCTCTGCGTTGGTTTATGGGACTTGGTGGAGGCACCATCAATGACTGGGACCAAATGAAAACATCTTTCCTTAAAAAATATCAAGATTATTTCCGAACTAGAGAATTAAAGATGAAATTTTTAAAATGGTAGTTAAGCCTAGCGAGACTTTGGAAGAATATGTAGAACATTTTTAATATAATCTGCAAAGATCTTCTTACACAAATATGCTTGATAATGTTCTAAAAACCACGCTGATTAGAGATATGAAAGACCAATGGGTAGAGACACTAAATATAATGGGTAAAGGTGACATTTATCAAGAAAGATATAACAATATTATAGATTTGTGAATTAAATGTTCCAGGGGCAGTACAAGGCTGAAACCAATCGTACATGATGCAAGCCCCAGAGACAATAAAGCCTTAGGAGGAAGCATTACACGAAGTGAAATCGGAAATCTGTTGGAGGATTTCAAGACTGATATCCTGGGGACCCTGATGACACAATTGGATGTCATGCAAGCTAAGAAAAAGTAGGCTATAGAAGAACAGAATTTGGCTATTTTCTGCCCCCGTTGCAGATAGAAGCATGGTCATAAATAATTCCCCCTAGATACAATATGAACATGTGCCATATGCACTAAAGAGTATGCCACGGAAAGCTACCCATCACTCCTAGGATTGAAAGAAGTTTTCAAGGAAGCGGAAGAAGAAATGGAACCAGTATATATGTTGAACCAGCGTCATTAATGGCAAGCGCTTCAGATAGGTATGCCTACCAATCCATCTTCACTCTTTCCTTCCTCGCAATATAATTCTCAGTAATATTTAGGGGCAGCATGGCAGAATCAACCACCTTTTCTGCCACCTCAAGCATTTTTTATGCCACCATGGCCCAATCAGTAAAATCCAAATAATAATTGGCCAAATTCACCTTACCCACCACCATTCTGGAGAAACAACCCTTATTCCTCCCAATGGTCCCCTTCCACCTCACAAAATCAGAACTAGCAATCAAATTGGCAAAGATCTACGAACTAGCCTATGGGGACAACTCCTCTACCTCAACCAACTTTACCAACACCTTATACATTGCAGAAGAATCCTTAATCTAATATACGACCGCAAATTCTAGCTCAACCCAACCCAAATCCTAACAACAAACCAGTTCAGTCAATACAAATCACAGAAGGTCTGGACCCTGACGTTGAGTTGAAAGAATGTAACAAGCTTAAGTTGAGATCTGGATGCATAATCACTCTAGATAAAGATAAAGATTTGCAACCGGAAGAACCACACACAAATAAGCCTCTGACTGTAGATGATCAAAAAATAAAAAAAGGGGAAGATACAATCAGACAAAAAAATCCTGAACAAATCATGACCACTTCCCCCCCATTCCCAGAAAGATTGTTGATACCACGCTCGATTGAATATCCCGACTTTGATCTTCTGGGTGAACTCAAGAACATTTGTATAAAAATTCCCCTCCTCCAGGCTATCCAAGATATTCCAATATATGCCAAAACTATTAAATAATTGTGTATAAAGAAGTCTGTGAGGAAAACAAAAACAATCCCTACTGTCCATGTTGTCAGGAATTTTTATGATTTATTACTAGGCAAAGAGACTCCTGTAAAATATGAGGACCTTGGAAAACCCATTGTCACCATCTAGCTAAATGGCCATTCTTTTCCCAATGCTTTATTTGACTTAGGGGTAGCCATTAATATTCTCACAACTACAACTTGCAACATTCTTGGCATCACAGCCTTGGAACCAACAACTACCTTACTGGAACTAGCTGACCACTCAGTCATTAGACCAGAAGGAAAATTACAAGATGTGATGGTCTCTGTAGACACTTGGGAATACCCGACGGATTTCTTGATTATTAATCCTAGGAACCAGCTAGATGGGCATCCTTTAATATTAGGAATTCCTTGGCTAGCGACTGTTGATGCTTATATCAGCTGTCGAACAAGCAGTATGACTATAACTATGGGAAATGATGTGAAAAATTTAGCTTTATACCCTCCTGCTCAGCCAAGCTTGACTATTATGAAAACCAGGAAGAAACCTGCAACATACTTAACAGAAAATATTCGGTCACCATTGACTGTGGTACATGCCCTTGAATTCAAAAACCAAATTGAAGACGATGTCATTAATACTTTTATCAATCATCCTACCACAGTATTAAGTTTGAAATGTCAATGATTAAACAGTCCTTGACAACGAAATCAAAGAAGATATTCTGAGAGATATCAATGATCAAACAATACCAACAACCACTATTTATAATAGCAAACCTATCGAAATTGAGCCAGGGAGATCCTGAACATTAATAGTAATCTGAGTGATGACCAGCAATAGAAACTTATTAAAGTCCTTAGGAAAAATAAATGGGCTTTTGCTTAGGATTACTTTGATATGAAATTGATTGACCCTCAGCTATGCATGCATCACATCTACACTGAAAAGGATGCAAAAACCATTCGACAACCTCAGCGTAGATTAAATCCTCACCTAAAATATATTGTTAAAGAAGAGCTTCAAAAACTGTTAGATGTGAATTTTATCTATCCTATATTTGATAGTAAATGGGTTTCTCCATTAGTTGTGGTTCCCAAAAAGAATGGGAAATGGAAAATATGCATTGACTATAGAGAACTCAACAAGGCAACGCAAAAAGACCATTTTCCCCTTCCATTTATTGATCAGGTCCTAGATACACTGGCAGGGAAGAAATTTTTCTCTTTCCTGGATGGCTTTAGTGGCTACAACCAAATTTAGATTGCTCCTGAAGACCAGGATAAGACCACCTTTACCTATCCGTGGGGAACATTCGCCTACAGGGTATTACCTTTTGGATTGTGTAACGCACCTACCACATTCCAAAGATCCATACTCAGTATTTTTGCAGACTTGATAAATGAAGGATTGGAAGTATACATGGATGATTTCACAGCCTATGGAGATGACTTTGAACAAGCATTACAGACATTTGAAAAAGTTCTAGGATGGTGTATTTCTATCAGCCTATGTTTAAGTCATGAAAAGTGCCATATGATGATGACAGAAGGCTTGATCTTGGGTCATTACATTTCAGCAGCTGGAATTCAGGTAGATCCAACAAAAATACAGGTAATTCTCTTACTAGCTACTCCCTGCACTCAAACAGAGGTACATGGTTTTCTGGGATTTGATGGATATTATCGTAGATTTATCAAGAATTTTTTACAGATTGTTGCACCATTATATGCCTTAACAGGAAATAGTGATTTCATATGGACTGAAAAATGTGATACACCTTTACAGATTTAAAATGGCTAGTATAAACAGCACCAGTATTACGAGGTCCGAACTGGGATATACCATTCCAGATTTCATCAAATGCATCAGACACACCCATTGGAGCAGTTCTTGGCCAAGAAGAAGACAAGAAACTCTACGCTATATATTACATTAGCAAAAACTTAACCCCTGCTGAATTGAATTACATAGTAACAGAGAAGGAGTTTTTAGTTGTTATTTATGCTATTAACAAATTCAGACACTATATAACTAGATACCCTGTAATTTTGTATACAGATCATTCTGCTATTAAATACTTATCAAATAAACCCATTACGAATGGAAGAGTGACACGTTGGTTTCTAATTTTGCAGGAATTAAATATAACTATAAGGGATCGACCAGGGAAGGAAAACCTTGTGGTAGATTTCCTCTCTCGAGTGCCAAGAACAGATGACGCAATAGAAGTAGAGGATCAGTTTCCAGATGAACACATGTTTGTTGTAACCGTGAAAACACCATGGTACGCAGATGTGGCAAATTATTTAGTAGTGGGAAAACTACCTAAACATCTGACACCCAGAGAAAGGAAATCGATAGAACAGTGTAGCACTCGGTTCTCCTAGATTGGAGGATACCTTTTTCACATAGGGGCCAATATGCACATTCGCAAGTGTATTAGGGAAGATGAAATTTATGATATCTTAAAAGCCTGCCACGATGGACCTTGCGGTGGAAATTTTGAAGACCGCATAACTTGACATAAAATTTTACAAATGGGCTACTACTGGCCCACGATTTTTAAGGATGCTAAGAAATTTGTTCAAGCCTGTGATAGTTGTCAAAGGATGGGCCGCCCTAGCCAATCTGATGAAATTCCCCTGCATCCATAGCTGGTCATAGAACCTTTTGAGCGTTTGGCATTAGATTTTGTTGGGCCAATCAATCTGTTAGCCCCCTGTAAATTTTTGACTAGAAAATTAAGGGGCTAAATTGTTTCTGAGCCTTCAATCAATGCATCTCCCCTGGAGACACATCATCCTTGAAGTCTCCTCTGTCTTTGCCCTTGATAAAAATCCCACTGCTGTATCCATACAAGAAGCCTCTCTGATGGTGATAAATTGTGTTCCTTAAAGCTTCATTTACCCCTTGCACCCCTGCAGAATTCTTCATTTCATCCTTTTTCCTTTGTCAAATTCCCCCTACCTTACCCCCAAATTTCCCCTAAATCTTCTAAATTATTCCCGTCCCCTTTAAACCACGCATTCACCCCTTGGTTTAGCCAAACCCCCTTTTTTCCTCTATCGTTACCCCATATTGGCTCTAAATTTCATTGAAAACGAGCCAAAAATCATGTTTTCTCCATAATATGGGTCCTAGCCCCTTCAGGCCAGCCCCCTTACCGCTTCCCTCTATGTGACCCAGCACCATGACCAGGCGCCCGGGCAGAAGGCGCTTATCGCATATGATATTCGGGGCAACATCGACCGTTGATCTTCGCAGATCAGACGGTCCCCGTTAACTTCGCCAGCGCCCGTGGTCTACCCCGTTCATCGCCCCGATCGCGCCATCGCCGTCTATTTACTCACAGATCCGACGGTCCGCAGTACGTTCGTCCCGGTGGTCCCCGCCGCAAACACTGTTCACAAACCCAGTGGTATCTATCGCATCGCTTTTGGGCGGTAGGCGGTATTTTCATATTGCCCAGCGATTCCAGTCATCGCGCGACGTGTGGCAGCGGCACTGTTCCAAAACCGCTTGCTCATCACGCATTAACATTTGGCACAAGATATGGAGCGATATGCATATCAGTCGTCCGATTTAGGGTGCCTCATCCAACGGTTGTCGCTTCGCGAAGTTGCGCGGGGTTTAATCCGTGGTCACCGTACCCTTGGCCCACGGTCCGTCGCCCTCGAAGTGCTTTCCACCGTCGATCTCCGCCGAGATCTGACGGTCCAGATTTGTTTTCCCCGCTGTTGACTTTTCCGCCATCTCCCGGTCCCACCATGTCACCCCCACGTGTATCCACCGTACATCCGCCCATCCCATTGCATATATTTGTTCAAAAGCCGAGTTTGTTAAGATTTTTAATTTAAAGTTCCTCTGCGCTCCGCTAACCTTCACTAAGGCTTCCCTCCATCATTCCTCTGCATTGTTCTGCCATTTCACCAACCGCACGACCATTTTCATCATCTGCACTGCATCCATTACCCCATTCGTGGATTTCATAAAAAGTCTTATGTTTTGCAGGGTTTTGAGGTGGTGAAAGCCGCCATGATTTTCACCCGCTATCACAGTGACAGAAAACACAGGAAAATACCGTGTGCAGAGGCAGAAATCATGAAGAAAACCTGAGGAGGTCCTACGACACGACTTGCATTAAAAGACCAGGGTATTACTCTGTGAAAATGTCCCGACACCATTAACACACAGATTTCACAGTCAGAGATTTAAATTGAGCAGCAGAGAGCTTAAGGCACGCAAATGAAGATATACAAGCCTTATGTTCATAGATTTAAGGTAAAGAATCAGATCGAAGACCCATGGATCACATAGAAGGTACAACACGAAAATCAGTGTGTTAGGGTTTCTACATCAGCAAAATGTTTTTTCTGAAAGAAGGACGGAGCATCCATACAGATTTTATTCTTAGAAACTTAGAAGAGCTTAGAAACTACCAAACCAAAAGCTTCTAAGGTCACCATCAAGAAGAGACCTGAGAAAAATTCTAAAGTAACTGCTGAAAGCAACAAATCAGTAGCTGAGAGTTCTGGGAAGAACAAAGAAAAGGACAACCAAAACACTGATACACAAGGTCAACCAACAAGCAGCACCGACACTGCAGTTAGTGCTCCTGATAAAACAATTTCTAACACTGTACATAGTGAGGATCAAAACACTGATTCAGCCACTAAGGTGGTGACTAACAAAACAGAGTTGAACGTTCCAAAGAGTCAGTCCACTTTCAATTTGGAGAGTGAGATTGCAAAAATTAAAATCTCTGTCCCACTCTCTGAGCTGGCCACTCAGGATGTATATAAAGGCAAAATTTTGAAAGCATTAAATTTAGGTGAGAACAGTGACACTGTAAATCTGAGTGATGATCAACCTGCCCTTCTATTTGTTCCAAAGATAGAAGGAAAGTTTCAGGAAGGGGTAGTACCCCCTTTTTATATCAGTCTTAATATCCATGATAAGATTCTCCACAATGCAATGCATGATTCTGGGGCATCACACAACTTGATGCCTAAAGTAGTAATGGAAATATTAGGCCTAGGGATAACCTGTCCCGATAAAGACCTATATTCATTTGACTCTAGCAGAGTAAAGTGTCTTGGCCTGATCAAATATTTATGTGTGAGCCTTGCCCAGATTCCAGCAAAATGCATGGTCATTGATGTTGTTGTGGCAGATGTGCCACCCAAATATGGCATGTTATTATCCAGATCATGGGGAGCCAAGCTGCAAGGAACAATGCAGATGGATGGGGCTTATGCCACAATCCCAATCTTTGGCCAACTTAGAAGACTGTACAGGGGAGTACAAATGAAATTCCTGGTTAGTAGCCCTGAAAAGCCTGAAAATTCTCCCCTATACTCTGTACATACAGACCTGGATTCCTTTATCTTCTACAATGATGAATCTTTGGGGGGACCAGAATCTGAAAACGTAGATACAAGCAAAGGTACGCATGATGAAACAAAGCCAATGGACTTTAACATAATGGTTACCCTAGACTCAGAGGAGGAAGACGTAGAAAAATTTGAACAGTGCACAGAAACAACAATGCAAAGTGAATCAGAAACAGAACACAATCAACCAACTAGTCACCTCTCTGCTTTCCACACCCATAATGAAAAACAAAAGGACCCACAGCCTAGTGCAGCTCCTATAATGCTACATGATGGCGAACCTAGCTATAGAGAAGGAAGTGAAGATAAAACGGAAAATGAACCCTTGTGGGAAATTAATTTCGACGGGTCTTGCACCAGGAGAACTGCTGGGGTAGGAGTGTGGATACATAACACAGAGAGCAATTACGCAAAGATTCATGCCTGCAACCTGCACTTCAAGTGTACGAACAATATTGTAGAATATGAGGCTCTGATCCTAGGCTTAACCCTGTTGAAAAAATTAGGAGCCCATAGGATAACCGTGCGTGGAGACTCTCACCTGATTATTAAATAGGTGAATGGTGAATATATAACAAAACATCCTAGACTGAGAGACTACAGGAACGACACTAGGGATTTATTGAAAATGTTTGTTGAATACGAATTAGTGTTTGTTCCTAGGAGTCAAAATGTCATTGCAAACGGATTAGCTTGCCTAGCTAGTTCCTACCCTAAGACTCCCAGTGACCAACAGATCATCATTCAGACCAAATTCCGACCTGCAATGCTAGAAAATTAAAAATATTGGCAGGTTTTTGAAGGAGATAAATAGATTGAAGATTTCCTGGTAGGCAGAAACGAGTTTGAATTTTCTGATTGAGACTCCAAATCTGACAGTAGCTGCCTAAGTGAAGAGTCCTCAGATGAGGAAGAAACACCCTGTAATATAGAAATAAACTCTTTAAATGAACAGATTGGAAATCCAGACGAAAAATGTGAAAACACAGATAGTGAAGAAGTAGAGGTGCTGCAAACCAAAAATAAGAACATACCTCAAGGTCTGGCCCCTTTAGAATACCTTTTTGACTTTGATGATGTAGCAAAAAATCCCACTATAGAACATGCAGACTCTGATGTTGAGGAATGCAACGTAGGCACTGAAGACAAACCCAAAATGATCAACCGCTAAAAAGTCTCACCCACAAAACATGAAAAAAAGAAATACATTGACCTATTCAAGGAATTCATTGATGTGTTTTGTTTTGAGTTATGGAAAGGATCTAAGGGCCTATGACAAAATATCACATAAAATGATAAGATACCACACTTGAAAAACTGTAAGCCCTTGATACAAAAACTCTCATACAGACAAAACTAAAACAATGCTCAGAAGAGAAAAAGCAGATTGGAGATGTATGAGGCAAAAAGCAATCGCGTTCTGCGAGGTTCTCTGACAAGTATCAAACCTTAGGTGGCTAAGAGAAAGCAAGGTCTAGAGATCGTGATGCATCGATTTCAGGAATCTTAATAGAGCCTCACTCAAAGACAATTACCCTTTGCCTAAAATGGAACATATTCTTCAGAGGGTAGTAGGATCTAAAAGGATCTCCCTGTTAGATGGTTTTTCAGGTTACAACCAAGTCTTAGTAATCCTAGAAGATCGACTCAAGACAGCCTTTACCACTCCATGGGGTACCTTTATGTATGTGAAGATGCCTTTTGGATTGATGAACACTGGTGCAACTTTCCAAAGAGCGATGGACATAGCTTTTTTAGATGAAATAGGACACTTCATTGTCATCTATCTAGATGACATAATAGTCTATTCTAAGACTAAGGAAGAACACCTAGAACACCTGAGAAGAGTGTTTGAAAAATGCAGAAGGTATGGTCTATCACTGAATCCTAAAAAGACTGTCTTTGGGCTACAAGAAGGAAAACTTCTTGGCCACATTATATCTGAAAAAGGAATTAGGATAGACCCACAAAGAGATGAAAGAATACAAGGACACACTCCATATCCTTGAACATCAAGAATTCATAGTCCTCAGCTTAAGGATTAACTTGGTGAGGTTTTATTCCTATTGGTTGAACACCTTAGAACATGACTAACATGCCAAGAAAGGTAGAGTTTGATGGACTCAAGAAGCAGAAAGCTTTGAACTACCAAGTATAAAACTTGCACTCTACCCAAGCTCCAAATTTGGACCAAAATTCTGCATTTCAGTAGATTTCCTGGATTTTCATTTGCCTCCAAGCATACAATAGCTGCAGTTCTATTGCAGAAAAATCCAGAGGGAATGGAACAACCCATTTCGTTTTTCAGCAAAGCACTTAGAGATGCACCCTTGAAATACAAAATAATGGAGAAACAGGCCTATGCTCTGATTAAGGCCTTGAAAGACTTTAGGGTGTACATATTGCATTCCCACACCATAGCCTATGTGTCAAATATAGTGGTTAAAGACATTTTGTCCCAGGACCCAGATGGGAAAAGAGGCAAATGGATTGCTGTGATCTTAGAATACAACCTTGAGATAAAACCCACCAAATTGATTAAAGGTCAGGGCCTAGCTCAATTAATGGCTGAATCAAATCTACAAGCCCTAGACATTAGCATGGTAAATACCTTGGATGAGCAACAAGAATTTCCTGATCCCACTGTTGAGGAAAATTTTCAGAGCTCTCCTTGGTATTTTGACATCTTGTATGTGCTTACACACCTCAATGCCCCTCCTGAACTATCAAAGACAAAGGCCAGATTCTTAAAGCTGAAATCCATGAGCTATTTCATAATGAATAACTACTTATACTGGAAGAATCCAAACGGGCTATTACTTAAATGTTTTCCTGAAAACGAGGCAGAGAGGATTAAACAAGAATTCCATTTAGGAGAGTGTGGAGGCCACCTGAGCTGGAAAGCCATTGCAAACAAAATACTTAGAGCTGGCTACTATTGGCCTACACTCTTCAAAGATGTCCATAAAATGATCATTGCCTGCCACAAATGTCAGATTTTTGAAGTCAAAATAAAACTCCTCCCCTTACCTCTACAACCCATCACTATTGAAGGTCCCTTTCTGCAATGGGGCCTAGATTTCATAGGGGAGATTCACCCTACTTATTCTGCACAACACAAATGGATCATAACAGCCACAGACTACTTCATTAAGTGGATCGAGGCCATACCTACTAGGAATGCCACAGATTCAGTCATCATTAGTTTCCTAGAAGGTCATATCCTCTCTCAGTTTGGTTGCCCAAGGAAAATAATCACTGATAATGCTATCGGCTAGATCTCGTGGTTGAAATGGCCGGAGCCGTGTCATGTGGACAAATGGCCACTCGGCCATCTGAATCGCCTAGCTACCCAAGGTAATGATTTCCACCTATCAAACACAGCCTGGGTGATCACCATCAAGAAGTCATTGGAAGAGAACAAAATTCATGGCATAACAGAAAGCTAGGTACATGTTTTTTATAATGACAGTTTTAACAAAGAAATATATCAAGATGCTACCTATCAACTTATTCTATGGAACTAGGGTTTCAGAATTGTTCTCTCAGAGCATCCTTGGTTTGATTACATTTATCCAAGAGATTCAAACAGAAGAAGACAGTATGGTGAGAAAAATAAACCAAACAATTCATCTCCAGAAAACACGGGAAGAGGTCTACAACAGAGCAGTGAAAGTTCAAGAGAATATAAAGAAATTGTTTGACAAAAGGACCAAAGCTACTGATTTCAAAATTGGGGATAAAGTTCTGAAGTGGGACTCAAGGAGGGAGGATAAACGAAATCACATCAAGTTTGACAGTCTGTGTCAAGGTCCATATATCATCCAGGCCACTGTGGGTCCAAATGCCTTCTTCCTACATGAATTAGATGGTACAGAGCTGTTTGGGGGTCCTGTCAATGGTAGGATGCTCAAACGCTACTTCTTCTGATTTACAATTTCCAGTTTCCATTACCATTGTACATACCATTGCAATATTTTATTTTCAAGAAAAAAGAGAAAATGTTCCAAAAAACAGAGGAAAAGAGAGGTTCAAACATGCTTAAAACATGAACCTCTGACGTGCAAAAGATTGGCTCTAATAAGCTCAAAACCTGAGCCAAAGAAAGTAAAATAGCTAGTCCTAACATGCCCAAAATCTAGACCAGCAAAGAAGAAAGAAGAATCAGCTCTAACATGCCCAAAACTAGAGCTGAAATGAAGAAAAGAAGTGACTCTAACATGCTCAAAACTCGAGTCACAAAGAGAAGAAGGATACTTCAAGTTTCAGATTTCAAGCCTTCACAGTTTTGTTTTCTGTTTTCTGCAAAGTTTTGTCCATGTGCAACTCTCTTTATGCCTTGGACCCATAGCAAGTCAGATAGTCTAATCCTGGGTTGACTGTTTTTCAATTTCTATCGTAGAATATAGAGAATAAATCTGCTGGACAGTTTAATCCCAACAAATATTAGATTAGGTAGAGAAACATATGAGACAAACAGTCTAATCTGGTCTCATGGAGTAATAAGGGTAGAAATGGAATAGTTTTATTTTCCTGTTTGTAAAAAATAAATGACTTAAAGGGTCTGCTAGCTCAAATGCACCACAGAAGAAAAAATGCTAGGATTGTAGGAAGGGTAGGTAGATGGTTGAGGTAAGTCTTTCTGCTGATGTATCTATCATGATTGTGGCCACTTATCTGAAGAAAGAAAGGGATGTGCCAAGCATCAGGCATCTGGCCTACACCAAAGATTTATCCTCTGAATTCTTAACTCCTTCAAGAAGAAGCTATCCCCATGTGGAGCCACTATTAGCCCCCTGTAAATTTTTGACTAGAAAAGTAAGGGGCTAAATTGTTTCTGAGCCTTCAATGAATGCATCTCCCCTAGAGACACATCATCCTTGAAGTCTCCTCTGTCTTTGCCCTTGATAAAAATTCCACTGCTATATCCATACAAGAAGCCTCTTTGATGGTGATAAATTGTATTCCTTAAAGCCTTCATTTACCCCTTTCACCCCTGTAGAATTCTTCATTTCATCCTTTTTCCTTTGTCAAAGTCCCCCTACCTTACCCCCAAATTTACCCTAAATCTTCTAAATTATTATCGTCCCCTTTAAACCACGCATTCACCCCTTGGTTTAGCCAAACCCCCTTTTTTCCTCTATCGTTACCCCATATTGGCTCTAAATTTCATTGAAAACAAGCCAAAAATCCTGTTTTCTCCATAATATGGGTCCTAGCCCCTTCAGGCCAGCCCCCTTAGCACTTCCCTCTACGTGACCCAGCACCATGACCAGGCGCCCGGGCGCAAGGCACTTATCGCATATGATATCGGGGGCAACATCAACTGTTGATCTTCGCAGATCGGACGGTCCCCGTTAACTCCACTAGCACCCGTGGTCTACCCCGTTCATCGCCCCGATCGCGCCATCGCCGTCTATTTACCCGCAGATCCGACGATCTGCAGTACGTCCGTCCCGATGGTCCCCGCCGCAAACACTGTTCACAAACCCGGTGGTATCTATCGCACCGCTTTTGGGCGGTAGGCGGTATTTTCCCATTGCCCAGCGATCCCACTCATCGCGCGACGCGTGGCAGCGGCACTGTTCGAAAACCACTTGCTCATCATGCGTTAACATTCGGCACAGGATACGGAGCGATATGCATATCAACCGTCCCATCTAGGGTGCCTCATCCAACGGTTTTCGCTTCACGAAGTTGCACGGGGTTTAATCCATGGTCACCGTACCCCTGGCCCATGGTTCGTCACCCCCGACGTGCTTTCCACCGTCGATCTCTGCCGAGATCTGATGGTCTAGATTTATTTTCCCTGCTGTTTACTTTTCCGCCATATCCCGGTCCCGCCATGTCACCCCCACGTGTATCCACTGTACATTCGCCCATCCCATTGCATATATTTGTTCAAAAGCCGTGTTTGTTAAGATTTTTCATTTAAATTTCCTCTGTGCTCCGCCAACCTTCACCAAGGCTTCCCTCCATTATTCCTCTGCATTGTTCCGCCATTTCACCAGCCGCACGACCATTTTCATCATCCGCACTGCATCCATTACCCCATTCGTGGATTTCATAACAAGGCTTTTTTTTTGCAGGGTTTTGAGGTGGTGAAAGCCACCATGATTTGCACCCACTGTCACAGTGATAGAAAACACAGTAAAATACCGTGTGCAGAGGCAGAAATCATGAAGAAAACCTGAGGAGGTCCTACGACAGGACTTGCATTAAAAGACCAGGTTATTACTCTATGAAAATGTCCCAGCGCCATTAACACACAGATTTAAATTAAGCAACAGAGAGCTTAAGGCACGCAAATGAAGATATACAAACCTTATGTTCAGTGATTTAAGGTAAAGAATCAGATCAAAGACCCATGGATCACGCAGAAGGCACAACACGAAAATCAGTGTGTCAGGGTTTCTACATCAGCAGAATGTTTTTTCCTAAAGAAGGACGGAGCACCCATACAACTTTTATTCTATATTGTGTTCCTAAAGGATGCCCCACCCTGAAAATAGTCCTACGATATCAGTAGCATTAGTTACACAACATGGCAGACTTGTATCATTGATTTATTTTTGTTTAGATCACCAGAAGTTCTACAGAGCACTACAGCCAAAGTACATCAGATACATACCTAGACTTAATGGAAACCTGACGAAGACTACTCTTTCACCCAAGGGTGTCCCAGATTAATGCACAAAATTTATACAGAGTGGGCCTCGGCCTTCTTCCTCTTCTGAATTTTTTAATGCTGCATTTAATTCTTCACCTACCTTCTCTGGTCCTCTGGAGCTATAAATTCATGAAGAAACTCATTGTAAAGGTTGTTGATTTAGTTATCAGAGAATTGAAAGTAGTTTCTTTTGAGACACAGTCTCTGTGTAAAGTGTTAGATAGGCTGAGGAATATGATTTCAGACTAAGTATTCAGTTATTGGCAATGTTATACTTGACTAGTATTGCTTTTTAATACGACAAGCACATTTATTTGGATCCTGATCTAAAGCAGCGATGATGTTTTCCTATCTCTGTGTTTATATTCATTTCATTTCGTTTCTACTGGCTTGCATCAGAATATTGGCATAGGATTTACCCTTGTTAGGTACCCTATGTTTCTGCTCTCCTTGCCATTGATGTTTTTCTTGTAAATGTGTTATCTAAGAATCGATTCCAGATAATTTAGCCAGTGTACTGGATGTTATTGCCTGCTCTCTGATGTATGAATTAAAGGTATCTGTTCTTGGATGTTTCTTGTTATGGATTTAGTTGGAATATTTGGGAACACTGGGGATTAGAGTTAGCCCTGTCCACTAGGATCCTTGTGTGACCAGCTGGTCTTTAACTTTGTTCCCTGAATTTATGTTGTCTCCTCCTCTCCTACCATTCCATATCACACAATCATCTTTAAGATCCAACGTTTTAGATGACTAGCCCAATTGAAAGCCTGCCTATTGATTAGCAAGAAAATCCTTTCCTAACTCCATTGCCCAATGGTTTTGAATGCTCCCTGGAATACTTCACCTCTGCCCTTTTCCCTCTTTGCTCATCCTGGTCTTACATTGAACCCTTCTTTCTTGATAACCAGCAACCAAACAAAAAATCAAACAAACAAACCTCGTGCCTATAACTAGCCTAACGTCTTAAAACCTTTGAGCTTCAAAGACATAAATCCTTTGCTTATATAGAGAGATCCCTCTCTGAACCTAGGAGGGCTAGATCTTGAGGTCTGAAAGTGGTTTGATGTTGTCTCATCTTTTGGTATTTCCAACCTTGACAAAACATGGGAACCCCAACACAATCCATCATCCAACCAGAAATCATATATATTGGTTGCAACAGAATACGTAACTAAGTGGGTAGAAGCAATAGCATTACCAAGAGCCATAGAAGAAACTGTGATAAATTTTCTTTTCGAAATTTTTGTACAATATGGGTTACCCAAAGAAATAATCACTGATGGAGGGCTGCAATTTGTAGGCGACAAGATCACTGCTACACTAAAAATTCATCATGTTATTCACAGAATTACCTCTCCATACCACCCGCAAGTGACTGGGTAGGTAGAAAGCACCAAAAAAGTGATTGAAGCTATTCTAACGAAGACAGTCTCATCACACAGACGAGACTAGGCTACTCGACTATGAGAAGCCTTGTGAGCATATCGCACAACTTAGAGGAATACTATTGGATACTCCCCATATTAGTTGGTATTTGGTAAGGAACCTATTTTTCCTATAGAGTTTGAGATACAAACACTAAGGACAGCCCAGGAAGTGGGACTGCATTTAACTGAAGCCCAAATTAATAGATTACAACAAATAAATGAATTAGACGAAATCTGGCTTTTGGCTCTGCATCCTACTGCACTTATTCAACAACAAATAGCCAAATGGCATGACTCTCTGATCAAGAAAAAGACATTTCATAAGGCGACTGGGAACTTCTCTACGATTCCAAGTTTCAAGACTTCCCTGGTAAATTGCAGACTAGGTGGTTAGGTCCCTATGAAATAAAGGAAGTACATGACAATGGAACTCTTACGTTGACCACCATTGATGGGTCTGATTGTTCCTTTAAAGAAAATGGGCATCAGGTGCACCTCTACCAAAGACCTCTTACAAGAGAATATTTTTGTCAATAGATATGCAAGGACTCCACCATGCAAGTTTTAGCTGCTAAAGATAATCCTTCGACAACTTCATCTTTGTAAAAATTCATTTCTTTTGTAAACTGTAAATAGGATTGTTGATTCAATTTGTTTTTCTGCCTATTTTGCTGTCCCATCCTCGGAACAACACTTTTTGATTTTGTTGTTCCATCTTCAGAAAAACACTTTTTGGTTTTTTTGTTCCATCTTCGGAACAACACTTTTTGATTTTGTTGTTCCATCTTCAGAAGAACACTTTTTGGTTTTTCTATTCCATCTTCGGAACAACACTTTTTGGTTTTGTTGTTCCATCTTCGGAACAACACTTTTTGATGTTTTTGTTCCATCTTCGGAACAACACTTTTTTATTTTGTTGTTCCATCTTTGGAACAACACTTTTTTATTTTTCTATTCCATCTTCAGAATAACACTTTTTGATTTTGTTGTTCCATCTTCGGAACAACACTTTTTGGTTTTGTTGTTCCATCTTTGGAACAACAGTTTTTTATTTTGTTGTTCCATCTTTGGAACAACATTCTCTTTTCTTTTCTTTTTCCAATTTTTAAACAACACTCTTGTTTCTTGTACAATTTTTTTGTGTTCTGAACAACATATTTTTTTATATATTTCACAAGTACCTCTTTCCTCTTATGGACTTATTCCTAGCTCATTTCAGCCTCATTTATTTTGATTTCTTTTATGGCCTGAGTATAGTACCTTCATGCGGATAATAATTATGGATTCTATTAAAGCAGGTGAATATTTTTAACATTATGATCTTTGACAAAGACAACTTCTTGATGATATACTTTAAACAATTGAAAGGGATACAATTATTTATATTTCACTTTACTGTACTGATATCTATTGTATATGATATTAATTGATCATCTTTACCATGCTAGTTCTATTCTTCTTGGTTATAATTCTCTCTGTCTATTATCAATGGGATTATGGGTATAATTTTTCTTATTATTGATTTGTTTCAACTTCTTACACCATCCATACTCTTAAGGAGTATTGAGCCTCCCTCTATTTATCATAAAAGTATGTAATGACAACTAAATTTTATCTATAGATAGAGGATAGTGGGTCTCATTAAGAGCTAGCCTACCATGTTCATAAGGATATAGCAATGTGACATTCCCACTATGGCCACCACACCAGGGTTATGATCCATTGGATGGCTAAAACATCCTTGGAACATGAGATCTCATTACGAGCCGACTTGCTCACTTTTGCTACTTCCCAGTGAATGGCAGTGTGGTTATATGGTTACTACGCCAGCACACTGGTCTATTCTGTAGAAACAACAATAAAAAATTTCAATTATAAATTGAGGATCCTGGCTCACATGGGTTAAAAAGAAACTCTATCGAGGCTATGGATGCCTACTAGCAACAGAAGCTCTGCTTATGGTATTGAAGTTTTATTTCCACAATCAATAACTCTTATAATACCCTCTTCCCATTTATCTTTTTTCGAGAGATTATTTCCTCTAAATACTTCCCTACTTTGAACCTTTATGCATGCGTTTATGTTTTTACTCAATCGTATAATACATAGTCAAAATATCGTCAGAAAAGCCTTTTTTTACATATTTTTGTTCCTTTTCCTATCACTTAACCTATCATCAACTAAAGCTTCTTGTCTCTTATCATTTATTATCATGATACACCATGCTTTTACTCTATCCACATCTCTCATTGTCTCATCATTCATTTACGTACTCTGTTCCATTTATAGCTGTAATCTTCATCCTTACATCCTGCCACCGAAATATCCATTTCCCGTCTAGCCGGTCGAAGGAGACCTCTCATTTCAGAGGGGGAGAGGACTTCCGTTACACTTATGCATGATTTTTCATTATTTAATTAACTGACAAGCTATCCCATGGCTATGCGGCATGTGAAAATTTAGCAACCCTTCAAATAACATCAACTATATTTAGCTTTTTATATCGCTCTAAGTATCGTTGTGCTTTTCAATATTGTTGTGCTTTTAAATATTGTTGTTCTTTTCGGTATTGATGTGCTTTCCAATATTACTGTGCTTTTCAGTATTGTCGTGCTTTTCAGCATTGCTGAATCTTCCCATTACATTCCACCTTTTCAAAAGTAGGAAGAATTCAAACACTATGGGTGGTAATATAGTGCATCTTGAGCCTTTAGTATTAGAAGTCTTCGATAGAGAAAGAGAAATTCTGATCCGAGAAAGATGGATATCCTATCTTACAAGGTTTCAGCCTTCAAATGAGGAAATCACTATTGAATTTCTATAGAATTTGCAGAATAGGGAATCCATGGTAAAAGGCAGAAGGATTACAGTTACAGATGCTGTAATAGTTGAGGTATCTGGGCTACCGGCAGAAGGCACCACATAGGCACAAAAACATGTATTGATATAAGACGCAGTGGAAGCCTTCAAAGACGAAGGCGAACAACTCGTCAGAAAAGGAAAAGGCATTCAACCATCTTCTCTTGTAGAACCATGGAGGGAATTAGCAAGAATTTTCCAGAAATACATTGCCTGTGATGGACGCCATGATGTGGTAAGGCCACGACAACTCAAACTCCTAGCTATTCTAAAACAAAAACTTACTATTAATTTTCCATCCCTTTTAAATTATTTATTGCATGATACTGCTACTAGAATAAGATGGGCTAGGCACCCTGAAATGGTGATAAGTCACCATGGAATGATTAGAATGATCATTAATCATAGCCTAGTCCAATACGAATTGACTTGGGATGGTTTCATTACGGCCCTAGAAAGCATACAGAACCCTGTAATTCAATATCCCGCAATTGCGGAAGCAAGTCAGCAAAACCTTGTCTCAAAAAGAAAAAGGACTTCCTGTCCAAGGGTCAAACCTCACAAATGCAGGAGGTCTATAAGAATCAAATTAGCCTAGAGGATGTTTGTAAATCTACGTGACGAAAGCAACCAACCTGCACAAATGTCCAGCCCAGTTAGGGTAGGGGATTCTGAGTCTGAACAAGAAGCACCCAGTTCAGAAGAAGAACCAGAATTAGAGCCAGAACCTGAACAAGAGACACCAGGTTCAGAGGAAGAACTAGAAGAAGAGGCAGGGTCAAAACCAAATCAAGAAGAAGAGCCTGAGGAAGAGGCTGAGCCAGAATCAGAGCCCGAAGAACAAGAATAAGATTATGAATTGGAAGTTGAAGCAGGGCCAAATTTTTAGGTAGGAATGGCCGAGGTCCTAGTGAATCTCTATGCGTACATGCAACCTGGAAGACCATTTGGTCCTAGCACATTGGAAACACAAGCCCCGAAGAATTACGAGCACATAGAAACTCCTCCATCACAAGAGGCTACAGACACAGAAATTGCACAGGAATCCGATAACCAATTTGGTGATACAATTTTGTTATAATATAGCCAGGAGGACCCACAGAAGTCTCTAGATATATACATTGGTCAGGAATCTAACAATACAATTCCTTTGGAACACATCCCTGAGGGCCAACAAACAGCTCCAGAAGCCATTAATGAACCTGTTAGTGGAGCAGATGCTCCTCAAAAGAGCCAAGGAGTCGGAGAAAAACTTAAGAAGCTGCGAAAAAAATATCGGAAGCTCTAGAAGACAGTTCAAAGGCTATGACGAGAAATCAAAAAATGTAAAACGCAGAGCACTGCTCCTGAGGTGACTTCTGTAGCAACACAAAAAATAAAATGCAAAAGTGAATCAGTGGGGATTCAAAAAGAACTCGCTTCCACTAGAACAATTGCCACCCAGGTTGATTTGCATGAGAACTTGGTGAATTTAGCTGTTCAAACAGAGGGTTGGTCCTCCCATAATAAGAAAATACAAACTGAAAAGGTACTCTTTCAAATTATTGGCACCCAAACAGAGAAGAAATTTGAGGACTCCTCGTCAAAGAAGTACCCTATTTTTTTAAAGCTTCAAGAAGAATTAACGCAAGCCCAACTTGCTTTAGAACAACATCAACAACAGATAGTCTCCCTGCAAAAATACTAGGAATTACAAAAACAATTGAGAGAATTAGCCCTATCAAAAAATGAGGCTTTTGATAAGGCTAGACAGGAAGAAGAAAAAATGAATAGAATGAAAACTAAGCTGAATAGCGTTAGGAATCAGTTGGACACCATTTGTTCATTATATTTTGATATCTTGACTTGTCGATCTCCTGCTACTAACTATGCCTTATTTTTATTAGAACAATATTTATTGTTAAAAATCAAAGTTGTTAGAGCCGGAAAGCCAATTGAACTGAAGACAATGTAGGATTTTATAAATTGCTGTAATACACATGGAGTGAAGGTCCAAAGGCTTCTTTGTGAATTTTATTTACATAATTTCATATTAGATAAAGAACTGGATGTGAATCCTAGCCCTTTTATTGGAGATGTTCAATTTCAGGATTTTATCTCTTTTGCAGTTAACCAACTCAAGTGGTTGAAGGCTTACAATTCATTCCAAAGACAGGAACAAAGCTTGGATCTTTGGGTAAGAAGTGAACGTACTCACCCTCTGCAAGTGTTTGCTAAGCATAAAACACTGATGACACAGGAGGGTGTGACTAAGAGTTTAGGGCCCATACATAAGGAACTTGTGCTGGAAGGAACAACATATTTCCTCTCCATTCAAGAAAGATCCATGGTTGCATCCAAAATGAGATGGATGGATTCAAGCAACAGTGTTAAAGACAAAGAACCATTTAATTATGGAAATTTCAAAGCTTCTGTGAGACTATGTCTATTTTTAGACATGGTGATCATATTTAAGAAGTTGTAGGATGCTATTTGTGGATGGTTGGTCAAGTTGGAAAAATAGATGAAATTATATTTTTAGAATATTGGGCGAAGTCTATTTATAGATCATCGATCTAAAAATAGAACTGTCAATTATTATTAGCCCTTAATAATAATCCGACAATAAATATCAGCTTATTCTCTTGGAGCACTTAATTTCATTATACATATTTGTCAAATCAGTGGGCTGAAGGAATTACACAATTCCTAGGGTTTACTGGTGGTTCATGCCTGGAGGACTTAGTTAGAACTAAAGTGGCAAAGTTATGACAGAGTTGGAAGAGTAGCTCATGGAGTTGTTATTCAGTTTAACTCAGTTAATGGAGTTAAACTCAGTTGAGCTAGTTGTATCTAGTCTAACTGAATGATACACTAGTGAGAGTGGAGTGAATTAATTAGTTAATTAATTCACATATAATAACTCATTAATCAACTGAACAAATACAATAGTTAACTACAATGGATGTCAGTTCCAGTGGATACCCAGTGGAGAGATAGGTGAAAGGGCAAGATGGACTATCCGTTGTGACTATAGTGATGCATTGATTGCACCACACACACATTGGAGTTTCCAATGAGGATTGCGCAGTTCAAGCAAGGTAGATTCAAATTCATTCAGGGGTCTTCTTTAGCAGGGATTGCGCAGTGGAGGTAGGCTATCAGTTGGCAAGAAATCAGTGCATGGATTTGCATATTTCTTCTGATTAGTGTGTGACGATTGATTGTACTTAGAGATTGATGTATTAATATTTGTATGAGATTGTTACATGATCTCCATGATGCATAATATATGATAGTTTGGGTTTTCAGCTTCAGGCTTTCCCATTAAACAACTATGTTATGTGTGATTGTTTTTATTGCTTCATATGTTTGCAATTGATTTTAATTTCCGCAAAAGATTAACAGTGAAAGGATTCTGTATTTAGCAAGAAGATAAATATTGTTAGATCAGAAGAATTTGGATATATACATGAATCTTGTATATAATTTCTACATGGTATCGAAGTAGTGTCAATTCTTGAAAATTGCAATTGTGAAGAATTGTTGAGTTTGTGCTGGTGGACAATTCGAATTTGCTGCAGAAAATTATTGGTGCAACAATTGAGTATACATTGAAATGTCTTTCAATGGGTTGCGATTGGAGTATGCCCTTGATGGCAGCTTGAATAACATAGCTTGGAAGCATAGGATGGAGATGGTGCTAGAAGATAATGGACTGAAGGAGTTCATCGATAGCGATGTTCCTAAGTTGAGATCTAGTGATGCTGCATTACTTGACGCATGGAAAAAGAAGGTAGAAAAGACAAGAATAATTCCGTTGGTAGGTGTGAAGGACCATATTGTGTCCAACCTTCACAGGAAAGCCACTCCATTTGCAATGTGGGAGGCTTTGACGAATTTGTTCCAAAGCAACAGCGACCAGAGGACGTTGGTGCTGAAAGATAAGCTCATAAAATTAAAAATGGAGAAGGGCGACAGTATTCCAAAATATCTCACGAAGTTTGTCCACTATAGGAATGAACTGGGAGTGTGGGGATTACTATTGATGATAAAGAATTGGTGAGCTTGGCTCTCCCTAGGCTTTCGAGGAGTTGGCATAGCTACAAAGGCTCTGTCAATAGACGGGAGAAACTGTCGGGATGGGAGCGACTTTGGTCGGATCTTGTGCAGGAGGAGATAAGGCGAAATACCAGGGATGGCTCTTCATCGAAGAATGATGATGAAGAGAATTTTGCTTTGGATTCCAAAGAAAGGAAAGGGAACGAGAATAAATTTCCTTCAAAATCTGAAGCTAAAGGCAAGAAGAAGGATTTGTCCAAGGTGAAGTGTTTTCAATGTCATGAACATGGGCATTTCGCCACTATCTATCCATAGAAGAAGAAGAACAAGAAGGCTACTGGAGCTACAGCTGGAGAGGCTTTAGCCTCTCAATTTTAACTCGATTTCTCTTTGATCGCATTCTTGGTTTCAAGCTCTATGGGATCGGTGTGGTATCTTGATAGTGGTGCGTCTTTCCATATGATGGGAGACAAGGAGTTGTTTAGTGACTTGGAGGAGAAGGACCTTCAAATGCATATAGAGATGGGCGACGATGGTCGATATAGTGCGATCGAAATTGGGACCATTACCTTTGAGAGGGAGTCAGGTAATCCATTTTAATTGAAAGATTTTATGCATGTTCCAGGTTTGAAGAAGAACTTGGTCTTGGTCGCAATGTTGGAAGACAAAGGTTTTGACGTTGTTTTTAGCGATGGAAAATCTTTCCTGCGACATAAAAAAATGGGTAAAACCAAGAGGATAGGGATTCGAGTTAAGAATCTCTAAAAGCTTGAGGTATATGGATGCACTGCAATGATGGGAAAAGCAGAAGAAGTGGTGAGCCAGGATGAGGGTGAATTATGGAACAGGAGATTGGGCCATCTTCACCATGGCGCTTTGAAGATTTTGTAGCAGATTTCCACTGGAATTCCCAAGGGTACTCTTGCACAGTCAGATCTGTGCAAGGGATGTACTATGGGTAAGTTTGTGAAGACCACCTTTCATGAGAAGGAGAACTGTGCTTCGGTGATCCTTGAGATAATTCACACAGACGTGTGTGGACCTTTCTCGGTTGCTTCAATAGAAAAACACAGGTATTATGTTATATTTTTGATGAATATTCTCGTATATGCTGGATCTTCTTCATGCAGAAGAAGAGATAAAAATTCTCAAAGTTTTCTAAGTTTAAAGCATTGGTGGAGAAGTAGTCGGGGAAGCAAGTGAAGGCTCTACGGAGCGATAATGGTGGTGAATATATCTCGGGAAAATTCAAATACTTCTGTATAAAAAAAGGAATTCAAAGAGAACTCCTAGCGCCTCATAACCCACAGCAGAATGGGGTCGTAAAGAGTAAGAATAGAATGATCGTGGGTGTTTCATGAGCGATGTTGCATGACCAGGGCCTACTGATTCACTTGTGGGTGGAAGCATGCAACACTGTGGTTTATGTGCAAAACTTTTGTCCTCATAGAGTCCTATGCATGAGTACACCTGAAGAAGCTTTTATTGGTAAGAGGCCTGATATTTCACATCTGAATATTTTTGGCTCATCTATTTACATTAATGTGACAAAGGACGCCAGGAAGAAGCTGGAGCCGACTGTAGAAGTTGGGATATTTTTGGGGTACACAGAAACATCCCATAATTATCGTGTGTATTTTCCAGACAGTCGGATGATTGTGGTGTGACGGGATATCAAATTCAATGAGGTGAAAGCCATGAAGTTGTCACTTGAGAGGGAGCTAGACTTGCATGCAGTGGAGGAACTGCTTGTTACGAAAGATGAACCTCCAGATGTGGATCAGCCACAGGAGGAGATTCATGGAGTGGATGAGTCCACTCATGCAGAACCAAGCATCAAACAAGGCAAAAAGCGTACCACAAAAGCTGAGAGACTGAAGCTTGATGCGGCACAGAATGTAGGATTCCCTACATCACAGCACAGACAGAGACAGTCACCTGACCTATTTACTAGATACATGGCTCTTATGAGCAAGTGTATCATGACAAAGCCATCTTGTTTTGAAGAACCAGTGCAGGATCCCACATGGGTAGATGCCATGGTGGAGGAGTATGACTCCATTGTCAGAAAAAATGCTTGGGAGATTGTTCCAAGGCTAGTGGGTAAATCAGTTGTAGGATCAAGATGGGTCTACAAGGTAAAACAAGCTGCTGATGGGAGCGTAGAGAAGTATAAGGCAAGATTTGTTGCTCGGGGCTTCTCACAGATTGAGGGGATTGATTATGAAGAAACCTTTGCACCTGTCGCATGGTATTCTTCCACAAGTACCATCCTTGCTCTCTCAGCGCAGATGGGTTGGCACATTCATCATATGGATGTGAAGACTGCGTTCCTTAATGGGATCATTGAGGAAGAGGTGTAAATTAAGTAACCTGAAGGATTTGAGATCTTCATCAGCGAGTCTCATGTGTGCAGGCTCAAAAGAGAATTGTATGGGCTGAAGCAAGCACCATGTGCTTGGTACACACGGAGCGACAACTATTTCACTGGACTTGGCTTCACCAAGAGTGAGGCAGATGCAATCTTGTACCAAATTGTGGTGGAGGGTAAGATTTTAATCCTTGTTATTTATTTTTATGATTTAATACTAACGGGTGATGAGCAGTTGATACACTGCAAGGAAAATCCTGCAAAGGAGTTTGAGATGAAGGATTTGGGCCTCCTTCATTATTTCCTTGGATTGGAAATATGGCAGTGGGAAGGTGAACTATTTTTTGTCTCAAGGCAAGTATTCTTAGGAGATACTGGAGAAGTTTCACATGCAAGGCTGCAAGCCTATCGACACTCCTCTTCCAGGAAATTGGAGGAAAGAGGATGCTACATCGGCAGAGGTAGTGGATGCCACTATTTATCGATAGTTGGTGGGTTCACTCATGTATTTAGTTAAAACAATATCGGACATATGCTATGCGGTGAACCAAATTTCACAAGTGATGGTTAAGCCTACCAAGCTCTTTTGGAAGGATGGCAAGCATGTCCTGAGGTATCTCAAGGGCACATATGAGTATGGCTTATGGTACAAACAGATGGATGAGGTGAAGTTGCATGGCTTCACGGATGCAGATTGAGCAGGCAGCCCAACAGACAGAAAGAGCACATCAAGAGGGGTTTTCAGTATCAAATCTACAACAGTTTCTTGGTACAGTAGGAAACAAATATCCATGGCACTCAGTTCAGCAGAAACATAATACATGGAAGTAATTCAAGCTGCATGTGAGTCTATCTGGATGAGGAAGATCCTGGTTGGTTTGTTTGATTCACATTTAGATCCTACAGTGATACATTATGATAATAAAATTTGCATTAAACTCTCGATTAATCCTATGTTTCATGATAGATATAAACATATTTATATTTGGTATCATTATATCAGATATTGTGTGCAGTGGAAGATCATGTTGCTTCATTACATTCCTACGGAGGATCAGGATGCAGATATTCTGACGAAGGCGCTCACCAGGAGAAAATTCGAATACCATAGAGGCAGGATCAGGGTGAAGGATAATCCCTATCTTGTTGAGAGGGAGTGTTGAGATTCAACAAGATGATGAGCTTGGTGAAAATTAGTCACCTTCACTAAGTGGGTTTGTAGGCTATTTTTAGGTGTAAGTCTATTTTTAGACTATGTCTATTTTTAGACATGGCGATCATATTTCAAAAGTTGTAGGATGCTATTTTTGGATGGTTGGTCAAGTTGGAAAAATAGATGAAATTATATTTTTAGAATATTGGGCGAAGTCTATTTATAGATCATCGATCTAAAAATAGAAGTGTCAATTATTATTAGCTCTTAATAATAATCCGACAATAAACATCAACTTATTCTCTTGGAGCACTTAATTTTAGTATACATATTTGTCAAATTAGTGGGCTAAAGAAATTACACAATTCCTAGGGTTTCCTAGTGGTTCATGCATGGAGGACTCAGTTAGAAATGAAGTGGCAAAGTTATGACAGAGTTGGAAGAGTAGTTCATGGAGTTGTTATTCAGTTTAACTCAGTTAATGGAGTTAAACTCAGTTGAGTTATTTGTATCTAATCTAACTGAATGATACACTAGTGAGAGTGGAGTGAATTAATTAGTTAATTAATTCACGAATAATAAATCATTAATCAACTAAACAAATACAGCAGTTAACTACAGTGCATGTCAGTTCCAGTGGAGACCCAGTGGAGAGATAGGTGAAAGGGAAAGATGGACTATCTGTTGTGACTATAGTGATGCGTTGATTGCACCACACACACATTGGAGTTGCCAATGAGGATTGCGCAATGCAAGAAAGGTAGATTCAAATTCATTCAGGGGTCTTCTTTAGCAGGGATTTCACAGTGGAGGCAGGCTATCAGGTGGCAAGAAATCAATGCATGGATTTGCAGATTTCTTCTGATTAGTGTGTGACGATTGATTGTACTGAGAACTTGATGTACTAAGATTTGTATGATATTGTTACATGATCTCCATGATACATAATATATGATAGTTGGGGTTTTCATCTTTAGGCTTTCCCATTAAACAATTGTGTTATGTGCAATTTTTTTTATTGCTTCATGTGTTTGCAATTGATTTTAATTTCCACAAAATATTAATAGTGGAAGGATTCTGTATTTAGCAAGAAGATAAATATTATTAGATCAGGGGAATATAGATATAGACATGCATATTTTATATAATTTCTATAGGTTACTGATCCTACTTTATTTTGGTAAAAACATATAAAAATTATATAATCACAGGCACTATTGATTCACCCCCCTCCCTCAATAGTGAGCTCATTGCCAACCTAAGATGGGAAAATGACCATTTGGTCTGAAAAATACTTGCTAACACACCAAGATACTATTTATAGAGTGTGAAATACTTGCGGATGACAACAAAGACCGAATTTGATGCATACATATTATTATGGTCTTCTATTACATCACTGGTGCTTTGAACTATTTGAATATATTTTTTCATATCATATGTGGTTATCATAAGGTCCCAAACATCTTCATATTTATCATAAAAATATGGTTCTTTGGTGTTTTCATTCATTAAGACATTAGTAGAACTCTTGGCAGATGAAGAGGCCATTTGAAATAGGACTTGTTAACAAGGGAGCTTGTTGATTGAGGTAAAGTGGGAAACGACACAAGGAGATTATCAAGGTGTCTAAAAAACTAATGAGTGTATGACATGTTGGTTTGAGGGGTCCTGACCAAGGTTCAGATTTTATTGTGTAACCAATAGACTCTCCAACTACTGGCCCTTTTGGCAATGACGTGCTTGTGCAGATCAAAGTATCACCCAACGTAGTATGGGGGGGCGTTGGAACCAAGTTTTTGCACCCTAAGGAAGAAAATAATGTAGTGGCCCTGAGCAGATTGGTTTCAGACTTATACCGATCATAAAAATATGTGCGCAACACAAAATCACAAATCACTTCATCGTAGATATATTATATCATAATCAGATCCAGATCTATATAGGGCATAATCATTTAAGCAGATTCATCCATGTATTCTATCATCAATATAACTTCATGCATAAATAACAAATGTATTTGCATAGATACAAATAAGCAATACATAAGCAATGCGATCTTAAGACATAAATAGTAGATAGATATCTTAGATCAATAACACAATGTTCTGCCAAAATCAGTCATTGTATTAATTCAGATCAGTTCAGTACATCAGACTTTCCCTCGCACTTTACCCTTCCATGCACGCGGCCAGCAGAGTCTGCACACAGCCAATACTAGGTCATCACGCACACAGCCAACAAGAGACTTTCTCCTCAACCCAGATAGAAACCCTTACAAAAGTATTACAGACACATAAACTTAGATCAAAACATCAATAATATTCTAGCTCTTCCTTGGACTTGATCTATCTATTTATATCATTCTAGTGCACAGATACTATGGTCTCAAACCATGGTTTGAGGCTCACAGCTTACCCTTAAACCCTTTTACATAAAAATATGGAATTTGACCCTCCCCAAATCCCCTTGACTCATTTTTACAATGTGCATATACAAAACTTATACAAAAATATACCAAAAATTGTACTCAAGGGACTCCGCTCCAACAGGCCCCTAACACAAACATGTGACTCATCCCGAGTCACTATGGCATTTTCTCCTTCAGCTTCTCTTCGAGCATATTGACAGAATATTTGAGAGGGAGCACCACTTCCAGACTCTGCGCAACAACTCCATGTGCTTGAAGAACCAACTTCTTAGTGGCGGGCCCTTTAGTGGCTAGCTCGATACTTCGTTGTGTCTGCTGAATAGCCTTCAGTGTAGTTTCCAATGTCTGTGAGAGCTTAAGAGCCTCATTGGCCCATGGTTGAATTTGTGCCTCCAGAAGATTATCCTTTCAACACAAGTTCTTAATCTATGTTTGGAATATCCGGCCCTCCTGTAGGCAGGTGAGGTGTTGTGGAAGAACAAGGGTAGGTGCCACCATCTAGATCTCAGCAAGCTATTGCTCTTTCATGTGCAACTTGTTGCATAGCTGCTATACTACAGGGTCATTATGAACTAACGTCTAGATGCCCATAGCCTCATCTAAAATTTTGTCACACTGAGTGACTATGATAACAATATTATCAGTGTCTTTTTCTACTTTGGTGGCTCACTTCGCACAGAGTTTCAGGCTGCAACTTCATTTGCAGATCAGGGATTTGGTGCTCAAACTCAATATGTATTGTTTGGACTTCGGCGTGTGAAGCCTTTAATGCAGTAGCCAGGCCTTCCAAGTTTTCCTCTGGGGTAGCTGTGGCCAGGACTACTGGAACTTCACTGCATACTTGGTGGATTTTCGCTTCAAGCACAGGGCGATAGGCTTCCTCTACTGCTTGTTGCTTTTGTTATGCGTCTGCATCCTACTTCTTTGACTCTACAGTAGTGGTGTGAACATGGGCCTCATGGAAATGAAGTTCATCGGAAATCATATTGTGCATCAGGTGTAGCTTTCCTGTAGGTAAAACAGACAAGTTAATATTAATATCACCTGCACCTCTAAATTGGGCACGCTGGTTGGCATCTACATGGATGACCATCATAGGGATTTTCACAAGTCAAACATCTTCGATCATTGGTAAGGCTATGTCCAATGGTTGCGCTTTGGTTACATGTGTGCTCATGTCTGTCTGCCTCGCCTAAGAAACGCTCGCTTGAATCAGGTTCTCTTGCATTTTTAATTTTTGGATCCCTACCTGTACCACCTCGAGTGCAATCTTATACTATACTTCCATATCCATTCATTGATCCTTGGTCGTAGGCATGATTGTGTTTGCAATATTGTTTAAGTCATCGTCAGTCAATGTCATGGCATCCCCTCTAGTGTCCTTAGAACCTTTTCTCTTCTCCATCATTCCTCCAGTGGTCTGAGAACAGCGCTTTGTTCCTTTAGAAGTCTGCACTTCGACCTGCTCCATGGTGTCCTTTGGCACAGTACCATTTTTCTCTGGCTCCATATCTTTATCCAAGTAAATAGTTTCACTGGTGGTTTTCGGTGTGATTTCTTTCTCTTTCGACTTTTCTATTTTTTTCTCAGTGGTTTTCTCTGGCTACATACTAGTGCACGGCTTCATCAGTGTCTTAGGAATGGATGTGGACACACCATGTTCTAACCACGCGGGTGGCCATTCTACAGTGATGTGGATCAGATAATCTTTCGTGACTAAATATGGTAACTCGTACCAAACTCCCTCCATGGCACCTTTCGCGTGGATGTGGATATTATGGAAAGTTTCTTTAAAGTCTCCTATCATTTTATACTACTCATAAAGTGTTGGGGACAACCTCGGCTTAGACTGCACTGCTTGATAGATGGGCATCGAAAAGCACCCAGAAAATATTATTCTCCTTAATGTGCACAAGGTCTAATGAATTCCAAAGTGTCACGTACCACGCGGCCCACTCATACGAGTTTCTATTTCGGGAAAATTCGGTATCCTCAAGTCTTCTACCAATTAAAACGATTAATTACAACAACCAAGAATAATGGAATTTCTTTCCCTCTTCTGTGCTTCATGCAAATTCTCCAAATTTCCTTGCATAAATAACTCAACCAATTTTTAGATCACCCCCCTCTAAACATCGGCTAATGAGAGCAATCACCTGACCTCTTGTGAGAACCTCCTTCAATCTACATTTTCGCATCACCTTGCGAGCCCGAAATGAGTGTTCCAAATTCGGGGCTTGACCGAGTCGTTTATCTCACTCGCGATGAAGCCTCTGCTCTTGCGTGAGACTTGGTATTTTTCTTTGATCTTGTACACGACTGACTTTTCTCTTGCACTTTTCCCCCAAAGTTAGCCATTGGATATGTGCCCTGATCAGGTAGGTCAGTGTTCCTATGGATCGGCACACCATCAATGGGAGTGCACTCTCTCAACCACATTGCATCATCATGCAGGAGTGCGAGAAATTGTCGAACACATATATCATTTATTGAGCTACGCCCAAAGTGAGGGATCTACAATAGATTCAACAGGCCTGCCTTGTGCAGACCCAAAACCCATCTCTTCGGCTCTAAGCGGAAAATTACTCCTTCATACTGGACATGGACTAGGTAGAGCTCTGGCACAGGTTCAGGAAATTTATCCATGTCCATAATGTCCAAATCCTCCATTATGAGCTGCGGAACTTTTGCAAATATGTCACCTTCCATCAGGACGTTTTCAGGGATCAAAGGCATATTTATGCTCACTGGCACCTTGTCGAGATCTTTGGGAACCCTTACTGATGGTTTGCACAGTGTGACATGGTTCGGAAACCACGAGAATGGGGCTACTTCGACCACATCCTCTTCTTCTTCCATAATTATCTCAGGGAGCTCTGTCATTGTTCTTTTTAGATGCTCAGCCGCAGTGGAGTGCAGCTTCAGAGTCTTTTCCCTCAAGGATTTTGTTGTTCCAGATGTTTTCCCCTTCTTATAGTTCATTGGCGTAGGTGTTTCAGCAATCAGTGCAACAGGGACCTCTGTCGCAACAAGGTCATCTTTGGGTCATGTAGCTGTCATAATAGGCGGTATTACGTAACCCAACCCTCTGAAGCACAACTCTTCCTCGAATCCCAAATCCAAGCCGGACATAGACAATGAGTATGCAGCAAAAATCACAGAGCTCAAGGAAAATAATTCACTCAGAAAGAAAAGGGGACTATTGCGACCCCATAGGTCATATTTATACTTGTGGCACATCTTCAACGGTTCCTTCTACATTAATGTGTCTCCATAAATGATAAAACAATCCCAAATCTGGCAAAATATCTTCATTAAATGCAACCTAGATGCTCCCATAAATGGTAATACAGTTGTCTTTTCTAGATTTACTGTTCCAACGATTAGTTTTTGGAACCTTTGCGACCCAATCAACCTCCTTGTGCAGCGACCGCGCATGTGTCACACCTTTATGTGCATCCGCCATCCCATTTGTGTAGATCTGATACTCCGGCCATATAGTCATTTGGTACACACAGGGTCATCCCTGTATGGATTCAATCAACTTCCATTGACATACCCAGGAAGGTATTCTCTGCTCAATGTGGCCAGGTGCACTGCACTGCCATTAGTGATTTCCTTAACAACATATGGCCCTAACCAATGCATCTTCAACTTCCTTGGGTGGCACGCAAACTTGTTGTCATACAACAAGACCAAATCATCTTCCTTGAACATTTTTTTCCTGATGTGCCTATCATGCCATTTTTCTTCACCCGCCTTCTGAACTTGTTGGTGATAAATGGAAATAAAGAAATCTTCTTCAAGTGTGACCAATTGCATCAACTATTCCTCCATGGCATCTGATTCTACCATATTTGTGAATGTTGCAATGCGCAGACTAGGAATGATGAACTCCATTGGAAACATAGCTTCTTTCCCATATACCATCCCAAAAGGTGTCATACCAGTCAAATTCTGGCATGTGGTCCGATATGCCAAGAGAACTGTTGGTTCACACTCATCCTAATCATTCTAGTTAGCTTTGCATACCTCCTTAAGCACAGTCTCCAATATCTTAATGAATTCTTCAACCGCACCATTCAACTGGGGATGATAGGGAGAGCTCTTATGATGATGCATCTAGAACTCCTCTATTAATGCTTCAATGGTTTCATTCACAAAATTTGTACCCTGATTTCTTATTAGAAACTTAGGACATCCAAAGCGGGTCACAATATTCTCAAATATGAACTGCACAGTTGTATCTACAGTATAATCCTTCAAAGGCTTAGCTTCAACCCATCTGGTTACATAGTTCTTTGTAGTGATTATGTAATGCACACCACTATTATTTCCTAGAGGATTGATAGGTCCAACAAATTCTATATCCCATTTCTCAAATTCTTGTAGTGCCATCTGTGGATTCAATGGCATCTCATCTCTGTGCGATGGCTTTCCAGTCATATGGCATACATCACATGTGCGGAAATGTTAAAAGGCATCATTATGTAATCTAATCCATGATAACCCAACTTGAAAAATCTTCTGCATGGTTGCCTTACCTTCATAATTACCACCCTCCATGAGCTTCATCTAATATTGCATGTCTTTCATACTCTAGAACATATCTCCAAAAAATTTCATCTGCACACATTTGTACAACTATCCAGAAATAATAGTGAAGTCTGTTGCATTACGAACGCTATTTCTTTTTTGAATGGTATATTCTTCGGGTGCATGTCAAGTGAGCCGGAAAAGCTTGAATGATATTAGGGAAATTCTCATCAACTACCTTAATCGGAAAAAATACATGTCAAATACATCCTCCAAATTCGTAAGTTCATCATCAGTCTTAATGCACTATAGGTGGCCTGGCCCAACATTCAGTCTTCCAGGTTTTACAATAATCTCAAAGTCATATTCTTGGAATAACAACAACCATCTGTAGATATTTCCCACCAAAAAAGGCTTATTGACCAGGTATTTTAAAGCATAATGATCAGTAAACATCTTGAAATGGCCTCCTAACTTATAGTGGCGGAATTTCTACAATGCGTACACCATTTCTAGTCCTTCTCTTTCCGTGGTTGAGTAATTCTGGTCTACACTTGAGATTTTTTGGCTTACATAGGCAATACAGTGATCAATCTCTCCTGCTCGTGGTTGCACTAAAATAGCTCCAAGCACAATATAGGAGGCATCAACATGCACATGAAACACCTTTGACCGATCTGGGAAGATCGGTATGGGCGCAATTGTTGGGCCGGACTTAAGGTATGTTTTCACCCCACGTTTACTTTGAATTATCATAAATTTTTAGAACTTCTCTCATCTTAACAGTAAAGGAAAGGAGGGTTAATGCAAAATCAGGACAAATAGACTAACGGTAAGAAGCATGTTCAAAACAAAAAGGATTTGACTTATTTCATCTCTATTCACAGGAAAATGAGGCAGTGGAATCAACACAGACCAAAAGACAACTGACAGATAGAGAACATGAATCCACAATAACCCCCAGAGATGAGCGAAAGGAAGAAAGACAGATCCACATCCAAATAGCTCAAACAACAGCCACACTCAATGGGCTGTCGTTTGGGAAAGACCATTCTACTAAGCGAAATCGCCTTTAAAAATGCCAAGAATGGACGAAAGAAGAGGAGGCGAAATAAGAATTATTTTTCTGTAATAGGCGTATCAGGACAGAACTGTCCAGTTGTATTCATGTCTTGACTCTTTTAATAAAGAATTTGGGTATTTTTGAATGATCATTTCCCGAGTTTTTCGTCGCGTTGGAATTCTGGTGGTTTGGGCCCAGCCCTGGGAGTTTCCGCGCTCACCTCTATATTGTACGTTAATTATGGAATTTATGTTCAGTTATCTAATGTGTTCTATGAGATATCTTTCTACTTGTTAAACTCCTATGTCTGTGATGATGTAGTTTCCTTTGCCACTCACACAGTTTATTGCTCATGTTTCTGGTTTACAGTAATAATTTTATAATTTTTGGACATTTTCATCATTTTCTCAATTCCTTTATATTTGTTTATACGCTTTAGCATGATCTCTGTTCAATGCTTGATATCACCAAGAATTAGATCTTTACATTGAGCCATAAAGTTTCTTGTTGTGCTTAATACAAAAGAATGCTAGTCAATTAGTTCACAAGAGAGTTCCATTGCAACAATTGTTGTTCAATTCATTGAGTTTGTTTTTCCATTCAGTAGGACTATTGTTCAATTCATTGAGTGTGTTTTTCAATCATAGATTGTTCTCACTAGGCTTATTTAGATAGGATAGTTAACGGTAATTTACAAATTCCATTCCCTTTGAGTTGATTGAACTTCGAGAATTAATTGATCTTCTTCATGGTAATATAGAGTAGATATTTCCAATGTCACTCACATATACTGTGCTCACACTCTTGAAATAAGAATACTTACCCTGGGTTCATAGTTAAATGAGAAGCTTGGAGGTTGCCTATTTTTGAGCCTTGCAATAGGTATGTATTTACTCTCAAATATTGTCCTTTTTCCTCTTCTTCGTCCATTTTTGTGCCATAATATAATAATATCATGACTGGATTTTGATAAAAAAATGCATAAAATAGTCCTGAAATGGTTTAACCGCCCAAACTAATTCCCATTGCTTTTATGATGAAAATAAAAAATAAAACAATAGTTGTTCCCAAAAAGGAAAGGCAGCATCTAATCAAGGGAAAAGAAGGCGTGTTAAAGGTGGTAAAATCAGAAGGCGAATCAGTGAGAATGATGAACTATTCAAAGATAGCGATCTGTTATGAATCCCTCAAGATCCCCTGATCTTGAGGGATCGCATTTACCTTTTCCTTTAGCTATAAAGGAATGAGAAGAATACAAAGACAGACATGATGACATAGGAGAAAGCAGAGAATGTAAATCAGATCGTATCACATATTGTATCATGTCTCTTTCATTTATGTATCATTTTATAATGAACAGAACGTAGTTCTGAAGGACAGGATTGTATTGTAATGACTGTGATGATCAATATATAATTTTCATTGATGTTCATTCGATTGTTCTGGAGTAACTAAGCAGTGTTCGCTGGTGGCTAAGGGCCCGGTCTCTGGTGAATCTCGTTGTTTTTCTTTGTGCTATACTTTTCCATTTACTGCAAGAATATTGTGCTTTTTTGTTTTACAGTGAATTACTTTTGATAATTTAGATTTCTGTATTTATTCCCTTGAGTGCGCATTTCCAATTTATTAGTTGCTCGTAAAAATAATTGGCTTTGATTACTTAAAGCATAGACTGTTATTTCCACTACTTTCCTTCTATTCAATAGTTTAGATCCATCTGAAAGAGCTTGTTTAATGATTCAGTGCTCTCGGTTGATTATAATTTGAATTAGTTGAATTAGGAATGAATTACAGTTTTGTGTTCTAATGCATAGATGAATCACTTCCTTTTGAGCTTCAAGATTTATGATTATATCTATATTAAACGATTGGTTTTTTTGCATTACTCTTTGTATGAATAGCTTGCACATACTGTATACACACTTGAGATAAAAGGACTTACCTTGGTTGATAATTAATGTGAGGCAATTAGGAGTTTTTAAAGACACCTGTTAGCATCCAACATTTTGGCGCCGTTGTCAGGGAGTGTGTTGTCACTCTGTAAAAAGAGTAATGTTTGATTGATGCTTTTTTTGCTGAGGGAGAATTGGGTATTAAAAATGGAAGGTAATAACCTGCGTAAAGAACGAGTAAAATGCTCGCTCATTCGCCCACTTTCTAGCAGAATTGCGTGATAATTTAAGGTAGGGATGAATGTTTATATTTCTACATGAATGAATAAGAGGGAAAGACCTGAAAAAGACGAAATTCCTCCTTATAAACCTGAAAAACCTAAGGGACCGGTGACCCTTGGACGATCAACTTATATCGACGAAATCTTAAGAAAAGTTGAGTCTCAGTCATCAATAGGACCCCGAATTTTTGCTGCCAGGCATCCTATTGACTTCCTTCAAGATGCAGGATCACCATCTGTAGCTAATTTTGAGATTCACATTAAGATTGAAGGGATTGAACAGAGTTTTCAAAATACTAAAAATTCACAAATTTTCCCTTCACAAGAAGGAAATTCTTGCAACCTTCGTGAAGGAGGAGAGACGGGAAATCTTGAAATTAAATTATCAGAACCTAGATCTCCTAAAGTAGTGACTGAGCAGAGGACACACAGTTTTCTAGATCAAGGTAGTGTTGTTAGAACTATTCTAGCCTCTTGTAGACATCCTACGAATAACTCTCTAGCTCTGGAGATCCCTGAAAAATACTAGCATATTTTTGACCAAATGGCTAATAACCAGCAACCTCGAACTTCTACATTTCAATACCATTGTTGACACAGTTGTCAATTCCCCCATGAAGGCTATCCCATTACAAAATATTCTTGCATTTCATGGGCTAACTTCAGAAGATCCAGATGCATTCCTTTTCGAGTTTGATGTTTTATGCAGGGGTTCTGACTACACTACCAACCCCCAGAAGCTGAAGCTATTCCCCTCTAATCTAAAGGGAGAAGCTCTGCGTTGGTTTATGGGACTTGGTGGAGGCACCATCAATGACTGGGACCAAATGAAAACATCTTTCCTTAAAAAATATCAAGATTATTGCCGAACTAGAGAATTAAAGATGAAATTTTTAAAATGATAGTTAAGCCTAGCGAGACTTTGGAAGAATATGTAGAGCATTTTTAATATAATCTGCAAATATATTCTTACACAAATTTGCTTGATAATGTTCTAAAAACCACGCTGATTAGAGATATGAAAGACCAATGGGTAGAGACACTAAATATAATGGGTAAAGGTGACATTTATCAAGAAAGATCTAACAATATTATAGATTTGTGAATTAAATGTTCGAGGGGCAGTACAAGGCTGAAACCAATCGTACATGATGCAAGCCCCAGAGACAACAAAGCCTTAGGAGGAAGCATTACAGGAATTGAAATCGGCAATCTGTTGGAGGATTTCAAGACTGATATCCTGGGGACCCTGATGACACAATTGGATGTCATGCAAGCTAAGAAAAATTAGGCTATAGAAGAATAGAATTTGGCTATTTTCTGCCCCCGTTGCAGATAGAAGCATGGTCATAAATAATTCCCCCTAGATACAATATGAACATGTGCCATATGCACTAAAGAGTATGCCACGGAAAGCTACCCATCACTCCCAGGATTGAAAGCAGTTTTCAAGGAAGCGGAAGAAGAAATGGAACCAGTATATCTGTTGAACCAGCGTCGTTAATGGCAAGCGCGTCAGATAGGTATGCCTACCAATCCATCTTCGCTCTTTCCTTCCTCGCAATATAATTCTCAATAATATTTAGGGGCAAAATGGCAGAATCAACCACCTTTTCTGCCACCTCAAGCATTTTTTATGCCACCATGGCCCAATCAGTAAAATCCAAATAATAATTGGCCAAATTCACCTTACCCACCACCATTCTAGAAAAACAACCCTTATTCCTCCCAATGGTCCCCTTCCACCTCACAAAATCAGAACTAGCAATCAAATTGGAAAAGATCTACGAACTAGCCTATGGGGACAACTCCTCTGCCTCAACCAACTTTACCAGCACCTTATACATTGCAGAAGAATCCTTAATCTAATATACGACTGCAACTTCTATCTCAACCCAACCCAAATCCTAACAACAAACCAGTTCAGTCAATACAAATCACAGAAGGTCTGGACCCTAAGGTTGAGTTGAAAGAATGTAACGAGCTTAAGTTGAGATCTGGACGCATAATCACTCTAGATAAAGATAAATATTTGCAGCCAGAAGAACCGCACACAAATAAGCCTCTGACTGTAGATGATCAACAAATAAAAAAAGGGGAAGATACAGTCAGGAAAAAAAATCCTGAACAAATCATGACCACTTCCCCCCCATTCCCAGAAAGATTGTTGATACCACGCTCGATTGAATATCCTGAATTTTATCTTCTGGGTGAACTCAAGAACATTTTTATAAAACTTCCCCTCCTCCAGGCTATCCAAGATATTCCAATATATTCCAAAACTATTAAATAATTGTGTATAAAGAAGTCTGTGAGAAAAACAAAAACAATCCCTACTGTCCATGTTGTTAGGAATTTTTATGATTTATTACTAGGCAAAGAGACTCCTGTAAAATATGAGGATCTTGGAAAACCCATTGTCACCATCTAGATAAATGGCCATTCTTTTCCCAATGCTTTAGTTGACTTAGGGGCAGCAATTAATATTCTCACAACTACAACTTGCAACATTCTTGGCATCACAGCCTTGGAACCAACAACTACCTTACTGAAACTAGCTGACCGCTCAGTCATTAGACCATAAGGAAAATTACAAGATGTGATGGTCTCTGTAGACACTTGGGAATACCCGACGGATTTCTTGATTATTAATCCTAGGAACCATCTAGATGGGCATCCCTTAATATTAGGAATTCCTTGGCTAGCAACTGTTGATGCATATATCAACTATCGGACAAGCAGTATGACTATAACTATGGGAAATGATGTGAAAAATTTAGCTTTATACCCTCCTGCTCAGCCAAGCTTGACTATTATGAAAACCAGGAAGCAACCTGCAACATGCTTAACAGAAAATATTCGGTCACCATTGACTGTGGTACATGCCCTTGAATTCAAAAACCAAATTGAAGACGATGTCATTAATACTTTTATCAATCATCCTACCACAGTATTAAGTTTGAAATGTCACATGATTAAACAATCCTTTACAACGAAATCGAAGAAGATCTTTTGAGAGATATCAATGATCAAACAATACCAAAAACCACTATTTATAATAGCAAACCTATCGAAATTGAGCCAGGGAAGATCCTGAACATTAATAGTAATCTGAGTGATGACCAGCAATAGAAACTTATTAAAGTCCTTAGGAAAAATAAAGGGGCTTTTGCTTAGGATTACTTTGATATGAAATGGATTGACCCTCAGCTATGCATGCATCACATCTACACTAAAAAGGATGCAAAAACCATTCGACAACCTCAGCGTAGATTAAATCCTCACCTAAAATATATTGTTAAAGAAGAGCTTCAAAAACTGTTAGATGTGAATTTTATCTATCCTATATTTGATAGTAAATGGGTTTCTCCATTAGTTGTGGTTCCCAAAAAGAATGGGAAATGGAAAATATGCATTGACTATAGAGAACTCAACAAGGCAATGCAAAAAGACCATTTTCCCCTTCCATTTATTGATTAGGTCCTAGATACACTGGCAGGGAAGAAATTTTTCTCTTTCCTGGATGGCTTTAATGGCTACAACCAAATTCAGATTGCTCCTGAAGACCAGGATAAGACCACCTTTACCTATCCGTGGGGAACATTCGCCTACAGGGTATTACCTTTTGGATTGTGTAACGCACCTACCACATTCCAAAGAGCCATACTCAGTATTTTTACAGACTTGATAAATGAAGGATTGGTTTAGCCAAACCCCCTTTTTTCCTTTATCGTTACCCCATATTGGCTCTAAATTTCATTGAAAACGAGCCAAAAATCATTTTTTCTCCATAATATGGGTCCTAGCCCCTTCAGCCCAACCCCCTTACCGCTTCCTTTTATGTGACCCAGCACCATGACCAGGCGCCCGGGCGGAAGGCGCTTATCGCATATGATATCATGGGAAACATCGACCGTTGATCTTCGCAGATCAGACGGTCCCCGTTAACTCCGCCAGCGCCCGTGGTCTACCCCGTTCATCGCCCCGATCGCGCCATCGTCGTCTATTTACCCACAGATCTGACGGTCCGCAGTATGTCCATCCCGGTGATCCCCGCCGCAAACACTGTTCACAAACCCGGTGGTATCTATCGCACTGCTTTTGGGCGGTAGGCGGTATTTTCCCATTGCCCAGCGATTCCATTCATCGCGCGATGCGTGGCAGCGGCACTGTTCCAAAACCGCTTTCTCATCACGCGTTAACATTTGGCATAGGATATGGAGCGATATTCATATCAGTCATCCGATCTGGGGTGCCTCATCCAACGGTTGTTGCTTCGCGAAGTTGCGCGGGGTTTAATCCGTGGTCACTGTACCCTTGGCCCATGGTCCGTCACCCTCGACGTGCTTTCCACCGTCGATCTCCACCGAGATCTGATGGTCTAGATTTGTTTTCCCCGCCGTTGACTTTTCCGCCATCTCCCGGTCCCGCCATGTCACCCCCACGTGTATCCACCGTACATCCACCCATCCCATTTCATATATTTGTTCAAAAGCCGAGTTTGTTAAGATTTTTCATTTAAATTTCCTCTGCGCTCCGCTAACCTTCACCAAGGCTTCCCTCCATCATTCCTCTGCATTGTTCTGTCATTTCACCAATCGCACGACCATTTTCATCATCTGCACTGCATCCATTACCCCATTCGTGGATTTCATAAAAAGTCTTATGTTTTGCAGGGCTTTGAGGTGGTGAAAGCCGCCATGATTTTCACCCGCTATCACAGTGACAGAAAACACAGGAAAAGACCGTGTGCAGAGGCAGAAATCATGAAGAAAACCCGAGGAGGTCCTACGATAGGACTTGCATTAAAAGACCAGGGTATTACTCTGTGAAAATGTCCCGGCGCCATTAACACACAGATTTCATAGTCAGAGATTTAAATTAAGCAGCAGAGAGCTTAAGGCACGCAAATGAAGATATACAAGCCTTATGTTCAGACATTTAAGGTAAAGAATCAGATCGAAGACCCATGGATCACGCAGAAGGTACAGCACGAAAATCAGTGTGTTATGGTTTCTACATCAGCAAAATGTTTTTTCTGAAAGAAGGACGGAGCACCCATACATATTTTATTCTATATCGTGTTCCTAAAGGATGCCCCACCTCGACAATGCCTCCCACAATACGTAGTATTAGTTACACAAGATGTATGCATCGCGTATCATTGATTTATTTTTGTTCGCAATAAATTGGCCAGTTCTACGAAATATATTTAAACTAAAGTACACGAGACATACTTGGAGTTAATGGAAACTCCGACGAAGACCACCCTTTCACCCAAGGGTGTCCTACATTAATGCATTTAATTTATACAAGAGTATTTTACTTCTTCCTCTTCTTGAAGTTTTTAATGCCGCATTTAGTTCTTCACCTACCTCTTTTGCTCCTCCTCCGGAGCTATAAATCTATGAAGAAACTCATTGTAAAGGTCGTTGATTCAAGCGCATTGCAGAATTGCAAGTAGTTAAGTTCGAGAAACAAATTTCTTTGTAAAGTGTTAGATAGGTCGAGGAATATGATTTCAAAACGAGTATTCACTATTGGTAATGTTGTACTTCTTCGGTATTGCTTTTTAATATGACAAGCACATTTCTTTGGATCCTGATCTAAAGCAGTGGTGATGTTTTCCTATCTCTGTGTTTATATTCATTTCATTTCATTTCTATTGGCTTGCATCAGAATATTGGCATAGGATTTACCCTTGTTAGGTACCCTATGTTTCTTCTCTCCTTGCCATTGATGTTTTTCTTCTAAATGTGTTATCTAAGAATCGATTCCAGATAATTTAACCAGTGTAGTGGATGTTATTGCCTACTCTCTGATGTATGAATTAAAGGTATTTGTTCTTAGATGTTTCTTGTTATGGATTTAGTTGGAAGATTTGGGAACACTGGGGATTAGAGTTAGCCATGTCCACTAGGATCCTTGTGCGACCAGCTGGTCTTTAACTTTGTGCCCTGAATTTTTGTTGTCTCCTCCTCTCCTACCATTCCATATCACACAATCATATTTAAGATCCAATGTTTTAGATGACTATCCCAATTGAAATCCTGCCTATTGATTAGCAAGAAAATCCTTTCCTGACTCCATTGCCTAATGGTTTTGAATGCTCCCTGGAATACTTCACCTCTGCCCTTTTCCCTCTTTGCTCATCCTGGTCTTACATTGAACCCTTCTTTCCAGATAACCAGGAACCAAACAAACAATCAAACAAACAAACCTCATGCCTATAAGTAGCCTAACATCTTAAAACCTTTGAGCTTCAAAGACATAAAACCTTTTCTTATATAGAGAGATCCCTCTCCGGACCCAGGAGGGCTAGATCCTGAGGTCTAAAAGTGGTTTGATGTTGTCTCATCTTTTGGTATTTCCAACCTTGCCAAAACATGGGAACCCCAACATAATGGTGACTCCATTGGGGAACGTTCTGAAATACTCTCCATCCTACTACATTATAAGAACTTCAGAAACCTAAAATCTCTGGTTAGGTTTTCAGTTAAGCACTCATATTCACACATCAACCTCTACACCATTTTTTGTGTTCTCCCACACTCTTGGACAGAGTCTGGAAAGGGCTAGGTAGCCTCCAGATCTCACGCTCTTTCAGAGGTGACTTATCTGGTAAATGCCCTCCCAGTCAATCTCTGGTTAGATTTTGTTGTGTTTGGAAGATATCCCTGAAAGGGGACATCTCATAAGCACTGTGGTGGACAGTGTGCCCTCTAAAAACATCCTAAACCTTCCACCTAGCCACTCCATAATTCCTAAACAATTTAAAGACTCCACTGGTGATTAGTAGGCCTACTGATTATCTTGGTTTCACATTAGACTTCACTGGGAGACCAACCTCCATAGCAACATCAACCATAGTAGAAGTAACAAGTAGGGTTAAGCTGCTTGGTTAGAAAACAACATTCTGGCTTCAAGAACCATTCATACAAGAGCTTACCCTGACCTAGACCCACCTGAAATAGTTGATAACCCTGAGAGCATCCTCAAGAGATCTCATACACCTAAAGGACCAACTATTTCCAGCCACATCCATAGTGCTAACTCTACACCAGAAAAATTTACAGCTCTACCAGACCCACTTTTGGACCTAGGCACTCAAAATAGTTTGCCAAGAACTAGGTCATTCAGTGTCCTAGACCAGCCAAACCTTGAGCTTCCTGGTTCATCACCCCAAAGTGGTGGACACCTTGGGAATAGACAGACCCCTCCCTCTACACCTCCTGATATACATTTCATACAAAAATTCGGGCTCAGTCACCCTAAATCCTCTCATCAGTCTTCTGCTGGTCATAATATCCCTGTCATCCACATACCAACTGCCCAAGTCAACCCTTTACCTAATCAAAACATCATCATGGCAACCTGGTATGCACCTCTGGTTTTACCTCAGCCTCTAGTTCCCTTACCCAATGATTACCAATCAAAGATCCCACACTTCACTGCAAAAGAGTCTACCACAGCACAATATCATGTAGATAGGATGGAAGATTCCTTTAACTACATGGAAATAGATGATGATACAGTCAAAATGAGAATCTTTGCCCAGAGCTTAGGGGGTGATGTGAAGAAATGGTTTAAAGGCCTACCCCCGGGTAGCATTAATGACCTCCTTGCCTTATATCAGACTTTTATCAACAAATGGGAAGTTAAGGCTAACCCTTGCCAACTCCTAGCAGAGTACATGAGCCTTAAAAGAAACGTAGGAGAGAGTTTCCATGATTACACAACGAGGTTTAAAAGCATTTACAATGCTCTCCCTCCACATATGAAACCTCCCCAAGGTATGGCCCTAGCGAAATACCCTAAAGGCTTTGATGCTGACATGGCCTACCAGCTTAGGGATAAAGAGTACAACACATTGGAAGACATGAAGAGAGGAGCAGTGAATATAGAAGCCAACTTGATTGAGAAAAGGGCAAGACTGAGAGCTGAGAGGAGGGTAACATATAGAGATGACAATGTAGCTTCCACATCTGACCCCAATTATGACTGTTTATCTAAAAACGTGGAAGAGCTACACCAAATGGTAAAAAAAATGGTTGTCACAGTTAGTAACCAAAACAGAAATCAAAACCATAAATAGAACCAGAACTTTAGAAGAAACAATGCCACTCCCAACAGACAAAGAGAATCAGATCAGCAAGTTATTCCCCCATTCCAAGAGAATTTTCTTGATGAAGATGAGGGAATCATAGAAGAGTCTGAGGGAAACACAATTAATATGTTTGAAATAGAGGATTCAATCCATAACTGTTATGATCCCTCATATTGGGGAGAGGAATGGTTAGAATCTGAATATTACAAGTTAGGGTTTGAAAATGCCATGATGCAGGTCAGAGAACAATATGAACTTAGAAGAAAGAAGAGCTTAGAAACTACCAAACCAAAAGCTTCTAAGGTCACCATCAAGAAGAGACCTGAGAAAACTTCTAAAGTAACTGCTGAAAGCAACAAATCAGTAGCTGAGAGTTCTGGGAAGAACAAAGAAAAGGACAACCAAAACACTGATACACAAGGTCAACCAACAAGTAGCACCGACATTGCAGTTAGTGCTCCTGATAAAACAATTTCTAACACTGTACATAGTGAGGATCAACACACTAATTCAGCCACTAAGGTGGTGACTAACAAAACAGAGTTGAACGTTCCAAAGAGTCAGTCCACTTTCAATTTGGAGAGTGAGATTGCAAAAATTAAAATCTCTGTCCCACTCTCTGAGCTGGCCACTCAGGATGTATATAAAGGCCAAATTTTGAAAGAATTAAATTTAGGTGAGAACAGTGACACTGTAAATCTGAGTGATGATCAACCTGCCCTTCTATTTGGTCCAAAGATAGAAGGAAAGTTTCAGGAAGGGGTAGTGCCCCCTTTTTATATCAGTCTTAATATCCATGATAAGATTCTCCACAATGCAATGCATGATTCTGGGGCATCACACAACCTGATGCCTAAAGTAGTAATGGAAATATTAGGCCTAGAGATAACCCGTCCCTATAAAGACCTATATTCATTTGACTCTAGTAGAGTAAAGTGTCTTGGCCTGATCAAAGATTTATGTGTGAGCCTTGCCCAGATTCCAGCAAAATGTATGGTCATGGATGTTGTTGTGGCAGATGTGCCACCCAAGTATGGCATGTTATTATCAAGATCATGGGGAGCCAAGCTGCAAGGAACAATGCAGATGGATGGGGCTTATGCCACAATCCCAATCTTTGGCCAACTTAGAAGACTATACAGGGAAGCACAAATGAAATTCCCGGTTAGTAGCCCTGAAAAGCCTGAAAATTCTCCTCTATACTCTGTACATACAGACCTGGATTCCTTTATCTTTTGCAATGATGAATCTTTGGGGGGACCAGAATCTGAAAACGTAGATACAAGCAAAGGTACACATGATGAAACAGAGCCAATGGAATTTAACATAATGGCTACCCTAGACTCAGAGGAGGAAGACATAGAAAACTTTGAACAGTGCACTGAAACAACAACGCAAAGTGAACCAGAAACAGAACACAATCATCCAACTAGTCACCTTTATGCTTTCCACACCCATAACGAAAAACAAAATGACCCATAGCCTAGCGCAGCTCCTATAATGCTACATGATGGCGAACCCAACTGTAGGGAAGGAAGTGAAGATAAAACGGAAAATGAACCCTTGTGGGAAATGAATTTCGACGGGTCATGCACTAGGAGAACTGCTGGGGCAGGAGTGTGGATACATAACATAGAGAGCGATTACGTAGAGAGCCATGCCTGCAACTTGCACTTGAAGTGTACGAACAATATTGCAGAATATGAGGCTCTGATCCTAGGTTTAACCCTGTTGAAAAAATTAGGAGCCCATAGGATAACCGTGCGTGGAGACTCTGAGCTAATTATTAAACAGGTGAATGGTGAATATACAATGAAACATCCTAGACCGTGAGCCTACAGGAACGACACTATGGATTTACTGAAAACGTTTGTTGAATACGAATTAGTGTTTGTTCCTAGGAGTCAAAATGTCATTGCAAACGGATTAGCTTGCCTAGCTAGTTCCTACCCTAAGACTCCCAGTGACCAACAGATCATCATTCAGACCAAATTCAGACCTGTAGTTCCGGACAATGAAAAATATTGGCAGGTTTTTGAAGGAGATAAACAGATTGAAGATTTCCTGGTAGGCGGAAACGAGTTTGAATTTTCTGATTCAGACTCCAAATCTGACAGTAGCTGCCTAAATGAAGAGTCCTCGGATGAGGAAAAAACACCCTGTAACATAGAAATAAAATCTTTAAATGAACAGATTGGAAATCCAAACGGAAAATGTGAAAACACAGATAGTGAAGAAGTAGAGGTGCTGCAGACCAAAGATAAGAACATACCTCGAGGTCTGGCCCCTTTAGAAGACCTTTTTGACTTTGATGATGTAGCAAAAAATCCCACTATAGAACATGCAGACTCTGATGTTGAGGAATGCAACATAGGCACTGAAGACAAACCCAAAATGATCAAACTGGCTAAGTCTCTGCCTGCAAACGTGAAAAATAAATACATTGACCTATTCAAGGATTTCATTGATGTGTTTACTTGGAGTTATGAGGACTTAAGGGCCTATGACACAAATATCATACAACATAAGATACCCTTGAAAGAAAATCAGAAGCCCTTTAGACAAAAACTTCACAAAATAAACCCAAAACAATTGCCTGCAGTATAAAAAGAGATTAAGAAGATGTATGAGGTAGGTATAATCGTGCCTATGAGGTTCTCTGATTGGGTATCAAACCTAGTGGCTGTGAGAAAGAAAACAGGTGAGATCAGATTATGCATCGATTTCAGGAATCTTAATAGAGCCTCACTCAAGGACAATTACCCTTTGCCTAAAATGGAACATATTCTTCAGAGGGTAGTAGGCTCTAAAAGGATCTCCCTGCTAGATGGTTTTTCAGGTTACAACCAAGTCTTAGTAATCCCAGAAGATCAACTCAAGACAGCCTTTACCACTCCATGGGGTACCTTTATGTATGTGAAGATGCCTTTTGTATTGATGAACGTTGGTGCAACTTTCCAAAGAGCGATGGACATAGCTTTTTCAGATGAAATAGGACACTTCATTGTCATCTATCTGGATGACATAACAGTCTATTCTAAGACTGAGGAAGAACACCTAGAACACCTGAGAAGAGTGTTTGAAAAATGCAGAAGGTATGGTCTGTCACTGAATCCTAAAAAGAATGTCTTTGGGCTACAAGAAGGAAAAATTCTTGGATACATTATATCTGAAAAGGGAATTAGGATAGACCCACAAAGAGTTGAGGGAATACTCAAGATCACACACCCAAGAAACATCAAGGAATTACAGTCCTTCATAGGGAAGATTAACTTCCTTTGGAGGTTTATTCCCAATCTAGTTGAACACCTTAGGAACATGACTAACATGTTGAAGAAAGGTGTAGGAGTTAAATGGAATGTTAAAGCTAAGAAATCTTTTGAATCGGTAAAACTTGCACTCACCCAGGCTCCTGTTCTAATCAGCCCATATTTCTCAAAGGATTTCCTGATTTTTTCATTTTCCTCCAAGCATACAATAGCTGCAATTCTGCTGCAGAAAAATCCAGAAGGAATGGAACAGCCCATTTCTTTCTTCAGCAAAGCACTCAGAGATGCACCCTTGAAATACAACATAATGGAGAAACAGGCATATGCTCTGATTAAGGCCTTGAAAGACTTTAGGGTGTACATACTGCATTCCCACACCATAGCCTATGTGCCAAATATAGTCGTTAAAGACATTTTGTCCCAGGACCCAGATGGGAAAAGGGGAAAATGGATTGTTGTGATCTTAGAATACGACCTTGAGATAAAACCCACCAAACTGATTAAAGGTCAGGGCCTAGCTCAATTAATGGCTGAATCAAATCTACAAGCCCTAGACATTAACATGGTAAATACCTTGGATGAGAAACAAGAATTTCCTGATCCCACTGTTGAGGAAAAGTTTCAGAGCTCTCCTTGGTATTCTGACATTTTGTATGTGCTTACACACCTTAATGCCCCTCCTGAACTATAAAATACCAAGGCCAGATTCTTAAAGCTAAAGGCCAGGATCTATTTCATATTGAATAACTGCTTATACTAGAAGAACCCAAATGGCATATTGCTTAAATGTTTGCCTGAAAACGAGGCAGAGAGGATTAAACAAGAATTTCATGCAGGAGAGTGTGGAGGCCACCTGAGCTGGAAAGCCACTGCAAACAAAATACTTAGAGCTGGCTACTATTGGCCTACACTCTTCAATGATTTCCATAATATGATCATTGCCTGCCACAAATGTCAGATATTTGAAGGCAAAAGAACACTCCTCCCTTTACCCCTACAACCCATCAGTGTTGAAGGTCCCTTTCTGCAATGGGGCCTAGATTTCATAGGGGAGATTCACCCTACTTCTTCTGCACAACACAAATGGATCCTAACAGCCACAGACTACTTCACTAAGTGGATAGAGGCCATACCTACTAGGAATGCCACAGATTCAGTCATCATTAGTTTCCTAGAAGGTCATATCCTCTCTCAGTTTGGTTGCCCAAAGAAAATAATCACTGATAATGCTACTGCTTTCGGATCCAAGAAAATGGTTGATTTTTGTCACAGGTATCAAATAGAACTCGTTCATTCAACTGCCTATTACCCTCAAGGTAATGGATTAGCTGAATCATCAAAAAAGAGCCTGGTGATCATCATCAAGAAGCTGTTGGAAGAGAACAAAAATTCATGGCATAACAAGCTAGTACATGCTTTGTGGGTTGACAGGCTTACAACAAAGAAATATATTGGCATGTCACCTTATCAGCTTGTCTATGGAATGGAAGCAGTGTTTCCTACCAGCCTTGGGGTACCAGTGATTAAGATGGTCCAAGAGATTCAAACAGAAGAAGACAATATGGTGAGAAGAATAAACCAAACAATTCATCTCCAGCAAACGCGGGAAGAGGTCTACAACAGAGCAGTGAAAGTTCAAGAGAATATAAAGAAATTGTTTGACAAAAGGACCAAAGCTACTGATTTCAAAATTGGGGATAAAGTTCTGAAGTGGGACTCAAGGAGGGAGGATAAAGGAAAGCACATCAAGTTTGACAGTTTGTGGCAAGGTCCATACATCATCCAGGCCACTGTGGGTCCAAATGCCTTCTTCCTACAGGAATTAGATGGTACAAAGCTGTTTTGGGGTCCTGTCAATGGTAGGATGCTCAAACGCTACTTCTGCTGATTTACAATTTCCAGTTTCCATTACCATTCTACATACCATTGCAGTCTTTTATTTTCAAGAAAAAAGAGAAAATGTTCCAAAAAACAGAGGAAAAGAGAGGTTCAAACATGCTTAAAACATGAACCTCTGACGTGCAAAATATTGTCTCAAATAAGCTCGAAACCTGAGCCAAAGAAAGTAAAATAGCTGGTCCTAACATGCCCAAAATCTAGACCAGCAAAGAAGAAAGAAGAATCAGCTCTAACATGCCCAAAACTAGAGCTAAAATGAAGAAAAGAAGTGACTCTAACATGCTCAAAACTCGAGTCACAAAGAGAAGAAGGATACTTCAAGTTTCAGATTTCAAGCCTTCACATTTTTGTTTTCTGTTTTCTACAAATTTTTGTCCATGTGCAACTGTCTTTATGCCTTGGACCCACAGCAAGTCAGATAGTCTAATCCTAGCCTGATTGTTTTTCTATTTCTATCGTAGAATATAGAGAATAAATCCGCTGGACAGTTTAATCCCAGTAGATATTAGATTAGGTAGAGAAACATATGAGACCAACAATCTAATCTGGTCTCATGGAGTCATAAGGGTAGAAATGGAATAGGTTTATTTTCCTGTTTGTAAAAAATAAATGATGTAAAGGGTCTGCTAGCTCAAATGCACCACAAAAGAAAAAATGATAGGATTGTAGGAAGGGTAGGTAGATGGTTGAGGGAAGTCTTTCTGCTGATGTATCTATCATGATTGTGGCCACTTATCTGAAGAAAGAAAGGGATGTGCTAAGCATCAGGCATCTGGCCTACACCAAAGATTTATCCTCTGAATTCTTGACTCCTTCAAGAAGAAGCCATCCCCATGTGGAGCCACTATTAGCCCCCTGTAAATTTTTGACTAGAAAAGTAAGGGGCTAAATTGTTTCTGAGCCTTCAATGAATGCATCTCCCCTGGAGACACATCATCCTTGAAGTCTCCTCTGTCTTTGCCCTTGATAAAAATACCACTGCTGAATCCATACAAGAAGCCTCTTTGATGGTGATAAATTGTGTTCCTTAAAGCCTTCATTTACCCCTTGCACCCCTGCAGAATTCTTCATTTCATCCTTTTTTTTTTTCAAAGTCCCCCTACCTTACCTCCAAATTTCCCCTAAATCTTCTAAATTATTCCCGTCCCCTTTAAACCACGCATTCGCCCCTTGGTTTAGCCAAACCCCCTTTTTTCCTCTATCGTTACCCCATATTGGCTCTAAATTTCATTGAAAACGAGCCAAAAATCCTGTTTTCTCTATTATATGGGTCCTAGCCCCTTCAGGCCATCCCCCTTAGCACTTCCCTCTACGTGACCCAGCACCATTACCAGGCGCCCGGGCGGAAGGCGCTTATCGCATATGATATCGGGGGCAACATCAACCGTTGATCTTCCCAGATCGGACGGTCCCCGTTAACTCCACCAGCGCCCGTGGTCTACCCCGTTCATCGCCCCGATTGCGCCATCGCCGTCTATTTACCCGCAGATCCGATGGTCTGCAGTACGTCCGTCTCGGTGGTCCCTGCCGCAAACACTATTCACAAACCCAGTGGTATCTATCACACCACTTTTGGGCGGTAGGCGGTATTTTCCCATTGCCCAGTGATCCCACTCATCACGCGACGGGTGACAGCGGCACTGTTCCAAAACCGCTTGCTCATCACGCGTTAACATTCGGCATAGGATACGGAGTGATATGCATATCAACCGTCCCATCTGGGGTGCCTCATCCAATGGTTGTCGCTTCACGAAGTTGCGCGGGGTTTAATCCATGGTCACCATACCCCTGGCCCACGGTCTGTCACCCCCGACGTGCTTTCCACCGTCGATCTCCGCCGAGATCTGATGGTCCAGATTTATTTTCACTACTATTTACTTTTCCGCCATATCCCAGCCTCGCCATGTCACCCCCACGTGTATCCACCGTACATCCGCCCATCCCATTGCATATATTTGTTCAAAAGCGTAGTTTGTTAAGATTTTTCATTTAGATTTCCTCTGTGCTCCGCCAACCTTCACCAAGGCTTCCCTCCATCATTCCTCTGCATTTTTCTGCCATTTCACCAGTCGCACGACCATTTTCATCATCCGCACTGCATCCATTACCCCATTCGTGGATTTCATAACAAGTCTTCTGTTTTGCAGGGTTTTGAGGTGGTGAAAGCCGCCATGATTTGCACCCACTGTCACAGTGACAGAAAACACAGGAAAATAACATGTGCAGAGGCAGAAATCATGAATAAAACCCGAGGAGGTCCTACGACAAGACTTGCATTAAAATACCAGGGTATTACTCTATAAAAATGTCCCGGCGCCATTAACACACAGATTTCACAGTCAGAGATTTAAATTAAGCAGCAGAGAGATTAAGGCACGCAAATGAAGATATACAAACCTTATGTTCAGAGATTTAAGGTAAAGAATCAGATCGAAGACCCATGGATCACGCAGAAGGTACAACACGAAAATTAGTGTGTCAGGGTTTCTACATCAGCAGAATGTTTTTTCCTAAAGAAGGATGGAGCACCCATACAACTTTTATTCTATATCGTGTTCCTAAAGGATGCCCCACCCTAACAACAGTCCTACGAAATCAGTAGCATTAGTTACACAACATGGCAGACTTGTATCATTGATTTTTTTTTTTTTAGATCACCAGAAGTTCTACAGAGCACTGCAGCCAAAGTACATCAGAGACATACCTAGAGTTAATGGAAACCTGACGAAGACCACTCTTTCACCCAAGGGTGTCCTAGATTAATGCACATAATTTATACAGAGTGGGCTTCGGCCTTCTTCCTCTTCTGAATTTTTTAATGTTTCATTTAGTTCTTCACCTACCTTCTCTGGTCCTCTGGAGCTATAAATTCATGAAGAAACTCATTGTAAAGGTTGTTGATTTAGTTATCAGAGAATTGAAAGTAGTTTCTTTTGAGACACAGTCTCTGTGTAAAGTGTTAGATAGGCTGAGGAATATTATTTCAGACTGAGTATTCAGTTATTGGCAATGTTATACTTGACTGGTATTGCTTTTTAATATGACAAGCACATTTCTTTGGATCCTGATCTAAAGCAGCGATGACGTTTTCCTATCTCTGTGTTTATATTCATTTCATTTCGTTTCTACTGGCTTGCATCAGAATATTGGCATAGGATTTACCCTTGTTAGGTACCCTATGTTTCTTCTCTCCTTGCCATTGATGTTTTTATTCTAAATGTGTTATCTAAGAATCGATTCCAGATAATTTAACCAGTGTAGTGGATGTTATTGCCTGCTCTCTGATGTATGAATTAAAGGTATCTGTTCTTAGATGTTTCTTCTTATGGATTTAGTTGGAAGATTTGGGAACACTGGGGATTAGAGTTAGCCCTGTCCACTAGGATCCTTGTGCGACCAGCTGGTCTTTAACTTTGTTCCCTGAATTTGTGTTGTCTCCTCCTCTCCTACCATTCCATATCACACAATCATCTTTAAGATCCAACGTTTTAGATGACTAGCCCAATTGAAATCCTGCCTATTGATTAGCAAGCAAATCCTTTCCTGACTCCATTGCCTAATGGTTTTGAATGCTCCCTGGAATACTTCACCTCTACCCTTTTCCCTCTTTGCTCATCCTGGTCTTACATTGAACCCTTCTTTCCTGATAACCAGCAACCAAACAAACAATCAAACAAACAAACCTCATGCCTATAACTAGCCTAACATCTTAAAACCTTTGAGCTTCAAAGACATAAAACCTTTGCTTATATAGAGAGATCACTTTCTGGACCTAGGAGGGCTAGATCTTGAGGTCTGAAAGTGGTTTGATGTTGTCTCATCTTTTGGTATTTCCAACCTTGCCAAAACATGGGAACCCCAACACAATCCATCATCCAACCATAAATAATATATATTGGTTGCAACAGAATACGTAACTAAGTGGGTAGAAGCAATAGCATTACCAAGAGCCATAGAAGAAATTGTGCTAAAATTTCTTTTCGAAATTTTTGTACAATATGGGTTACCCAGAGAAATAATCACTGATGGAGGGCTGCAATTTGTAGGCCACAAGATCACTTCTACACTAAAAAATCATCATGTTATTCACAGAATTACCTCTCCATACCACCCGCAAGCGACTGGGTAGGTAGAAAGCACCAACAAAGTGATTGAAGCTATTCTAACGAAGACAGTCTCATCACACAGATGAGACTAGGCTACTCGAATGTGAGAAGCCTTGTGGGCATATCGCACAACTTAGAGGAATACTATTGGATACTCCCCATATTAGCTGGTATTTGGTAAGGAACCTATTTTTCCTATAGATTTTGATATACAAACACTAAGGACAGCCCAGGAAGTGGGACTGGATTTAACTGAAGCCCAAATTAATAGATTACAACAAATAAATGAATTAGACGAAATCTGGCTTTTGGCTCTGCATCCTACTGCACTTATTCAACAACAAAGAGCCAAATGGCACGACTCTCTGATCAAGAAAAAGACATTTCATAAGGCGACTGGGAACTTCTCTACGATTCCAAATTTCAAGACTTCCCTGGTAAATTGCAGACTAGGTGGTTAGGTCCCTATGAAATAAAGGAAGTACATGACAATGGCACTCTTACGTTGACCACCATTGATGGGTCTGATTGTTCCTTTAAAGAAAATGGGCATCAGGTGCACCTCTACCAAATACCTCTTACAAGAGAATATTTTTGTCAATAGATATGCAAGGACTCCACCATGCAAGTTTTAGCTGCTAAAGATAATCCTTCGACAACTTCATCTTTGTAAAAATTCATTTCTTTTGTAAACTGTAAATAGGATTGCTGATTCAATTTGTTTTTCTGCCTATTTTGTTGTCCCATCCTCGGAACAACACTTTTTGATTTTGTTGTTCCATCTTCGGAAAAACACTTTTTGGTTTTTTTGTTCCATCTTCGGAACAACACTTTTTTATTTTTGTTCCATCTTCAGAAGAACACTTTTTGGTTTTTCTATTCCATCTTCGGAACAACACTTTTTGGTTTTGTTGTTCCATCTTCGGAACAACACTTTTTGATTTTTTTGTTCCATATTCGGAACAACACTTTTTTATTTTGTTGTTCCATCTTTGGAACAACACTTTTTGATTTTTCTATTCCATCTTTGGAATAACACTTTTTGATTTTGTTGTTCCATCTTCGGAACAACACTTTTTGGTTTTGTTGTTCCATCTTTGGAACAACACTTTTTGATTTTGTTGTTCCATCTTTGGAACAACATTCTCTTTTATTTTCTTTTTCCAATTTTTAAACAACACTCTTGTTTCTTGTACAATTTTTGTGTGTTATGAACAACATTTTTTTTTATATATTTCACAAGTACCTCTTTCCTCTTATGGACTTATTCCTAGCTCATTTCAGCCTCATTTATTTTGATTTCTTTTATGGCCTGAGTATAGTACCTTCATGCGGATAATAATTATGGATTCTATTAAAGCAGGTGAATATTTCTAACATTATGATCTTTGACAAAGACAACTTCTTGATGATAGACTTTAAACAATTGAAAGGGATACAATTATTTATATTTCACTTTACTGTACTGATATCTATTGTATATGATATTAATTGATCATCTTTACCATGCTAGTTCTATTCTTCATGGTTATAATTCTCTCTGTCTATTATCAATGGGATTATGGGTATAATTTTTCTTATTATTGATATGTTTCAACTTCTTACACCATCCCTACTCTTAAGGAGTATTGAGCCTCCCTCTATTTATCATAAAATTATGTAATGACAACTAAATTTTATCTACAGATAGAGGATAGTGGGTCTCATTAAGAGCTAGCCTACCATGTTCATAAGGATATAGCAATGTGACATTCCCACTATGGCCACCACACCAGGCTTATGATCCATTGGATGGCTAAAACATCCTTGGAACACGAGATCTCATTACGAGCCGACTTGCTCACTTTTGCTACTTCCCAGTGAATGGCAGTGTGGTTATCTGGTTACTACGCCAGCACACTGGTCTATTCTGTAGAAACAACAATAAAAATTTTCAATTATAAATTGAGGATCCTGGCTCACATGGGTTAAAAAGAAACTCTATCGAGGCTATGGATGCCTACTGGCAACAGAAGCTCTGCTTATGGTATTGAAGTTTTATTTCCACAATCAATAACTCTTATAATACCCTCTTCCCATTTATCTTTTTTCGAGAGATTATTTCCTCTAAATACTTCCCTACTTTGAACCTTTATGCATGCGTTTATGTTTTTACTCAATCGTATCATACATAATCAAAATATCGTCAGAAAAGCCTTTTTTTACATATTTTTGTTCCTTTTCCTATCACTTAACCTATCATCAACTAAAGCTTCTTGTCTCTTATCATTTATTATCATGATACACCATGCTTTTACTCTATCCATCTCTCTCATTGTCTCATCATTCATTTACGTACCCTGTTCCATTTATAGCTGTAATCTTCATCCTTACATCCTGCCACCGAAATAGCCATTTCCCGTCTAGACGGTCGAAGGAGACCTCTCATTTCAGAGGGGGAGAGGATTTCCGTTACACTTATGCATGAGTTTTCATTATTTAATTAACTGACAAGCTATCCCATGGCTATGCGGCATGTGAAAATTTAGCAACCCTTCAAATAACATCAACTATATTTAGCTTTTTCTATCGCTCTAAGTATCGTTGTGCTTTTCAATATTGTTGTGCTTTTCAATACTGTTGTTCTTTTCGGTATTGATGTGCTTTCCAATATTACTGTGCTTTTCAGTATTGTCGTGCTTTTCAGCATTGCTGAATCTTCCCATTACATTCCACCTTTTCAAAAGTAGGAAGAATTCAAACACTATGGGTGGTAATACAGTGCGTCGTGAGCCTTTAGTATTAGAAGTCTTCGATAGAGAAAGAGAAATTCTAATCCGAGAAAGATGGATATCCTATCTTACAAGGTTTTAGCCTTCAAATGAGGAAATCACTATTGAATTTCTAAAGAATTTTCAGAATAGGGAATCCATGGTAAAAGGCAGAAGGATTACAGTTACAGATGATGTAAGAGTTGAGGTATCTGGGCTACTGGCAGAAGGCACCACATGGGCACAAAAACATGTATTGATACAAGACGCAGTGGAAGCCTTCAAAGACGAAGGCGAACAACTCTTCAGAAAAGGCAAAGGCATTCAACCATCTTCTCTTGTAGAACTATGGAGGGAATTAGCAAGAATTTTCCAGAAATACATTGCCTGTGATGGACGCCATGATGTGGTAAAGCCACGACAACTCAAACTCCTAGCTATTCTAAAACAAAAACTTACTATTAATTTTCCATCCCTTTTAAATTCTTTATTGCATGATACTGCTACTAGAATAAGATGGGCTAGGCACCCTGAAATGGTGATAAGTCACCATGGACTGATTAGAATGATCATTATTCATAGCCTAGTCCAATACGACTTGACTTGGGATGGTTTCATTACGGCCCTAGAAAGCATACAGAACCCTGTAATTCAATATCCCGCAATTGCGGAAGCAAGTCAGCAAAACCTTGTCTCAAAATAAAAAAGGATTGCCCGTCCAAGGGTCGAACCTCACAAATGCAGGAGGTCTATAAGAATCAAATTAGCCCAGAGGATGTCTGTAAATCTGCGTGACGAAAGCAACCAACCTGCACAAATTTACAGCCCAGTTAGGGTAGGGGATTATGAGTCTGAACAAGAAGCACCCGGTTCAGAAGAAGAACCAGAATTAGGGCCAGAACCTGAACAAGAGACACCAGTTTTAGAGGAAGAACCAGAAGAAGAGGCAGGTTAAAAACCAGATCAAGAAGAAGAGCCTGAGGAAGAGGCTGAGCCAGAATCAAAGCCCGAAGAACAAGAACAAGATTATGAATTGGAAGTTGACGCAGGGCCAAATTTTGAGGTAGGAATGGCCGAGGTCCTAGTGAATCTCGATGCGTACATGCAACCTGGAAGACCATTTGGTCCTAGAACATTGGAAACACAAGCCCTGAAGAATTCCGAGCACATAGAAACTCCTCCATCACAAGAGGCTACAGACACAGAAATTGCATAGGAATCTGATTACCAGTCTGGTGATACAATTTTGTTATAATATAGCCAGGATGACCCACAGAAGTCTCTAGATATATACATTGGTCAGGAATCTGACAATACAATTCCTTTGGAACACATCCCTGAGGGCCAACAAACAGCTCCAGAAGCCATTAATGAACCTGTTAGTGGAGCAGATGCTCCTCAAAAGAGCCAAGGAGTCGGAGAAAAACTTAAGAAGCTGCGAAAAAAATATCGGAAGCTCTAGAAGATAGTTCAAAGGCTACGATGAGAAATAAAAAAATGTAAAACGCAGAGCACTGCTCCTGAGGTGACTTCTGTAGCAACACAAAAAATAAAATGCAAAAGTGAATCAGTGGGGATTCAAAAAGAACTCGCTTCCACTAGAACAATTGCCACCCAGGTTGATTTGCATGAGAACTTGGTGAATTTAGTTGTTCAAACGGAGGGTTGGTCCTCCCATAATAAGAAAATACAAACTGAAAAGGTACTCTTTCAAAGTATTGGCACCCAAACAGAGAAGAAATTTGAGGACTCCTCGTCAAAGAAGTACCATATTTTTTTAAAGCTTCAAGAAGAATTAACGCAAGCCCAGCTTGCTTTAGAACAACATCAACAACAGACAGTCTCCCTGCAAAAATACTAGGAATTACAAAAACAATTGAGAGAATTAGCCCTATCAAAGAATGAGGCTTTTGATAAGGCTAGAAAGGAAGAAGAAAAAATGAATAGAATGAAAACTAAGCTGAATAGCGTTAGGAATCAGTTGGACACCATTTGTTCATTATATTCGGATATCTTGACTTGTCGATCTCCTGCTACTAACTATGCCTTGTTTTTATTAGAACAATATTTATTGTTAAAAATCAAAGTTGTTAGAGCCGGAAAGCCAATAGAACTGAAGACAATGTAGGATTTTATAAATTGTTGTAATACACATGGAGTGAAGGTCCAAAGGCTTCTTTGTGAATTTTATTTACATAATTTCATATTAGATAAAGAACTGGATGTGAATCCTAGCCCTTTTATTGGAGATGTTCAATTGCAGTCTTTTATCTCTTTTGCAGTTAACCAACTCAAGTGGTTGAAGGCTTACAATTCATTCCAAAGACAGGAACACAGCTTGGATCTTTGGGTAAGAAGTGAACCTACTCACCCTCTGCAAGTGTTTGCTAAGCATAAAACACTGATGACATAGGAGGGTGTGACTAAGAGTTTAGGGCCCATACATAAGGAACTTGTGCTGGAAGGAACAACATATTTCCTCTCCATTCAAGAAAGATCCCTGGTTGCATCCAAAATGAGATGGATGGTTTCAAGCAATAGTGTTAAAGACAAAGAACCATTTAATTATGGAAATTTCAAAGCTTCTGTGAGACGGTTGGTCCCATATGGCAACTTTATCTTAAGAGGAGGACCTTATTGGGTGGGATGTCACTATAGAAGCCCCATTATTTGGTATCCTCCTTAAGGATATCATCCTGTCTATGAGTTACCTGAAGGACAAGAGGCAGCAGCCTTTGCACACTTGGCACGACATCATGGTCTCAGGCCTATTACAGATAGACCTTCTCCAGCCTACTCTTTAACTTCTTTGCATCAGAATTATTTATTTTTCATGAGGACATGAAAAAAAGGTAAGCAAGGGAGTATGTTGAGCCTTGCAATAGGTATGTATTTACTCTCAAATACTGTCCTTTTTCCTCTTCTCTGTCCATTTTTGTGCCATAATATAATAATATCATGAATGGATTTTGATAAAAAATGAATGAAATAGTCTTGAAATGGTTTAACCGCCCAAAATAATTCCCATTGATTTTATGATGAAAATAATAGATAAAACAATATTTGTTCCCAAAAAGGAACAACAGGATCTAATCAAGAGAAAATAAGGTGCGTTAAAGGCGGTAAAATCATAATACAAATCAGTGAGAATGACCAACTTTTCGAAGATAGCAATCTATTATGAATCCCTCAATATCCCCTGATCTTGAGGGATCACATTTACCTTTTCCTTTAGCTATAAAGGAACAAGAAGAATACGAAGACAGACATGATGACATAGGAGAAAGAGGAGAATGTAAATCATATTGTATCACATATTGTATCATGTCCCTTTCATTTATGAATCATTTTATAATGAACAGAACGTAGTTCTGAAGGATAGGATTGTATTGTAATGACTGTGATGATTAATATATAATTTGCGTTGTTGTTCATTCGATTGTTCTAGAGTAACTAAGAAATGTTCGCTGGCGGCTAAGGGTTAGGTCTCTGGTGAATCTCGTTGTTGTTCTTTGTGCTATACTTTTCCATTTACTGCAAGTATATTATGCTTTTTTCTTTACAGTGAATTACTTTTGATAATTTAGATTTCTGTATTTATTCCCTTGAGTGCGCATTTCCAATTTATTAGTTGCTCATTAAAATAATTGGCTTTGATTACTTAAAGCATAGACTGTTATTTCCACTACTTTCCTTCTATTCAATAGTTTAGATCCAGCTGAAAGAGCTCGGTTAATGCTTCAGTGCTCTCAACTGATTATCATTTGAATTAGTTGAATTAGGAATGAATTGCAGTTTTGTGTTCCAATGCGTAGATGAATCACTTCCTTTTAAGCTTCAATATTTATGATTGTATCTATATTAAATGATTGGTTTTTTTGCATTACTCTTTGTATGAATAGCTTTCACATACTGTGTACACACTTGAGATAAAAGGACTTACCCTGGTTGATAATTAATGTGAGGCAATTAGGAGTTTTTAAAGACACTTGTTAGCATCCAACACCTATAATAGTCACCTAAGAGAACCAACATTTTGGCATCGTTACTGGGGAGAGTGTTGAAGAGCGACATCCTTCATTCCTTGTTCTCTGTTGCTATGAAGAATTGGGTATTAAAAACAATAGGTAAGAACCTACGTACTGGCAAGAAAAACGCTTGCCCCCTAACCCACTTCTCAACAATTGATCAAAGGTTAGTAGAATAAGTGCTCTTGTTTTATGACTAGGAAGAAAAGGAGAGCCAAATCAAAATCACTCGCAAAAGTCTGTGAAAACCAAAGGACCGGTAATCCTTGCTAGAATGACATACTTAAACGAAATCGTTAAGAGAGCTGAATCCCAAGCATCTGTAGGACCCAGAATCATTCCCACTCAAATTCCTACTACTCTCCCTCAAGCAGCAGCCTCACCATCTACAGCCCATGCCGAGATTCACAGTGAAACTAAAGGGTCTGAACAAATCCTCCAAACTACTTAACACATAGGTACCGACCCTTCGAGAGAGGGAGGTTGTTGCAATTTAAAAGAAGGAGAAGGAGAAACTAGTGGGGCAATAAAAGTAGGATCTCTAGAGCCTGAATCCCCTAAAAAAGTGGTTGAAATCAAGACGCTTGGTATTTTGGATCGAGGGAGTGTTGTAAAGCCTCCTCCCCACTCGTCACCCAATCCCGCTAAGATCACTCCTCCTGAGCAAGAAATCCCTGATGAATACTGACATATCTTTGATCAAATGGAAAATAATTAAAACAAGAATCAAAGGCAGACGTTAAAATTGGAATATCCCATTGTCGACCATGCTGCTAACGCCCCTATGAAAGCGATTCCCCTGCAAAACATCACGACCTTCCATGGGTTGACCGCAGAAGATCCTGATGCATTTTTATTTGAGTTCAACATCTTATGTAGGGGATACGATTATACCACTGATCCTCAAAAACTAAAATTATTCCCCTCTACTTTGAAAGGGGCGGCATTACGTTGGTTCATGGGACTTGGTGGGGGAACAATCAATAACTGGGACCAAATGAAGAACATTTTTCTAACTAAATATCAAGATTATTGCCAGACTCGGGAATTAAAAGATGAAATCTTCAATATGTCTACAAAAGACAATGAGACATTAGAAGAGTATGTTGAAAGATTTCAGTATAATCTGCAAAGGTCCCCATATACTGCATTATCCAAAGACATCCTGAAAGCAACAATAATTAAGGGAATGAAAGAAGAATGGGTTGAAACACTCAATATAATGGGAAGAAGTGACATCGATCAAGAAGAATATGATGAAATTATCTTGCTTTGTATCAGGTGCTCTTGGGGCAGTATGCGAAATAAGCCAATTGGGCGAGACTCGAAAGAGAAAGATCTCAAACAGTATGGCGGCAACATAACCAAAGCAGAGTTTGGTAATCTTTTGGAAGACTTCAAGATTGACATTTTAGGTACTTTGACAACACAGCTTGATGTCCTACAAGCCAAGTAGAATCAAGCTATATCAGAACAAAAATTTTCCATCTTCTGCCCATGCTGTCAGAAGAAGCACAACCAAAGGGAATGCCCCTTAGACATGATTCAAACTTGTGCTATATGCACTAAGGGTCATGCTACGGATCACTGCCCTTCACTCCCATGACTCAAAGAAGTTTAAAAAGAAGCAGAAGAAGAAACAGAACTAGTCTACTTGATGAACTAGTGTCGGTAATGGCAAACACGACTAGGTATTCCTCAAGAACTGCATCCATTCTTTCCTTCTCTGCAGTTTAACCAACAAAACCACTCAGAAGCTTAGAAAAATAAACCACCTTTCTCCAATTGTTCGTCTCAGTCATTTCCTATACTTCCTTGGCCAATGCAATCCTCTATAGGGAATAATTGGCCAAGTTTTCCTTGTTCTCCTCCTTATTGGAAAAACAACCCATATCAAACTCAGTGTTCACCGTCCCCCTCTCAAACCAAATGGCCTCAAAATTGGCAACAACCTTTGGGAATGGCCAACCAACCAATGGGGAAAGGAATTCAAAATCAACCTACACTACCGGCTCCATACCCTGTCAAGCATAACCCTCAGCCTATCATCCATCCTCAGTTACCAACCCAACCCAATCCTAACCCCAACCTCGAAACTGAACAGAAGCAATGTAATGAACTAAGGTTGAGATCAAGACGTATTATCTCACCAGTTCAAGAGACGATCCCACCACAATTGGAATCTGGGACTCCAACGGAGCCCAGACAGACAAATGTAACTAAAGCAGAGGTGGAGCAAGAAAAGGAAAAGGTTGACCAAGAGAAGCCTGAAAATCTTAAGATTCTTTCAACTCCTTTCCCTGAAAAGTTAACACTTCCTAGACCAATGGCTTCCCTAGACTTTGATATTTTGGGATAATTAAGAAACCTTTGCATCAAAATTCCTCTTCTGCAGGCCATACAAGACATCCCCATTTATGCCAAGACAATTAAAGAGCTGTGTGGAAGGAAGCAAGCAAAAAGAGAAAAAAAATTTCCCACTGTTCATGTGGTAGGAACACTTTTTGACTTATTATTGGGTAAGGAGGTCCCTATTAAATATGATGACCCAGGTAATCCCATAGTAACTGTACAAATCTTTGGCCACTCCTTTCCAAACACATTGGTCGATTTAGGGGCAGCCATTAACATCATAACAAAAGGGACCTGCAAAAAACTAGGCATATCAATGTTAGAACCCACATCTACGCTGTTGGAACTCACTGACAGGTCAGTTATCAAGCCAGAAGGAATATTGCAAGACATCCTGGTTTTTGTAGACTCATGGGAGTATCCTGTTGATTTCCTAGTTATTGATCCAAAAAATTGAATGGACGGACACCCCTTGATTCTTGGATGACCTTGGTTAGCAGCGACCGATGCTTACATAGGCTGTCGAACAAGCATCATGACCATTGCTAGGAAAGATTCCATAAAGAACACTATCATTTATCCACCTTCCAAAACAAGTTTACCCATGGTACACATTCACAAGCATCCGCATACATATTGGGAACAAAATATCTGTCCACCTCCGACATTAATCGAGGCTCTTGAATTTAAAGATCAAACTGAGGATGATGTAATCAATAACTTCATGAATCAACCGCCTACATCTGAAAACTTGAAATGCCAAATGCTGAAAATAGTTCTTGAAGAGGAAACACAAGAGGAAATCTTGGAAAACCTTGATAATCAACATATACCTACAACCGTTGTACGCAATAGCATACCCGTTGAAATTAAGCCAGCGAAAATTTTTAACATCAATGGAAATCGGGATAGTGACCAAAGACAAAAGCTCATAAAGGTGTTACAGAAGTATGAGGGAGCATTTTCTTGGGACTACCCAGCCATGTAGGGCATAGACCCCCAGCTATGCAGCCATCACATCTATACTGACAAGCAGGCCCGGCCTATTCGACAACCCTGGAATAGGTTAAATCGTCACTTAAAAGAAGCGGTTAAGTCCTCACTGCTAGATGTGAATTTCATTTATCCTATCTCAGACAGCAAGTGGGTCTCCCCTATGATAGTCGTCCCTAAAAATAATGGGAAATGGAGAATATATGTGGATTATCAAGAACTGAATAAGGTGACACAAAAGGACCAATTCCCCCTTTCTTTTATTGATCAGGTCCTGGATACATTGGTAGGGAAGCGTTTCTTTTCTTTTCTTGATGGTTTCAGCAGTTACAATCAAATCCAAATAGCCCCTAAATACTAGGATAAAACAACCTTTACCTGCCCATGGGGTACATTTTCCTATAGAGTTCTACCATTTAGACTATGCAATGCCCTAGCAACCTTTCAAAGAGCCATACTCAACATTTTTTCTGATTTAATAAAAGAGGGGCTTGAAATTTACATGGATGACTTCACCCATATGGTGATAATTTTGATCAAGCATTAGAAATGCTAGAAAAAGTACTGGAATGATGTATTGCCACAAGGTTATGCCTAAGCAACGAAAAATGCCACATGATGATGACCGAAGGCATAATCCTGGGGCACTATATCTCTGCAGCAGGAATACAGGTAGACCCGACAAAAATAGAGTTAATCCTTTTATTAGCGACACCTTGCACACAAATAGAGGTGTGTAGTTTTCTGGGGTATGCAGGGTATTACCGTAGGTTTATAAAGAATTCCTCACAAATTGCTGCACCTTTGTAAGCTCTAACTAGAAATGTTGAATTCCATTTCTCTGATAAATGTGACACTACTTTTGCAGACTTAAAGCAAGTGGTCTCGACAGCACCGATCTTACACGGTCCTAACTGGGAGCTGCCTTTTCATATTTCTTCAAATGCATCCGATACAATGATAGGGGCAGTTCTTGGTCAAGAAGAAGATAAAAAGCCCTATGCTATTTATTATATCAGCAAAAATTTTACTCCTACTGAATTAAATTACAACAGTGACACAAAAAGAGTTCCTGGCAATAATTTATGCTATTAATAAGTTTAGACATTATATAATAGGCTATCAAGTACTCCTATATACTAATCACTCCACCATTAAATATTTAGCCAATAAACCAATCACAAATGGGAGAATAACTCGTTGGTTGCTTCTTTTGCAAGAATTTGACATAACCATCAAGGACCGCACACGAAAAGAAAACGTGGTTGCGGAATTCCTATCCAGAGTTCCAAAAACATATGACACACTAGCAGTCGAAGATCAGTTTCCTGATGAACATTTGTTTGCCATAGCAGTAAAAATACCATGGTACGCAGACATAGCAAATTACTTGGCCGTAGGGAATCTTCCCAGGCATTTAACATCAAGGGAATGGAAGTTGATTTTACAACGCAGTGCCAAGTTCTCCTAGATTGGCAGATACCTCTTCCACACAAAGGCTGACATGCATATACCCAAATGCATCCGATAAGACGAGATCTATGATATCCTACGGGCCTATCATGATGAACCATGTGGCGGCCATTTTGCAGATCATAGAACAAGACACAATGTATTACAATTGGGTTATTATTGGCCCACGATCTTCAAAGATGTAAAAATATTTCCAAGCCTGCGATAGTTGCCAAAGAATGGGTCGCCCAGGCCAAGCAGACGAAATACCACTGCAACCACAATTGGTAATAGAACCATTCAAAGGGTGGGAACTAGACTTCGTTGGGCCATTCAACCCACCATCAAATCAGAAAACCTACATACTGGTTGCCACGGACTACCTAAAGAAATGGGTGGAAACAGTGGCCTTATCAAGAGCCATGGAGGAATCTGTGATTAACTTTTGGTTCGAGCTATTTGTGCGATATGGTATACCGCGGGAAGTGATAACCGATGGAGGGGCGCGGTTCATAGGTAATAAAATCATAGCCACTCTATGGAATCAGCACATCACCCATAGAGTCACGTCTCCTTAACACCCGGAGGTGAATGGATAGGTCGAAATCACCAACAAAGTCCTTGAAGCAATCCTTACTAAAATAATATTATCACATCTTCAAGATTTGGCCACTAGACTTCCAGAGTCCCTGTGGGCTTATCATACAACATGTCGAAAAACCATTGGATATTCTCTGTATCATTTAGTATTTGGAAGAGAGCCTAATTTTCCCATTGAATTCGAAGTCAAAACTCTAAGGACGACCCAAGAAATAGGATTGGATTTGACGGAGGCCCAGATTAAAAGACTCCATCAAATAAATGAATTGGATGAAACATGGCTACTGGCTCTACAGCGCACAATGATCATACAACAACAACGAGATAAATGGAATGACAACCTCATAAAAAAGAAGACATTGTAGAAAGGGGATTGGGCACTCCTCTATGACTCCAGATTCCAATATTTTCCAGGAAAATTGCAGACAAGGTGGCTCAGTCCATATAAAATTCGAGAAGCGCATAACAATGGTACCTTTACCTTGACCACCATAGATGGGTCTAGTTCTACATTTCGATTCAATGAGCACAGAGTACGCCTCTATCACAAACCTCTCACAAAGGGGTCCTCCTACCAGTAGGTACAAAATGATCCCACCATCCAAGTTGTGGCAGAAGGGGGTGATAACCAAACAACCTCAAGTACATGAGAGTTTGCTACCGTCATTTGTAAATAATTTATAGTTCTTATTTTGTTGTAAATTCTTCATACTCGTAATTGTATCACTTTTTCTCATCCTCTTTCATTTTTATTTTTCTTGCTGTTCAAATTCTTTGAACGGTTGTTATTCAATCCAATTGAACAGATGTTTGTTCAATCAAATTGAACAATCATGCTTTTGTGTTTTTATTTTTATTGTTGTTCAAACTCTTTGAACGACTGTTGTTCAATCCAATTGAATAGTTGTTGCTCAAATGGAATGAACAAACGTGTTTTTATGTTTTTATTTTTCTTGTTGTTCAAATTCTTTGAACGACTGTTGTTCAATCCAATTGAGCAGCTATTGTTCAATCAGATTGAACAGCCATGTTTTTGTGTTTTTATTTTTCTTGTTGTTAAAATTCGTTGAACGACTGCTATTCAGTCCAATTGAACAGCAGTTGTTCAATCGGATTTAACAGCTGTGTTTTTGTGTTTTTATTTTTCTTGCTGTTCAAATTCTTTGAATGGCTGCTATTCAATCCAATTGAACAGCTGTTGTTCAATCGGATTGAACAACCGTGTTTTTTTGTTTCTATTTTCCTTATTATTTAAATTCTTTGAACGGCTGTTGTTCAATCCAATTGAACTATTGTTGTTCAATCGGATTGAACAGCTGTGTTTTTGTGTTTTATTTTTCCTTGCTGTTCAAACTCTTTGAACGATTGTTGTTCAATCCCGTTGAATATTTTTTGTTCAATCGGATTGAACAACCTTGTTTTCTCATTTTATTCTTTCCTTTGTCTATATCCTCCCCTCGATCCACACCCTAGCTATAAAAGGCATCTCTGAGTAGGAAGTGACAGTTGAAGAGAAGAGGGAAGCAGTAAAATTACCAATATGATGATTATTTGACACTATAATCTCTAAACTGGAAGCTGACATTGTACATATATGAAATGAAAGGCTAAGTCATTCCCAACTCAAATATTTTATCATACAATACATGATCTTATGATGGTATATCTTTCTACACTTTTGAGTAGTATTTCCCTCTGATATGAAGAAATATGAATAAGGGGTATTAATTGTATTGGCATTCTTTTTACTTCTCTCACCATCCCTAACTCTTAAGGAGCTAATGATCCTCCCTTCATGTATAAAGAATAAATATTATGTTTACATGCAAATTTTTAAGAGAGGATAGGGGGTCTCATCACGAGCCAGCCTACCATGATCATAAGGGTTTAACAAGTGACATTCCCACAATGGCCATCACACTAGGGTAATGACCTTCTCATCTGCTTGAAGGATAGGAGGTCTCATCACGAGCCGGCTTGATCACTCTGTTACAATCCTAGTGAATGGCACTATGATTATCTAGCCATCATACCAGCACAATGACCTTATCATAAATCAAAATGCTTATGTTTCAAAAAAACAAAAAAAAAGTACTATGCTCATATGCAATTTTTCAAGAGAGGATAGGGGGTCTCATCACGAGCCACCCTACCATGTTCATAAGAGTTTATCAAGTGACATGCCCACAATTTCCACCACACCAGGGTATTGACCTTCTCAACTGCTTGAAGGACAGGAGGTCTCATCACAAGTTGGCCTGATCACTCTGTGACAACTCTAGTGAGTGGCGTTGTGGCTATCTGACTATCATACCAGCATGGTGATCTCTCCACAAAATTAGAAGAATAATTATTTTTACATAAGGATCCTGGCTCATTTTTTCAGGTTAAGATAGCAACCCTATCGAGGCTATGAACACCTGCTGGCAGCAGTGGCTCTGCTTATAGTATGAGAGTATGTTTCAACGATAGCCAATTACTCTTACATATACCTTACCTCCCATTTTTCTTCCATTCTTAACATAAGAACACTACTCGAATTAGTGATAATTCTAATCTACCACATAAGTAACTATAAGCAAGATATGCTTACATGTTTGAACTTCAGGATGATGGCACCAATCATTACCTATATCAGTCTTGCTTCCGTCATACTTTATCATTAAAGAAGGAAATCATATCATAATAATAGCTATATTTTTTTCTCTCCCTCTCCGGTCACTTCCGCATGAGATACACTTATGACAACTTCCAAATCTAAACTTTGCACTGCATGCACTCATAATTACCCAATTACTCCTCTTTCCTCGAGCTCCAAAGCCACGGCCTCTGCTCTCATGCACAAGCTATGATTGTTGAATCCTAACATTCCCCCCATATGCATTCATGAGCAATTAAATTCCTCTTGTACTTGAGGATGTGGACACCCTTACTTCGGTAGAGGGGGTGTAATTATTCATAAATAAGCAAGCATGCAAATTTCCTGCACAAATTTTGTTGGATACGCTGATAAGACCAAAGGAGCATTGCAATTAAGGTATGAAGTACCTGCAGAAGGCTACAGTTTCCCTTTCTCTTGCATACAGTGTTCATTCTAAAAAATAAAGCCGAAAGAGAACACAATTAGAAGGAGAAATTATCTCAAGGAAATGCATCAGCCATGGGAAGAAACTCTCTCTGGAATGAACCTTGAAAATTCCCGATTTTAGATGCAGCTAGCGCTACCCTCCAGCAAGCTGGATGGATGCCATATTTACACATATTATAAGGATTTGATACAGAGGTAGAAATTGATTTCCTGCAAAACCTACAAGAGCGACAGACCGGGTTCAGGGGAAGAGTTTAACTGGTCACAGAAGAAATTATTTTTGAAGTCTTCGGAATACCAGCGGAAGGAGGGAGATGGAAAGAGAAATACCTTCTCTTACGAGAGGTAGTCGCAGCATATTAGGACATGGAAGTTCCATTGGAGTGAAAAGGAAAAGGGATTAACCCTACCTCTCTACATCAACCGTGGTAGGAACTGCCAACATTCATCTAGAGATTCATTACATGCGATGGATACCAAGACGTGGTAAAAACCCGTCAACTTAAACTGTTAGTTGTGCTTAAACAAAATATTTCAGTTAACCTGTCTTCTTTCTTAAATTCTATATTGCATGAAATTGTTGTTCGAATAAGAAAAACTAAAAACCCTCAAGCAGTTGTCAGTCACCATGGGATAATCAAACTAATCACCATACATGAGTTGGACAAGCAGCAGATAGCCTGGGACAACTTTGTTAACCCTGCCGCACAGGTCCTTGAGGAAAACCCTGGCGAGACCGAAATTGAGCTCCCCAAGATGAACATACCTAGAAGGAAAAGGACTTGTGCCTCAACCTTAAAACCAAACAGGAAAAATGAGTCCAAAAGACTTCAAGAAACCTCAGACTTCACTAACCTCAAGCCCTCAAAATATACCCTTATAAGATTATGAGGAGGTGATGGCTTGAGTCTTGGAGAAAATGAGGGCATCCCATGAAACTAAAATCTTATCTGATTAAGATGGAGAACAAGAAGAGCCATTAGACCAGTCTACCACTATCAGCAGCTCCGACCACACCGAGGTATTACCCTATCAAGAAGAACCACGGTCTTTTAGGGCCTTGTCCCTTCTCGAGAATGATGGATTGAATGAGGGGGAACATGAAAAGGAGGAGGCATAATCCGAAAATCAGTCAGGAGACACCATCCCCTTGGAGAAGAACACAAGCATGGAAACAGTTCCTTTGACACCTGAGGGTAACATTGTTTCTCCCAACAAGGAACCTCATACAGAAGTAAACTCTAAAGTACAAGTAGAAGACACCACCACAAGAAAACCTGAAATTGACACCACCATCCCTGAAAAAGAGGTTGTTGCTCCTCCACCCCCTGTTGAATCCAGACCAGAAGAAAATTTAGCTGAAAAGAAGTTCAAGAAATTAAGCAGAACCTGCAAAAGGTTAAGGAAATTGGTAAAACATTTGAGAAAGAAGTTGAAAGAGATAAACAAGGCCCGGAAGCCTAAGAAATAATTGACCATAGCAGAAACCCAAAGAGTATTGGTCACCAATTTGTTAGATACTACTGAGGTTGGAATGCAGACTGACGTAGCAGATACTACTGAGGTTGGAATGTAGATTGACCTAGCAGACACTGCTGAGGCTGGAATGCAGACTGACCTAGCAGATACTGCTGAGGCTCAAATGTAGACTAACTTGGCAAGCACCATTGAGATCGAGGTGCAAACAGACATGGTGGACACTATCAAAGCCTTTGTTGAAACTAGGCAAGAATTCACTGAAGAAAAGGAAACCCAAAAAGAGGAAACACCTGCCTATGCTCCTCTAGTTGAAAGAGTTGTCAATCAAAAATGGTATAAAAATTAATTCGAACACAGCATGAGTTGGCACAGTGCAAAAAGGAAGTAGTATCAGCACAAGAGTATCAGGCACTACTAAATAAATTCACAAACATTTCCACCATAGAAGATGAAACATTTTCCCAGCTCATAGAAGAGCAAGCAAAGGTAAAAAGGGCACAAGACCAGGTGGATCAAGCCAAGAAACAAATCACTATGATTTTTTCTTTGTATTCTGATGCATTAACATGCAGGGCACCAACCACCAAATATGCCCTATTCCTAGTGGAACGATATTTACTGCTGAAAATCAAGGCTATCAGGGCAGGGAAGCCCATAACTTTCAAAACCATAGAAGAATTTTTCCACTGCTGCAATGATAAAGATGAACAGTTCCAACGCCTTTTATGTGAAATTTACATGCACAACTTCTTTCTAGAAGAAGATAGGGACAACAATCCTAGACCCTTTATAGGAGATGTTCAGTTCTAGGCCTTCCTCTCATTCGCTAAGAACTAGATTAGGTGGGCCAAAGCCTATAACAATTTCCAAAAGAGAGAACATGGCCTAGACCTGTGGGTTAGAGGAGAGCCTACTAAACCCCTACAGTTTTTCATCCAATACAATAATTTCATGCAAAGAAAGGGTGTAAGGACTAAGCTGGGACCCATCCATAAAGACATTATAGAGCATGGGTAGGAATATTTCGAAGACATTCAGGAAATAGCCCTGGCAACAGCCAAAAAAAGATGGATGGCCTCCACAAACAATGTAAACAATAGGGAGCCATTTGGCTATACGAACTTCAAAGTGGTCGTCTCTAGATTCCTCTCATACATTAACTTGGTCTTCAACATGGTTCCTGCATGGTTAGTGTGCAGGTATAGATACCCTCTCATCTGGTACCCCCCTGAGGGTTATGATCATGAGTACGAACTGCTAGAAGGGCACACAAATGCTGCCTTTGTAAGAATTAGATAGAAATAGGGTTTCAGAGCATACAAGGAAGAAGTCTACCCTGCCTACTCCTTGACACAGTTGCATCTCAACCATTTGTTTGCACGAGGACCTGCAAATAGGTAAGCGAGGGAGTATGTTTGGTCGGAATTAAGGTATATTTTCACCCCACGTTTACTTCGAATTATCATACATTTTTAGAATTTCTCTCATCTTAACAGTAAAGGAAAGGAGGGCTAATGAAAAATCAAGACAAATAGACTAACGGTAAGAAGCATGTTCAAAACAACAAGGATTTTACTTATTTCATCTTTATTCGCAGGAAAATGAGGCAACAGAATCGACACAAACCAAAATACAGCTGACAGATAGAGAACATGAAGCCACAGTAACCCCCAGAGACGAGTGGAAGGTGGAAAGATAGATCCACGTCCAAAGAACTCAAACGACAGCCACGCTTAGCAGGTTTTCCTTTGGGAAAGACCATTCTACTAAGTGAAATCGCCTTTAAAAAGGCCAAGGATGGACGAAAGAAGAGGAGGTGAAATAAGAATTATTTTTCTGTAATAGGTGTATTAGGACAGAACTGTCTAATTGTATTCATTTCTTGACTCTTTTAATAAAGAATTTTGGTATTTTTGAATGATCATTTCCTGATTTTCCTATCACGTTGGACTTCTGGTGGTTTGGGCCCAGCCCTGGGAGTTTCCGCGCTCACCTCTGTACTATATGTTAATTACTGAATTTATGTTCAGTTATCTAATCCGTTTAATGAGATATCTTTCTACTTGTTAAACTCCTATGCCTGTGATGTTGTAGTTTCCTCTGCCACTCAGGAAGTTTATTGCTCATGTTTCTGGTTTACAGTAATACTTTTATAACTGTTGGACATTTTTATCATTTTCTCAATTCCTTTATATCTGTTTATACGCTTTAGCATGATCTTTGTTCAATGCTTTATATCACCAAGAATTAGATCTTTCCATCGGTACTATAAAGTTTCTTGTTGTGCTTAATACAGAAGAATGTTAGTCAGTTAGTTTGCAAGAGAATTCCATTGCAAAATTAAACTAAGCAATTATTGTTCAATTCATTGAGTTTGTTGTTCCATTCAGTAGGAATTTTGTTCATTTCATTGAGTGTGTTGTTCAAACATAGATTTTTCTCACTAGGCTTATTTAGACAAGATAGTTAACAGTAATTTACAAATTCCGTTCCCTTTGAGTTGATTGAACTTCGAGAATTAATTTATCTTCTTCATAGTAATATAGAGTAGTTATTTCCGATGTCACTCGCATATACTGTGCTCGCACTCTTGAAATAAGAAGACTTACCCTGGGTTGACAATTAAATGAGAAGCTTGGAGGTTTCTTATAATAGTCACCTAAGAGAACCAACAGAAGTGACCATTTTTTCCTTCAACAATTCAAAACTCTTCTAACAGTCCTCATCCCAGTAGAATTTTGCATCCTTCTTTAGTAGATTCTCCATGGGCGTACTTATCAGCGCATAACCCTGAATAAACTTCAGCTAATACCAAGTGTGCCCCAATATTGAGCGCAATTTCTTAACATTCTCAAGTATCTCCAGATTAACTATTACTACAATCTTCACAAGATCTACCATTAGTCCTTGCTGGCAGACAATGTGTCCCAACAGTATCCCAAATGGCACACAAAATATACACTTCTTCTAATTAAATGAGATCTCATACTTCCTACAGGTATCCAGCATTAAGCGCAGGTTTGAAACATGCTTCTTCAATAGCCCAAACAAAGTCCAATCATCAAATTATACCTCCAATAACTTGTGGATAAATTATTTGAAAGCAGCTACTACTACACATGAGAAAATGCCAGGTGCATTCTTCAAGCCAAAGGAATGACTTTATATTGAAAATATCCCCTTTCAGTTGCAAAGGTGGTCTTACTGCGATCTTTTGGCGCAATCTGGATCTGATGATACCCTGAAAACCCATATGTGAATGAATAAGCTTCTTGTCCTCCAAAATTATCCAGGATTTCATCAGAGAATGGAGTTGGGAATGGTTCATGCACACAAGAATCATTAAATTTGCGTAGATCTACATAGATCCTGATTTCTCCCTTGGTCTTCTTGTCTTGTACTACCATTGGAATTACCCAATCAGACTCTTCTACTAGTTCTATTATGCCTGCAGCAACCATTTTATCCAAATCCTCTTTAACCTTCTACTTATATCTTAGATTCAGCATGTATGGGTGCTGCTTCACCGGGCACACATCAGGTTTCAAAGTGATCTTCATAACTCCAAGTTCCCCAATAATTCCTTTCAACACTGGGAACTTTATAGGGAACAAGTCCTGATACTTAGTAAACAAATCAACAAATTTTCCTACTGTATCATCATCCCAACATTCTCCAATCTTTTCCAACTTAGTTTTCTCTCCAGATCCAATATTCACCTGCCCTATCTTTAAGGGTTTTGTCACACCTAGTGAGGTGATCGAGGGCCCAACCACTGCACATTGTCCCTCAGATTCTGGAATCATGATATTCCTTGGATTCTCTTCACTCTCTTCAATCATCAGATTTCTACAATTCACAGTATCTTTCATCTTCACATCCCATGCTGGTGGAGCACACTCAATTGCAGGCTTTGTTGTATCAAACATGACTTCTTGAATGTTATGCAAAGATTTTCCAATATTATCAAGTGCACTCTCAAAGCTAAATGTTAGGATAAATATATTTTCTGGTGCAGACCATTCACTAGTACCTCAGCACAGCTCTATCTCCAGATACCAATTAGTAGGTACCTTCCCCAATGTGTGAATAAAAATGTGGACCCATTCAGGTCTTGGTTATACGCCCCATACCTGATTCCATCTAGCCAAATGGTTGTGCAGATCATCCTTTCTAGAGTATACTTCTTTCATTCTGATGGTTGGACCTTCAAAAAGTAACCTCATCATGCGCACACATTCCTCCCACTTTTCTATGTCTTCTTAATGAGTTTCCTACCATCTTGCTGGAGTAGCACGCAATCCGAGATCCAAAGCATGGAATCTTTGTCCCTCTGGTATAGTTCTTTCGAGCTCTCCTAGAAACATTTTTATATTAGATAAACTATCATAATGAATTAATTCACGTACCTCCAATGTTATACATCGAAGACATCTGGTCACATGATTACAGTGCAGCGAAAATACTTCATGCAACCGGTTTTTCCAATTTTCCAATTCTTCATCAAAATATGAGAAACACGAACTGTCCTTCTCCCAATTGATCTTTCCATCTTCTATTGGGTTAATCCAATCTTCCTCACACAAATTTAGCTTATAGATTTTATCAATACCATCATCAGTGCGCACAGGCTCTGTGTACCTTTTTCCTTCTGCAGGGTCTAGAGGAATGATGGCCTTGACTCCATTACTTTCAACTTCCATTCTTCTTTTCTTCAGGTTTATAATAGCATCCATGTCAGTGGCCCAGTCCAACCCTAGCAGCGTAGGATAAGGATCAATATCATCTACAATTTGTATAACTTCAAATTTTGGCATCACCTTAACACCCTCAATACTAACTACAACTTGCAACAACCTCCCTAATGGAATGATCTTCTGCTAATTTTCCATGTGCAGTTGAATGGTAGACCACTCCATCTTTGGTTCTCCCATGCACTGCCATGTTTGCCTAGGTAGAACATTGACATCTCATCCCAGAACTCTGGTCCATCTCATAAGCTATGATCTGTGCGGTCATACACATCTCTCTACCCTTTCTCTTCTTATTCTTATATATTTTGTTGACATTTTCTTGTTCTACCATCGGTTGTTCCTTCTCTACACAATTTTCCATCAGAGCCTGAAGGTTCTCTACTGCCCATTTTTTGTGTAGTAACTTAATGCAAGCTTGTAGGAATGCTTTGATCTCTTCATCTCCTCCTGCTTCCTTCATTGGTCTACCTGATGTTTATGCGCTTCCCTCTGCAAATTATTTCCATGCTTCAACAAAATTCTCCTTTGCGCGTTACAAATCAAATCCCTCTTTATTCTTAGGTGGCTTACGGATCCACAAGTTAGTAGCTGGTTTCTTTAACTTATCTTCATTAGTGGCTGAACCTCTCCTAGTGACCACATTCATGCTAGGATCTTCTTCACGGGTTTATGCTCTAACCATCTAAATATTTTGTGTTGGATTCTGTGTCTTTTTCTCCTGCATTTTAGTAATCAAAACAGGACAATGTTCTATCACATGGTCAAATTGTCTAAATTACCTACATGATTTTCATGCTGGATTTTGAAATTCATGCGCATAGTGACCAGCATCTCCATAGTTGTAGCAAATAAATTTTCCTCTTCCTCAACCAACTGATCCACCTCCTCGTCCTCTTCCTCTTCCCTGGAATCCCCCATGCCCAGAGGGGGATCTGGTGAGGTAGGTTCAGCCTGCATTCTATAGATTTCTGCTTTATCCAACATCATATCATAAGTGCCACAATGTTGCTCATCATGTCCTAGTGACGAAAATAATCTGCAAAACAACTGATTCAACTCAGTTTGATACTTTCCGACCCTTGGGCAGAAATATTTGTCATGTAATCTGGCACTTGACAAATTGTGCACCATATTGTACTCTTCAATGGACTAGGACCTCCAGCGTTCAGATAATTATTGAAGATAGGACATTGATCATTATGGTACCCAAAATATTTACATTTTATGCACCATACCTCTATGCATACTTCCTTGCCCTTGTCTTTGCACAAGCTTTGAATATCTACATTCATGGCTTCCAACTGATTTTGAATCTATTGGGTTCCAAGTGCAACAGGTGTTGGGGTAGCTTCTATTTTCATTTCAACCTCCACAACCTCAAACTGTGTGGAAATATTCTGCTGACCTAAGGTTTGGCACAGATGCGGGAACAATATAGCGATAAAACATTCCTTATGTTAAGTATCATCAATGACAAATCCACCATATTTGATAGTGCGCTTCAATCTCTGATCTGCCTCCCACATAGATTCATTAACCTCCTGATGAATCAATTTCATTTCTGCAACCAACTGTGCATATTAATTGGGCTTCTTAAACTGCTCTTTTAAGGCATCTTTTATTTGGTCCAAGGTGGCATTAGGGTTTGATTGAACATATCCAATGTACCAATCTAATGCGTGATCTTGGAAAGCAATGGCTAGTTGCGTTGTCTTAATATCATCATTATTAACCTGTTGAGCCTACCATACGGCCTCAGTTACAAACCAAAAGTACTCAGTATCTTCATTTCCAATGCCTTTGAAATTAAGTAACTTCATTGACGTGGCCATAATTTTGCCTCGGGATGGTGGAGGTGGTGATGGAGATGGACTGCACGGGGGAGTGGGTGATTTGTAATATGAGTGTAGAAGTAGAGTGGATGGGGTTGGAAAAAGAATCAATGCTCTTTGATCATTCTGGTTTGATGAACCCTCTTCTTTAGAGTCACTAGAGCTACTAATTTCTGGTTCACCGTCACTATCATATCTATGCTACAAAGGACTATAAAAATAAATTTCTGGATCTTCGCGGTAAAGTTTTCCATTGCACGTAGTCGAGGCTCTTCGCGACATTCAAGAAATATGTTCACATACAGAACCTTATTCACATAATAGCACCCTCGGCAACAACTTCAAAGGGTGTAATAACTTACCTCTAGTGCCTTTGAAAAATCTTCTCTCTGCTTCAAAATATGACACAAATTGATCAATGGAATATTTTGTCACAAATCCTCCTAAGAGGCAATTGATCCAATGATCTACTACACGGATGATATTATTATCTAACGTTTCTAATCACTAAATCAATTTAGGAGTCCACTCAGTGATTGTGTCATCCTTCACACAGGTATTGAATTCAGTCAATTGCAACAACGACTCCTACAGTTCGAATGCAAAGGAGAAAAATAATATCTCGTGAACTTCTGTGTAGATATATTTCTATACCCACTTTTTGACATATAGTTTAGTACTTTTATTCTCTTGGTTTGAATTCAAGGATCCTTTTGTCTATCCAATCTTGTAATTTGTTCTGCGAAGGGTGCCACAACATCAAATCTCCCTCAAAATGATCCTGGTCCTGGCAACAAAACCATTTCTTGGCTTGAGGGGTCCTGAACTAGGTTCAGATTTTATCGTGCAACCAAAAAACCCTCCAACTACTGGCCCTTTTGGAAATAACCTACTTGCGCATATCAAAGTCTCACCCAAAGCAGTATGGGGGGGTGTTGGAACCAGGTTTCCACACCCTAAGGAAGAAAATAATGCAGTGGCCCTAAGAAAATTGGTTGCATACTTATATCGATCATAAACAAATGTGCACAACACATAATCACATATCACTTCATCACATATATATTATATCAGAATCAGATCTACATCTATATAAGGCGTAATCATTAAGCAAATTCATCCATGTATTCTATCATCAATATAACTTCATGCATAAATAACAGATGTATTTGCATAGATACAAATAAGCAACATAGAAGCAATGTGATCTTAAGACATAAATAGTAGATAGATAGCTTAGATAAATAACAAAATGTTCCACCAAAATCAGTCCTTGTATTAATTCAGATCAGTTCAATACATCAGAATTTTCCTTACACTTTACCCTTCGGCACACACAACCAGTGGAGTCCGCACACAGCCAGGACTAGGTCTCTGCACACACAACCAGTAGGAGCCTTTCTACCCAAACCAGACTGAAACCCTTACAAAAGTATTACAGACGCATAAAATTATATCTAAACATCAATAATAGTCTAACTCTTCCTTAGACTCAATCTATCTATTTATATCATTCTAGCCCACAGATACTATGGTCTCAAACCATGGTATGAGGCCCACAGTTTACCCTTTGACCATTTTAGATAAAAATAGGGGCTTTGACCCACCCCAAAGCCCCTTGACTCATTCACGCAGCACACATATATAATACTTATACAAAAATATACCAACAAGTGTACCCCACTCCAACATGGCCCATAGCAAAATGAGATTGGCCAACAAAGTGGAGGTAGAATCTTTTGAGATTTATGAACAATGGAACTAGTTGGTGTACGCAAGAGGTAAAATTTGACATTATTTTAGCAAATTCAGCTTGGAATTTGTGAATTTAAAGGTGATATTCACTTGTGAAAGGGTTATGAGGTTAATTGGACAAAAGAGAATCTTTATTTTCCAAAGTGAAGTATTTCTTGCATGGATTATCCATCTTTGACGGGAAAAGGGTTGTGGTTTCAATTTAGATCTTGAATTTTTGAAAATTCAGGTCTTCATAGGTTACAATGAGTCAAATTCACTAAAACATGATGAATTATTCACTTGGTACAATGAATTTCAGCTCATTGGAGTGGAATGAACGAATCCAAGTTAGATGGTGTGCTAAGTCGAGCAGGAGTGCCAAGTTGTATAAATGAAAAAATAATGGGCCACTGACCTTTTAATATAAAAATTCTACCTTGACATGTAGTGAGGCTATATTAGGTGAAAATATTAGAATCATGCGGGGCATGCCAAGTTAGGTGCAGACATGGAGGGGAGGTAGGCTGACGTGGGATAGGGGCATAATGGCATGGCATGTTGAGTAATATAGTGGAGAAGTAGCATGAGGTGATGTGGTATGGCACGTAGGAAGCCTATGTGGAGGGCCATGTGTCTCCCCTACACATCGCTTGGAATCTCGCCGATCAAAATTCAGGACTAGTGTGAGGTGAGCGAGGGGGCGCCACATATACCTCTTTGCACCCCTATGACTAGGTAATCGTCCGACATGTTCGCGATGCAGAGAAACTAAGGCTGTTGGATGTCCTGGTGTGTCCCCTATCAAATCCTGGTGGTATCTACACTCTGACACAAGTGCTTGCTGTGTGCATGCACTGACACGTTGTGTCGATGCCTATCGCCAATGGTTCCCTTGTTGGCTTTAGGGGTCCTGACCCAGGTTCAGAATTTATCGCGCAACCAACAAACCCTCCAACTATTGGCCTTTTCAACAATGCCCTTCTTGCGTAGATAAAATTCTCGCCCGAAGTAGTATGGGGGAGTGCTGGAACCAGTTTTCTTCACCTTGAGGAAGAAAATAATGCAGTGGCCCTAAGAATATTAGTTTCATATTTATATCGATCATAAACAGATGTGGGAAACACAGAATCATAGATCGCTCTGTCACTGATATATTATATTAGAATCAGATCCAGATCTATATAAGGCATAACAATTTAAGAAAATTCATCCATGTATTATATTAGCAATATAAATTCATGCATAAATAACATATGTATTTGCACAGATACAAATAAGCAACACAGAAACAATGCTATCTTAAGACAGAAACAATAGATAGATAGCTCAGATCAATAACACAATGTTTCTCCAAAATCATTCCTTGTATTAATTCAGATTATTTCAGTACATCAGACTTTCCCTTACACTTTACCCTTTCACACACATAGCCAGCGGAGTCCGCACATAGCAAGGACTAGGTCTCCGCACATATAGCTAGCAAGAGCCTTTCTACCCAACCAAAACTGAAACCCTTACAAAATTATTACAAATGCATAAAATTAGATCAAAACATCAATAGTAGCCTACCTCTTCCTTAGACTAGATCTATCTATTTATATCATTCTAGCTCACAGATACTATGGTCTCAAATCATGGTTTTAGGCCCACAATTTACCCTTAAACCCTTTTACATAAAAATAGGGACTTTGACCTGCCCCTTGACTCATTTGCACAATGTGCATATACAAAAATTATACAAAATTATACCAAAAAGTGTACCCCAAGGGACCCCGCTCCAATAGCCCTCCATGTAGGGCCTTTCCCTTTGATGCTTCAAAAATTAAAACATTCATAACCCCTTCTAGTAGCTATATTATTTTGGCCTCATGTAATGATCCTTTTTTGGGATTCTCAAGATTCTATTTTGGAGATGGAATACAGAGGCATTTACTGGATATTTCACCCTTCAAAGAAAGGGTGAGATCCAGAGGCTACCTGGCCAACTGTAGACTCTGTCTATAGAACTTGGAATAACCCCTTTTCAGGAATTTCAACAAGGTCTTCAAGGAAAAAGTTGTATAAGTAAAACTGAGCAAGAATAATGCAGATCAGGGCTAGGTTCCCCTCATTTATGCTATATGTGACTTATATATGGAATTTCATCAGGAAAAAAAAAATTAGTTTAAGCACATTAAACAGATCTCCCAAAAAGTAGACTAGCTAAAATGCACCCAAAGGGGAAGGCTGCAGTAAAATGCAAGCACTACTTCAGGAATTGCGCAGTTTTGGCTAATGTTTAGTGGAGATCATAAAGAGGACTGATATATCAGTATTACAGCAGCAAATAATCATTATGACAAAGCCCTTTCATTATACAGTGGAAAGCATGAGCCAATACAGCAATAAATCTTCAGAAAAGAGAGCAGATGCACATGTAAATTTGCAGAAATGCTTCAACAGCGTTATTTTCCAGGAGGTTCAGCGGATGTGAGTTACAAATTAGATCTAGAGCATATATATGGATAAAATATCAGATCTATATCAGATCTAGAAACTCTATAGTTTTCTCTACAAGATCCACTTGGAATTTTGACAAGAGCATGCATGAATAAGAGTACATCTGAGAAACAAGTTGCAGATCTAGAAACTGCTACAGTAAATTTTTGAATATGAAATTACATTGAAATGGATCAGATCTGAACAGAACATATATCAGAAATCCAATCCATGGATCACCAAGTGGAAGGCAAGCCCATCACAAGAGATCTTTGGTCTAAACAATGAGCAAGACAACCTGCAAACCCTCATACATAAATAACACAGTTTTCCCAGTGGGACAGCACTGTAGCTCAAGAGACACAGAAAAATACTAAATAATAGCAGATCTGAAAGTAAAATAAATGGTATTCTCTTCCAGGAGGTCAAAGGACCCACTCCATGGAGAGAGACTCTCAAAATACACTAGATCTATGCAGATCTAAATCACCACTTGTTGTAGCTTGCAGAGACAGAAAAACCTTCACTGGATCAGCACTACCAATGTAAGTAGGAGCTTGGCCTCAAGCCTGATAGTGGTTTACTTCAGCATACTTTCCTCCTTGAATCATCAAAGGAAGAGGTGAAACTCCTGCATAGGAATTCCAGATACAATCCTCCACTGAACAGCAAAGAATGGTATTTGTCTAAGCAAACAAATACTTCAGAAATATGATCTATCAACAACCTTCTTTTGCTACCCTTCTTCTCCTTTTATAAGATGAGAAAGCTCTTGAAAACCCTAAACCACTTTGATGAGTTAGCCCTTTTCACATTATAGGCTCCCTTCTAGAACTGTGTTGTCCCTTTTGGAGATGCAATGAACCTAGACAACATCGTTGATCTGGTCAAGGTTGACCCAGTCTTTAGCTCAACCCTCTTTCACACCTGTAAGTGATTATTTACATAGCCCTGATTAGTATTTTTTCACATTGGCATTGATTTATTAGGACTTTTTAGTAGTTTTACATGTCCTCCTTTATTCATTTATTCATAAAACATAAATTAAATCAAAATTGAATGTTTCCTCTTATCTAAGGCTAAGTAGGAACATTACACCTCAAGGGGCTCTCGAAAGTATTTCTTGATGAATGGTATGTTTTGGTGCCAAAATTGGCTCAATTAGGGACAACGAGATCTTGTGGCGTGTTGATAACTCATAGTTTCGATGCGTTTTTCCATTTTGTTGTAGTCTTCTTCGAACTGGATTATTTCCCTTCCTTATAAATTTTATTGAAAACTAAAAATTATTGTTATCACTCAGAAAAATGTGAAACATTACTTGACATGGTCATATAGTTCATTTATCAAAGGTCTCAAGTTGGTATAGGAAATTTTCATTTTTACATATTTAACCTATCCTAAGGTTCAAGAACACCTCCATTTTATCTCAATCCACCTCCATTCAGGTCATGTCATGTCCCATCAGTCATAATTTTTTGTCAGTTTTCATTTCCCAAGCATTTAAATTTCAAAAAGGACACTTAAGCTAGTTTCGCAACTTTTCATAGCATTTTATACTGCAAAACAATAGTTTTTGCTACAAAACTGCCTAATAGTTTCATAGCGAAACTGTCAAAGAATGAACTATCTAAGCTACGAAAGACTATTTTTCTATCTGTCTTGTCAAATCCGATGCAAAGTGTCAATTCATGATTGAAGGAGTTAGGGTGAAGGTCATTCGAGTCTATTAGGGTTAATTCAAACGTACAAGTCCAACTCTGAGGTCATCATTACCATTTTTAGCATGCATGTGTTATGATTAGGGCATGAGTTGTCATTCAAACCATAAAACCTTACCCAATTAGTCTTTTTGTCATACTCCGCTTTATCTTTGCATGTAATTGAAGTTCTGGAGAGCTGCTTCTTTGGGCCAATCAGGTTGCTGTCATTTTCAAAGGTTGCGGGTGTCATCAAGCAAGCGAGGCTGAGAAGATATAAAACCACCATAGCTGCAAGGAAGAAAACCAACAAAGGTGGTCACTTCCATAGGTATGAGCCCATGGAAATGAATTTGCTAAATGAAGACCCAACTGCCATGGAGGTATTCATAAGAACAGGTTGTTTACAATTCCGTCAAAGGCTGCAGGGTTTTCATCGATAGGCTTCTAAGGATTTTGCTAAAATTTTAACTAGAACGGCTTCAAAGGTGGGAATGCTAAACCTCACAGTAACACCAAACAACATTTTAGCAGCAACAGGAATCCCTACAAGAGGGTAACAATGGTTTAAAGGCATCAAGGTCACCATGCAGGATTGCAGAGCATTCGTCAAGCAAAACCATAGTGAAATTGATCTCACAAATGCTATCCCAAGGAGTTCCATGAAGGACAAATATTCAAAGTTGTTGATGATCATTCAGGAGTATTTCACCTATGAAGGAAGGTTTCACATGGTCTATTCCTACCACATTAGGCTTCTGCTGCATTTTGTGGGTAAGAGGTCTCTTGACTTTCCCTTTTACTTATACAAAACTCTAGGTAAAATGTCAGATAAGGTTCAAGTTAAAAGAGAAGGAAATGAAACCTCTCTTTTTCACCATGGTTTGATTAATTTGTTGGTGTTAGAGGAGTTGAAGAGATTAGGCAGAGATTGGACATCCTTTCTATTCATGAGTGGCTTTGAATTTGATGTTGTTACTCCTAAAAGAGTTTCCAAACCTAGGGATATTTCATCACCAACAGTGACAGTTGAAGAAGGGAATAGATCATCCCCACTAGGACCAGTGAACATGGAGAAAGAACCTTTGCAGAAGACTGACACACCTAAAACTACACCTGCAAAATAGAAGAAAATAGTCGGCAAACAAAGCAGAAAGAGAGTTACTAGGAGCCAAATAGTGGTTAAGGGTAACTTAGAGAACTTATTGCATGCAATTGATATTGAAGAAACTCCCATTATGCAAGCTGAAGATGTTAAAGATGGAGGAAGAAAGATAAATAAACGGAAAAAAACTAAAAAATTAGAGTTTGCAGGTGATGATGTTGGTTTCATGCTTCAACCTAGAAAGCCAATGACCAAGCATGCAAGAAAGGTCATGGAAAATAGCAAAGAGACTTAGAAGGTCAGTGAAACTACTCAGCCACCACCCAGCATCATAGATCTCTCCTCACCTACAAAAGAGAAGCTTGTTATCAAACAAAAGAAGAGTAAAGTGAAAATCACTGAAAAATCAGAAATTGAAACCCTTAAGGAGCAGTTGAAAGAGGCAAGTCAAGAGATATCAGTCTTGAAAAAAGAGGGAAAAAAGCATAGAGCTTAAAGGGTTCAGTTTGAACAAATGAGGAAAATCTGGGAAGATCAAGTTACAAGTGTCTCAAAGACCTTGGACAATAGAGAAAGTTGATAAAGTGGACTCAGCCACTAAGAAAAGAGGTCAAGCACATAAAAAAGGTAAACCTTCACATCAAATCCAAGAATAGGACATTGAAGGACCAAGTGAAAGATATTCGAGAGAAATTGGATCTAATTCATGAAGAGCTGGAAAAGAAAGGTTTGAAGATGACAGTGGTGGAAAAGCCTATTAGCCAACTGATTGTTAATGAGGAAGAAACACCACAGGAGTAATAACTTGAGATGATATATGCCTTAGGAGGTTCATAACATGCATAAAATCAAAGTTTTGCAGCTGGAGGTTAGTTTTTGAAGACAATTTTGAAAGGGGCAATTTCTAGGTTTTTACACAGTTTCATAGCATACCTCAGGCTTGAAGCCAGAAATACGCTACGAAACAACCTGTAGGTGTCTTTTTATTTTAAAGTCATTTTTTGCATGATTCAAGGATGGAGATTCATGGTGGTAAGGTGTCATGACTTGATTAACATGATAGAATAGCAAAGTAGTGAAGTAAATGGATGCAAAAGCCACTTTTTCCATGCTTCCAAAACTCACTACGAAACTTTCATGTTTTCGTAGTGAGTAATTGTTGGAGGTTTTGAGCATATTAAAGCATTTTTTTCCAGCTGGAGTCCTCTAGCATGTCAAGGGATATTATCATAAGATATTTATGACTCAAAGAGAGTTCCATGAATACAGGTCATCAGTCAAAACAAAGTTGAAGATAAGGGTCATCCATTCCTAATAAACAGGGTTATGCTCCACAAGTCTAGGGATGTTTTAAATATGTAAAGTGGAAGTGAACTTGGTCATGTGTCCTTCAGGCATGTGATAATTATTTTGTAACTATCATGTAATTGTTTCACAGATAGGATAGAGCAATGTAATAAATAGGAGTTAGAGTCCTATTAGGAGATGGTTTCCTTAAAGTGTAGCTATCAGTTTTCTGTTAGAAGTTATGTATTTCAGTTATGAAATGTGTCATAGGCGAATTCGAGGATCTAGCCACCAGGAAGATCATCCTTGTTGTAAATAATTTCTATTTAAAGACAAAACATCGAAGTAGTAAAGGGTTGGAGAACATTTGCACCAAATTTTTGCTTTTATGTTTTTGACAAATACCAGTATCACAGACCTAAGATTCTCATGAGGTTTTTGATGTCTTATTGATTTGTATCTTTAAGTTTTATCACTTGCAGTAGATTTCATATCTATTACTCATAATTCGTAGTTTTATGCTTTGAATTCCTTTAGTGATGAAATGACCATGTTTTCCTATGTTTTATGTGTGAGTTGCCTCTGTTAAAGACCTCTATCTACCTCAGCTTCCATGTGAAGAACCACTGTCAGTGAAACTACTAATTTTTGACTCCATAAGCCCAATGGTAGCAAGACTACTTTTTTAAACCTCCAATCATAAAAACAAGTTAAAATTTCTATAGAGTTAGCCATCTTGTCATATCATTATTCAAAATCATAAACCCCCTTGAGAGAGCCCTCTCAAACTGAAGAGGCTAATATTCAGTTAGAAGTGGTTTGAAACAGTTACACTGAGTTGTTTGCTGAGCAACCAATCAAGTAAAATTTTGTGATAACATTTTGGTGCGTCTGTCGGGAGTCTGAAGACATATTTCCCGAATTTTTTGTGCAAACAGTAAAGCTGGACTCTTGGAGGTAGTATGAGCTCAGAATCTATTCGAGGTTGCAACTACCTTGGTGAATCCATTTTAAAAATGCATGCTTAAAGGTGGCTTCGAGAAGGAGATACACGAGGAGCAATCCAGATCCTAACTCACCTACTATAGTGGATAATCCAAAAATAATTTTCAAAGGAATTCAAGGCAGCTCTTCATAATCAAGTATTCCATGACACAAAAGATCTTTGTCATTTGAAGTTTTAAGAAGTCCTGAAGATAAAAAGTTTGATGATAAAATTCATGAAGTCTTGTTTAGGTCTGAAAATGAAAAAGAATTGACTAAGATTGTTTTAGACCTGCAAAGAAGAGGTATTTATACCTCAGCCTTAGTGACCCAAAAATATAAAGAAAAATTCTAGGGGGCAGTCACATCAGAGTTATTGTTAGAGGGGGAATCTTTGGATAATTTGAAGGAATTAGACCCATTTGATATATTTCTATGAAGAAATTATGGTTTTCCTTTACCTCACTGGAGTTCAATTGTAACTGGTACAAATACAAACTAAACCACCTCCTAATAGTTCTTTTTCTTCTACTACTGTTTTCCCTAAAAATACCACAGTCCCTGTCATCATGGCTGGAAATTTTCCACCTCCACCTGTTGTTACACCTGTTAGGTATGCTCCACTTGTTCTCCCAGTTGTCCTTAATGCCCTTCCAAGAAAATATTATGCTAGAATCAAAAATTGCGGTAGTGATGAAGAAATTATAGTTTAAGAACATGTAGACCAGTTTAATGACTTCATAGACAGGGAGGAGGTTGACCATGAAGATGTCAAAATGAGACTATTTTCTCATAGTTTCATTGGTGAGGTCAGAAAGTGGTTTAAATACCTTGCTCCAAGAAGCTTTTTACGTTATTAATTGAAATGAATAAGATATATTTTGAGAAAACAAATAGAACAAACTCATATGTCTCTCACTAAGTACAATAGTATGAAAAGAGCTTGAGATGAAACTATCCAAAAATTTCTTCAAGAGATTTAAAAGTCTATGATTCATCCTTTCTTAAACCTCCACCTCAAGATATGCCAAGGCTTTTGACTATGAATTTTCTATCCTTCTGGGGAGAGAATCCTTCACTAGCGTAAATGCAAAATGATGTTGTGACAGAATTCATGAATAAAAGTAAGTCCAAGATGGGAAAAACAAAATTGAAAGAAGAAGATAAGCCTTCCACCTCAGATGAAAAATTTGACTCCATGATGAAAACAATGGAAAAACTGATGGATAGGCTTGCCCTTGGAAATGTTTCTGCACCTCCTGCACAACATTAACCCCAATTTAGAAATCCATGGTTCAAAAGACCTCAAAACCAACAGAGACCAAGGGAAAACAGAAATTAGCCTGACGCTCAAGTAAGGCCTCCTTTTCAGCAAAATTTAGTTGATGAAGAAGATCAGCCTGAGATACCAGAAGACTCCATTCATTGCCTAGATGAAAACATGTTTGGAATGTTTTTGAATAAAGAAGAACATGATGAGTTTGATCATGATGTAAACAAGGGTGAGGAACCATCTGATTACCTTAAGGGTTATCAACATGTAATCTTTGAGATGCATAAACAATACAACCTCAGAGGAAAAAAAAGTCCCTATTACTGCAAACAAAACACAGCCCAAGAAAGATGCCCCTAAAATAACGCCGAGGTTTGAAAAAAATATCCATCACCTCCTCCTCCCCATAAAATAAAATGGAATATATTACTCGCTTCGCCTGAGAATGAGATTTCCAAAATCAAGATCCTGTCCTTTAAATTATTGCTGTGAATGATTACCTCACTCATTGTAAATTTCTAATCTTCAACCAAGAAGAGTCAGACATCCTCAATGTTCAAGAAGACCATCCAACCATCTACTTGGGACCAATATTGGAAGATGAACAGAATGATGAGGTACCTTCTTTCTATGTCATCTTTAGTATCCATGACATGACATTACACAATGCCATGTTGAACAGGGGCCTCTCATAACCTCATGCCTAAAGTGATTATGGAAAGAATGGGAATGGAAATCACTAGGCCATACAAGGATTTTTTTTCTTTTGATTCAAAAATAGTTCAATGTATTGGGTTGATAAAACATGTTGTTGTTGGTCTTACACAAGTCGCTGCCAAGACAGTGGTAATGGAAATTGTGGCATCAGACATTCCTCCCAAGTTTGGCATGATGCTATCTAGGTCTTGGGCAGCAAAGATCAAAGGCACCATGCAGATGGACCTAACTTATGCTACCATTCCTATTTTTGGTGAGCAAAGAAGACTGTATAGAGAGACAAGAATGGCTTATATGGTATATAGTAAGGATAAACCTCATAATTTCCCAATTTATGTTGTTGAAACTTAATTAGGATCATCTATTATTTTCAATGATCTAACTGATGAAGCAGAACATGAAAGGAAAGAAGAAATTCAGGAGGTTGTAAATCAGCAAGCTCAAAATCAGGAAATCATTGAAGAAAAGGTAGAGGACTGGTGGTTGTTGCATTTTGATGGATCATCTGGAAGAGAGGGGGCTGGAGCAGGCATTTGGATCACAACTCCTGAGGATGAAATTAAGTTCTATTCTTTCAAACTACACTTGGATTGGACAAATAATATGCTTGATTATGAATCCCTATTTTTGGGTTTAGAAATTTTGAAAATATTGGGTGCCCAAAAAATTTCAGTTTGTGGAGATTCTGAATTGGTTATTAAAAAAATTGAAGGTGTATATCAAACCAAGGATCTGAGAATGAGAGCATACTGAAATTTGATCATGGAGATGTTAGAAAAATTTCAAGAATATTCATTTATTGTGAAAACTAGGCATAAAAACTCAGTAGTTGATTCCCTAGTTGTTTCTGCAAGTTTGTTTGTTATTCCTGCACATTCCATTGAAAGATATGAGGTTAAATTTCATCATAAGCCTGTTATCCCAGACAACATAATTCGCTCGCAAGTTTTTGAAGATGACCAGCAAGTCAAAAACTTCATAGAATTGAAAGAGGAGTTTGAGAGAACACAAGTAGATCAGGAAAACATGCTTGTTGAAACTAAGGGTAATTCCAAAGTTTTACAGCTGAAGAATAATTGTATACCCAAAGGTCTCATCCCACTTGAAAATATTTTTGACCAAAATGGTGTTCAAATCTCCTAGGTTGCAAGAAAATGATGAAGAGGTAGAGAGTTGTATACCTTGTAGCAATGCCTAAAATGATTAAACTTTCTAAGTTTCTTTCTGTAGAGATGGAACAGAAATATATTGAGATGATGAAAAGGTTCATAGATGTTTTTTCATGGAGTTATGTTGATTTTAAGAAATATAATCCTACTATTATTCAGCGTACCATTCTTATTAAGGAAAATGAGAAGCCTTTCAAATAGAAGCTGAGAAGGATTAATCCACTTCTCATGCCTTTTATTGAGAGGGAAATTAAGAAACTATTTGATGCAAAAAAATTTGTCCCAATCAGATTCTCAAAATGGATTGCTAACTTGGTGCCAGTCAGGAAAAGGAGTGCAGAAATAAGAATTTGCATTGACTTTAGAAACTTAAACAAAGATTCTCTGAAGGATAATTACCCTCTGCCAAAGATGGACCAAATTTTGTAGAACATTGTTGGTTCCCAAAGGATTTCTATGCTGGATGGTTTTTAAGGATACAATCAGATATTAGTGCACATAGAAGACCAGGAGAAAACTTCCTTTACTACACCATGGGGGACATTCATGTATGCCATGATGACCTTTGGTCTGATGAATGTAGGAGCGACCTTTCAAAGAGAAATGGACATTTCCTTTGCTGAGGAGAAGGATAAGTCAGTGGTTGTCTATCTGGATGATATAATAGTATTCTCAAGAAGAGAGGAAGACCATTTGAAGCATCTGGAGAAAGTTCTGCTGAAGTGTAGAAGGTTTGGTATTTCTCTTAATCCCACTAAAATGATTTTTTCTTTAACTTCTGGAAAGTTTCTTGGGTTCATTATATCTAAATATGGGATAAATATTGATCCAAATAGATTCAATGCCATTCAAAAAGTAGATCTTCCTAAAAGGAGGAAAGAAATTTAGTCTTTCCTTGGAAGAGTGAATTTTGTGAGAACGTTTATTCCCAATTTTCCTAAAATTGTCAAAGATATAACTAAGATGCTGAAGAAAGGAGCTGATATTAAATGGAAAATTGAAGCAAAGCAATCATGTGAGGAAATCAAGAAGGAACTCACTCAGGCCCCAGTCTTCATTAGCCCATATTTTTCAAAGGAATTTCTAGTTTTTACATTTGCATCACAAAACACAATTGTTGGAGTCTTGCTGCAAAAAGGACAAAAAGGTACTGAGCATCCCATTTCATTCTTTAGCAGAACCCTTGCTAACTCAGAGCTGAAGTATAACATCTTAGAGAAACAAGCATATTCTTTGGTCAAAGCCATCAAAGACTTCATAATTTATATTCTGCATTCTCATGTCATTGCATGTGTGCCTAATGTTGTAGTGAAGGACATCTTGACTCAAGTTGATGTTGATGATAAGAGAGGGAAGTGGATAGATAACTTGCTGGAGTATGATATAGAAATCAGACGTACAAAATTGGTGAAAGGTCAGGGGATGGAAAAGCTAATGGCACAATCCAATTTTGACTGTCTTGATATGAATTTTATTGTAGAAATTTCAGAATTATCAGATGAAGGTGAAGACTTGATTCCTATTGAAGAGAACTACATACTATCTAACTGGTACAGAGACATTTTCTTTGTATTACATCATCATAGAGCTCCTACTGAATTGACTAAATCTAAAGCAAGATTTGTGAAGATGAAATCTCCGAGGTACTGCATCATCGATAAAAATATGTACTTGAAAGATACTAGTGGCATTCTTTTGAATTGTTTGTTGGAAGAGGAAGCTGAAAAAGTGATTGAAGAGTTTCATAAAGGAGATTGTGGAGGTCATCACTATTGGAAGGCCACAGCAAACAAAATTCTCAAAGCAGGGTACTACTGGCCTACCATGTTCAAAGATGTTTACAAGAAGATAGTTGCCTGCCATGAATGTCAGATTTTTTATGGTAAGAAAAAGCTTGTTCCTTTACCCTTGATGTCAATTTATGTTGAAGCGCCATTCCAATAGTGGGGGCTAGATTTTATTGGTGAAATTCATCCATCATCTTCAGGGTAGCATCGTTGGATCCTAACAGCAACTGATTATTTCACCAAGTGGATTGAAGCAATCCAAACAAGGCAAGAAAATGATGCAGTCATCATTTCACTCCAGAATTGGCTATCCTATGAAGATAATCACTGACAATGCACAGGCTTTCAAATCGAGGAGGTTGATCAGTTTTTTTCATTATTATCAAATTACACTTGGAAACTCTACTGCTTAATACCCACAAGGTAATGGTCTTGTTGAATCTTCAAACAAAAGACTTGTGAGAATTATTAAGAAGGTGTTGTAGGAAAATAAAATATCATGGCATTTGAAGCCGAAGTATGATCTTTGGGCTAATAGAGTATGTACAAAAAGGTCAATTGGTACTTCACCTTATGAGTTGGTGTATGGAGCATAAACCATTTTTCCTACATCCTTGGGAGTGCATTTTATGAAGCTGTTACAAGGACTAGAGGAGGAGCCTAATTCTATTCAGAGGAGAATAAACCAGTTGATAGCTCTGAAGGAAAAAAAAGGAGGAAGTATATAAAAACAATCAGCAGTCTCAAAACAGAATAAAGAAGACATTTGACAGGAAGGTCAAAGAGGAAAAATTTCAAATTCAAGATGTGGTATTGAAGTGGGAGGCCAAAATTGAAGAAAAGGGGAAACATGTTAAGTTTGAGAATATCTGGAAAGGTCCATTCATAGTAGCTACATTCCGTGGAAAAAACACTTACTTACTACAGGAGATGGATGGAAAACCTTGTGCTAGAGGGCCTGTCAATGGCAGGTTTTTGAAGCACTATTCCTCTTAAGTTCTACTGTTTTTTCACTCCATTGTATATATTCCATTTTAATATGTTTTTCTGATAATAAAGACAAGCTAATCATCAACCTTGAGCCTCAGGTGAAGGCCATTAGAGTTTGAAGAAAGCTTGGAAATTTTCAGATCTTTTATTTTCAAAAAGATGGATGGCACTGGAACTACAGGTTCTTCGGTGTAACATAGGGGCACACCATCCCAAGTGGAGCCACTTTTATCACTTAGAAAAATGTGAAACATTACTTGACATGGTCATACAGTTCATTTATCAAAGGTCTCAAGTTCGTATAGGAAAATTCATTTTTACATATTTAAACCATCCTACCGGTAAGACCACCTCCATTCAGGTCATGTCATGTCCCATCAGTCACCATTTTCTATCGGTTTTCATTTCCCAAGCGTTTAAATTTGAAAAATGACACAAGCCAGTTTCAAAACTTTTTGTAGTGTTTTATACTGCAAAACAACAGTTTTCGCCACGAAACTGCCTAATAGTTTCGTAGTGAAACTGTCAGAGAATGAACTAGCTATGCTACGAAAAATTGTTTTTCTGTCTGTCTTGTCAAATCCGATTCCAAGTTTTAGTTTATGATTGAAGGAGTTAGGGTGAAGGTAATTCGAGGCTGTTAGGGTTAATTCAAATGTAAAAATCCAACTCTGAGGTCATCATTACCGTTTTTAGCATGCATGTGTCATGATTAAGGCATGAGTTGTTATTAAAATCATAAAATCTTACCCAAATAGTATTTTTTTCATACTCTGCTTTATCTTTTAATGTAATTGAAGTTATGGAGAGCTGCTCCATCGAGCCAAGTAGGTTGCTAGCATTTTCAAAGTTTGCAGGTGTCATCAAGCAAGCAAGGCTGAGAAGATATAAAACCACCATGGCTGCAAGGAAGAAAACCAAAAAAGGTGGTCAGTACCATACGTATGAGCCCATGGAAATGAATTTTCTAAATTAAGACCCAAATTCCATGGGGGTATTTAGAAGAACATGTTGTTTTCGATTCTGTCAAAGGTTGCAGGGTTGTCATCTACAAGTTTCTAAGGATTTTGCTAAAATTTTCATTGGAACAGCTTCAAAGGTGGGAATGCTAAACCTCACAGTAACAGCAGATATCATTTCAACAGGAACAAGAATCCCTAGATGAGGGGAACAATTGTTTAAAGGCATCAAGTTCACCATGTAGGATTGAAAAGAGTTCATCAAGCCAGAGCATAGTGAAATTGATCTAAAAAATGCTATCCCAAGGATTTTCATGTAGGACAACTATTCAAAGCTGATGATGATCATTCAGAAGTATTTCACTTGAGAAGGAAGGTTTCACATGGTCTACTCCTACCACCTTAGGCTTCTGCTGCATTTTTTGGGTAAGAGGTCTCCTGACTTGCCCTTTTACTTATACAGAAGTCTAGGTAAAATTTCAGATAAGGTTCAAGTTAAAACAAAAGGAAATGAAACCTCTCTTTTTCACCATGTTTTGATTAATTTGTTGGTGTTAGATGAGTTGAAGATATTAGGCAGATATTGAACATCCTTTATGTTCATGAGTAGCTTTGAAGTTGAAGTTGTTACTCCTAAAAGAGTTTCCAAACCTAGGGATATTTCATCTCCAACAGTGGCAGAGGAAATTGAAGAAGGGAATAGATCATCCCCACTAGGACTAGTGAGCATGGAGATAGAGGCTTTATAGAAGACTGACACACCTAAAACTACACCTGCAAAATAGAAGAAAATAATCAACAAACATAGCAACAAGAGAGTTACTAGAAGCCAAATATTGGTTAAGGCTAACTTAGAGTACATCTTGCATGCAATTGATATTGAAGAAACTCCTATCACAGCAAGATAAATATGTTAAAGATGGAGGAAGAAAGTTAAAGAAAGGAAAACAATGCAAAAATTAGAGTTTGCGGTGGCATGAGCATCGGTTTCATGTTTCAACCTAGAAATCCAATGACTGCTGTTTACAAAGGTAATGAAACAGAAAAGAGACTCTAAGGTCGTTGAAACTACTCAACCACCACCAAGCATCATAGATCTTTCCTCACCGCAAAAGAGAAGTTGTTATCAAACAAAAGAAAGTAGCAGAAAATCATTGAAAATTGAGAATGAACCCAAGGAGCAAATTAAATATGCAAAGCAGAGACATTTCCCAAGACAGAAAGAGGCAAAGAAGCATAGTGCTGAAAGGGTTCAGTTTGAAAAAATGAGGAAAATCTTGGAAGATCAAGTCACAAGTGTCTCAAAGACCTTGGACAATACATAAAAAATAAAAAATTGGACTCAACCACTAAGAAGAGAGGTCAAGCACATCAAAAAGGTAAAATTTCACTTGCAATCCAAGAATAGGACATTGAAGGACCAAGTGAAAGATCTTCAAGAGCAATTGGATCTGATTCATGAAGAGCTAGAAAAGAAAGGTTTGAAGATGATAGTGGTGGAAGATCCTATTAGCCAACTGATTGTTAATGAAGAAGAAACACCACAGGAGTAATAACTTGAAATGATATATGCCTTAGGAGGTTCATAAAATGCATAAAATCAAAATTTTGCAGCTGGAGGTCATTTTTTGAAGACAATTTTGAAAGGGGCAATTTCTGGGTTTTTACACAGTTTCATAGCGTAGCTCAGGCTTGAAGCCAGAAATACGCTACCAAAAAACATGTAGGTGTCATTTTGCTTTTAAAGTCGGTTTTTGCATGATTCAAGGAGGAAGATTCATAGTGGTAAGGTGTCAAGACTTCATTAACATGATAGAATAGAAAATAAGTGAAGTAAATGGATGCAGAAGCCACTTTTTCCACGCTACCAAAACTTGTTATGAAACTGTCTTGTTTTCATAGCGAGCAATTGTTGGAGGTTTTGAGCATTTTAAAAGCAGTGTTTTCCAGCTGGAGTTCTCTAGCATGTCAAGGGAGCTTATCATCATATATTTATGACTCAAAGGGAGTGCCATGAAGACAGGTCATCAGTCAAAACAGCATTGAAGATCAGGGTCATCCATTCCTAAAAAATAGGGTTATGCTCCACAAGTCTAGGGATGTTTTAAATATGTAAAGTGGAAGTGAACTTGGTCATGTGCCCTTTGAGCATGTGATATTTATTTTGTAACTATCATGTAATTGTTTCATAGATAGGATAGAGCAATGTAATAAATAGGAGTTAGAGTCCTATTAGGAGATAGTTTCTATAAAGGGTAGCTGCCAGTTTTCTGTTAGAAGTTATGTATTTCAGTTATGAAAGGTGTCATAGGATAATTCGAGGATCTAGCCACTAGGCAGATCATACTTGTTGTAAAGAATTTCTATTTAAAGACAAAACATCGAAGTAGTAAAGGGTTGGAGAACATTTGCACCAAACTGCTACTTTTATGTTTTTTAAAAATACCAGTAATACAAAGAGACATTTTTCTTGACAGACCTGAGATTCTCATGAGGTTTTTGATGCCTTATTGATCTATAACTTTATGTTTTATCACTTGCAATAGATTTCATATCTATTACTCAGAATTCATAATTTTATGCTATGACTTCCTTTAGTGATGAAATGATTGTGTTTTCCTATGTTTTATGTGTGACTTTCCTATGATAAAGACATCTATCTACCTCAGCTTCCATGTGAAGAACCACTGTCACTGAAACTACTGATTGTTGACTCCATAAGCCCAATGGCAGCAAGCTTTCATTTTTCAACCTACAATCATAAAGACAAGTTACAATTTCTATAGAGTTAACCATCTAGTCCTATCATTATTCAAAATTATAAACCCCCTTGAGAGAGCCCTCTCAAACTGAAGAGGCTAATCTCCAGTTAGAAGTGGTTTGAAACAGTTACACTGAGTTGTTTGATGAGCAACCAATCAAGTACAATTTTTTGGTAATAATTACAATACTCAAAATAAAATTCCAGGAAATAAAATTCTTGAAAGAAAATCTTTTTATTTTCTCTTGCTTTTGTAACATGAAATTTACTTATGTGAAGAATTTCTTCAGAAACCTACCATTAACGGGATTCTTAGGGAAATATCCATGGATAGTCTCAAGCTAATTAGAGTTTCTGTCCAAGACTTATTGTACTCAAAATGGATCGATCCAGAGATTGTCAAATTTACCATGTTTTCCTTTATCTGCTTGGATTGAGTCCCATTTCAACACTAAATCTGTATCTTACAAATCTCATCCCTTTTCTCTTTTTTAAAAGACAAATTTCACTTTCTATTGATGGGATTTAGCCTCTGAGCTTCTTCTCTTTGTTCCTATACTTATATCATTTTATATACATTTTCTACATAGGGCCAGTGTTTGAATCATCTTCCTGTAACAATTTCATCACTGGTAGGGTGAGATTCATGGGAAATATGATATTTGTACCATACACTAGTTGGTAAGGAGAGGTGCTAATAGTATTTTAGTATTGATCCTATATACCCAGAATGTATACTTGAGATTGGCATCCCAACATTTCTTATTCTTTTCTAACATCCTCTTGATTATTCTTATGAGATTTTTATTTGAGGATTCCGCTTGCCCATTTCCTTGAGGATAGTAAGATGTGAATGAAAAAATTCTATGTTGTAATCTTGGAATAATTGCATCATATTGGATGACTTGAAAGCCTATGCATTGTATATGACTATCCTTATGGGACATCCATATCTAGAGAGTATGTAGTCTTCGAGGAACGTGAAGATGACCCTCTCATCAACTTTCTAGGTCAGGATAGCTTCCACCCACGTATTGAAATAATAATTGGTCGTAAGGATATACTTGCGTTGACAACTTTATTTGGGATGTATTTCTCCAATTAAGTTTAATCTCCACTATCGGAATGGAGCTTACAATTTAATATGCATCAATGTTAAATATTTGAGCTTATGCTTGCTCGCGAACATCTAACATTCTGGAAAATATCTAATAGTAGTGTTTCTGTCTTTGAAAATAAAATGCAAATAATATCCATCTCTCAAAATTTTATATGTTGTGACCTTCCATGCTTGATGACCTATGCATAGCCCACGATGAAATTCTGAAATGATTTCATGTTTTTTATCTTCATTGACACAAGTAAGCAAGATTCCAACAGGATATTTCTAATATATACCTCCATCCATAATAAAATACTTTATTTTCCTAAATTTCAGGGATCTACATTTGGCATTCGACATCTTAGGAGGACACTATACATTTTGAAAGAAGAAAATTATGTCCTGATACCAAATGGAATTCTAGGATTTTGAAAGATACTTTGGGAAGGGTTATTTTGGATTCCTTCCTACTGGTTTGAGAGGTTCTTGGGGATTCTCTTGTCCAGGATGAAGAGGTTCTTTTGGATTTTGATCATCCGAAGAAGGATATTCTTATGGATTCTCCTCTCTATAGACGTTGTAAATTCCTTCGTTAGTACGCAACTTAAGTGTTGTATGATTTGACTTAGTGAGTAACTTATCTAACCCTTGTCCTTTAACAATATATGTGGGATTTATTTCCATATCATATTCTGGGATCTTGGCTATGAATTTCCCTCATCTTCAATCACTATCAGGTTGTGTTAGAATCTCCTTCACTACTACCAACGGTACATATTATATCACTTTGGAATGCAACACATATTTTAAAAATCCTTAAATCCCTTCACCATGGCATATGTCTGCTTCTATAGGATAATATATTTTAGTTCAACATCCCTTAATGTACGACTAAAAAATTCTATGGGTTTCTCATATGCTTCTTCATTCTTTTGAAAAAGCAATACGACTATTATATGCTGAGTAGAAAAGGAAAAAATATGGAACACTTTTGAAAAATTTGGACTCGCCAAGACTGAGGATTCCATGATGGCCTTCTTGAATTACTAAAAATACATGCGAGCCTCAGGTTTCCATTTCATGTCACCATTATTCTTGAGCATGCTCGTTACGTACTTGAGGAATTTTGAAAAGTTTGCAATAAATATACACAGAAAAAATTATTTTTCCCAAGAATGATTGTACTTCCTTCTTATTTCAGGGTAAAACAATCTTTGATATAAGCTCTATCCTTTCCAAATATATCTTCAAAATATATTTATAAACTATGTGCCCCAACAAATTTCCTTCTTGCAAAGCGAAAAAATGATTTTTTGGGGATCAAAGAAAGGCCAAATTTTCTACTCTTCAAAAATACTTGCCTCAAATGGTTCAGGTGTTCTTCATTTGATTTAGATAATACCATCATGTTATCCAAATAGATAATTGGAATTTGTCTCTTTCTCCCATGAAAGTTATAAACATAGATCTCTGAAATGTAGGACCCACATTCATCAATCTAGAGGGCATTTTATCATACATGAATGTAACCCATAGCATGGTGAAGGTGATATTCTCTTTATCTATTGGATGCATATTTATTTTATTAAAGCCTGAGAAACCATCCATCATTAATATACTTGAGGCTCCTATCACCTTCTAAAACAAATGATCCATTTTGGGAAGTGGATAATCGTCTTTCAGTGAGTATCTATTCAAATTCCTGAAATCCACACATAACCTGATATTGCTATTATTATTTCTAATAGGACCAAATTTTCTACCCATCTAAATATCTTAGTGGTAGAATAATTTTCCCATCCAGTAGCTTCCTGATTTCCTTTTTTATTGTTGACATCAAAATAGGGTTAAATCTTCCATGTTTTTGCATAAAAGGCTTAGAATTCTCTTTCAATGGTATTCTATGTTGTATTATAGATGTATAATATGTTTGTAAATATTCATAACTCCATGCAAAAACATCCTTAAATTTCTTAAACAACTCAATGTACCTTTCTTTGCATGTATATTCCAAATATTTGGCGAGCTTTACCTTTTTTGAGTTCTCTTCAGTGCCCAAATTGTGTTCCTCAATGTTCTCAGCTACTAGTTGGAAATTCGGTCTAGTTGACATTCGTTATTATAAAATAGTTGCTGCAATGGAATGAGTCCTTTTAGGATGAAGTTTTGTTTTAGCCATATCACCTGATAACCCTTGACCTAGTTTAGGAAGTCGAGATCATCTTCTTGTGATTCTACCTCCTATTGGTCCACTTCAAGAGTTTGATAATAGTAATATATGTTGATGGCCAATAATTCACCCACTAGTTCTAGGAATATATTTAGTTGTTCATCATCTTCAAAGACTTTCCAATACTTGATACAATCTAGAATAGAGGGCATGTATCTCATCTCCACTTCATATATCAATCCAGTTTAGGAGGTGGCTTGAATGTACTAGTCTCTGTTTCCAATGCATCTGCATGTTGATTTTCTTCCCTATGCATAGTTGTGATGTTAACAAAATAAAAGTAATTCTCAATAACATCCCATACTTCATTTCGAGATTATCTGATCCTAGATTGTTTGGTAATGTAAATGTTTTTTATTTGTAGTTCTACCAACTCAGAATCACTGAAAACTGTGATGTTCTTCACTCTTATCTTCCTTGCTATTTCTAAATCCATATTCAATGCTTCATATTGGGAAAAATTATTTGTGACATCCAATTCTATTTTAAATGATAGAGGAATATTTTGACCCGTAGGGGGTACTAAAAGTACTCTTTCTCCTTTTCCTTATTTGGAGCATGCTCCATCGAAGTATAACTTCAAAATTGAGTGTGTATCCTATTGTTGTTTAGTCTCAACAGGTGGTGGACTTGCTTCTGTCACAACTTCAAGATTGATGGAATAGCTATAACAACCCATAGACTCTTCTATAACATAAAAATGTAGATTATTGGATTTCTTAGCATGACTCATGACATATAGGAGCTTAGAATCCCTATATAGTCTTCACCCTTAACCTCCAAAGACATCTATGGTTGCATATGATAAATTCATTTGCAGGCTTCCAACTAATTTCTTGGCCCAAGGCCTGAAAATTAATGTACCATAGGTAGCCGAAATATCGACTACCACTATATCCATAACCTAGCTCTTGTTGGTTATTTGGGTGAGAGATACCACTAAATGTTTGATGAGACTACGGAATTTTACCCTTCTAGAGTTGAAATAATAAAAATCATGGTATGGTTTAGTAATATCTAAGAGTAATTGTACCATGACTGTAGAAATTATATAACTTATGTGTTATATAGCCAATATTCTCCTGATCACACACTATTTTAACTTCATGCACAATACAGAATCTATTCCACCATTGATCATCACATGCAGAAATTAAATCAATTGAAATGCACACACGAAACAATAAAAATTCACACACATTAACACAGTTGTTTAACGGGAAAGCCTGAAGCTAAAAAATCCAACTATATATATATAATATATTTCATAGAGATCATGTAACAATCCTCATACAAAGCTGATCATATCAAGCTCTCAGTACAATACAATCGCTACACACTAATCAAGCCCGATCTTGCAAATCCATGCACCGATCTTTGCCACCTGCTAGCCTGCCTCTACTGTGAAATCCCTACTGAAGAATGGCTCTAAATGAACTCGAATTCATCCAGCCTTGCTCACGCAATCCTCATTTGCATCTCCACTAAGTGTTGGATGCAATCAATGCATCACTATAGTCACTACTGATAGTCACACTTTCTCTTTCACCTATCTCTCCACTGGTCTCCACTGAAACTGCCATGCACTGTAGTTAACTGATGTATTCTTCAGTTGATTAATGATTTATTATTTAGTGAATTAATTAAATAATTAATTCACACCACTCTCACTATTGTATCAAGAAGTTAGACTAGATACAACTAGCTTAACTGAGTCTAATTGAGTTAAACTAAATACAACTCCACCAACTACTTCTATAATTCCACCAAACTCTGTCACATGAGTTCTAATTGAATTCCTCATGCATTAGCTCCAGTAAACCCTCAGGAATAGCATAATTCCTTCTATCAGCTGCTGTGCCACATCTTTGCACTTAACTGAAGTGCTCCAAGAGAATAAGATAATGTTTAGAGTCCAAATATTATTAAGAGCTAATAATATTCGACATATCTATTTTTAGACTGGAAATCTAAAAATAGATTCCGCCCAATATGTCTAAAAATAGAAGTCCATATATTTTTCCAACTTGACCAACCATCCACAAATAAGTATACCGCAACTCATAGAATATAATCGACATGTCTAAAAATAGACATAACATATAAATAGGCTTTGTCAAAATAGTCAAAAGTCTACACTTTAGTGAAGGTGAATTTTCACTAAGCTCATCATCTTGTTGAATCTCAACACTCCCTCTCAACAAGATAGGGATTATCTGCCACCCCGATCCTGTCTCTATGGTACTCGAATTTTCTCCTGGTGAGTGCCTTCGTCAGAATATTTGCATCCTGATCCTCCGTAGGAATGTAAGAAAGTAACATGATCTTCCGCTGCACACAATCTCTGATATGATGGTACCGAATGTCAATATTTTTAGATATATCATGAAATACTAGATTAACCGAGAGTTTAATGCAACTCTGATTATCACAATATATCACAGTAGGATCTAAGTGTGAACCGAACAACCCGACCAGGATCTTCTTCATCCATATAGCCTCGCATGTAGCCAAACTTGCTGCCATGTACTCGGCCTCCGTTGAACTGAGTGCCATGGATCTATGTTTCCTACTGTACCAACAAACTGTTGTAGACCCGATACTGAATATCCCTCCAGATGTGTTCTTTCTGTTTGTTGGGCTCCCTGCCCAATCTACATCCGTGAAGCCATGCAGCTTCAACTCATCCAACTGTCTGTACCACAATCCATATCCCGATGTGCCCCTGAGATACCTCAGGACATGCTTGCCTACCTTCCAAAAGATCTTGGTATGCTTAACCATAGCTTGTGAAAGTTGGTTAACAACATAGCATATGTCCAGTCATGTATTGACTAGATACATGAGTGAACCAACCAACTGTCGATAAACAGTGGCATCCACTACCTCTACTGATGCAGCATCCTCTTTCCTCCAATCACCAGGAAGAGGAGTGTCGATAGGCTTGTAGCCTTGCATGTGAAACTTCTCCAGTATCTCCCGGGAATACTTGCCTTGAGACACAAACAGTCCACCCTTCTGCTACCAAATTTCCAATCCTAGGAAATAATGAAGGAGGCCCAAGTCCTTCATCTCAAACTCCTTTGCAAGATCTGCCTTGCATGAGTGTATCAAAAGTTCATCACCTGTTAGTATCAAATCATCTACATAAAGTACAATGATCAACAACTTTCCCTCCACCACAATCTGGTATAGGTTCGGATCCACCTCACTCTTAGCGAAACCAAGTCTGGTGAAATAACTGTCTATCTGTGTGTACCAAGCACGAGGTGCTTGTTTCAGCCCATACAGCGCTCTTTTGAGCCTACACACATGCGACTCACTACTGAAGATTTCGAATCCTTCAGGCTACTCAATGTACACCTCCTCAACGACTCCATTGAGGAACGCAGTCTTCACATACATCTGATGAATGTGCCAACCCATCTGCGCTGAGAGAGAAAGGATGGTCTGTATGGAAGAATACCTTGTGACAGGTGCAAAGGTTTCTTCATAGTCGATCCCCTCGATCTGTGAGAAGCCCTGGGCAACAAATCTTGCCTTGTACTTCTCGACACTCCCATCAGCAGCTTGCTTCACTTTGTAGATCCATCTCAAACCTACCACTGATTTCCCTTCCAGCCTTGGGACAATCTCCCATGCACTATTTCTGACAATCGAATCATACTCTTCCACCATGGCATCTACCCATGCGGGATCCTCCACATCTTCCTTGAAAGAGGATGGTTCTGTCACGATACACTTGCTCATCAAAGCCATGTATCTAGTAAATTGGTCAGGTGACTGTCTCGATCTACGTTGTGATGTAGGTGCTCCTACATTCTGCGATGCATCAAGATTCAGTCGCTCAGCTTTTTTAGTGCACTTCCGCCCTCTGATGTTTCGCGCAGCATGAGTGGTTTCTTCCACTCCATGAACCTCCTCTTGTGGCCGATCCACATCCAAAGGCTCAACTTTACGAACAAGTAGCTCCTCATCTGCATGCAAGTGTAGCTCCCTCTCAAGCAACAACTTCATGGCTTTCTCCTCATGAAATTTGATATCTCGTCGCATGACAGTCATTCGACTGTCTGGAAAATACACACAATAATTGTGGGGTGTTTCTATGTACCCCACAAATATCCCAACCTCTATGGTTGGCTCCAGCTTCTTCCTGGCATCCTTCATCACATGAATGTAAACAAGTGAGCCAAAAATATTCAAATGAGAAAAATCAGGCTTCTTACCAGAAAACGCCTCTTTGGGTGTACTCATGCCAAGTACTCTATGAGGACAACAGTTTTGCACATAAACCACAGTGTTTCATGCTTCAACCAACAAGTGTATGGGAAGGCCCTGATCATGCAACATCGCTCGTGCAGCACCCATGATCATTCTGTTATTTCTCTCTGCGACCCCATTTTGTTGTGGGTTATGAGGCGCTATGAGTTCTCTTCGAATTCCTTCTACGTTGCAGAAGTATTTGAATTCGCCAGAGATGTATTCACCACCATTATTGCTCCTTAGATATTTCACCTGCTTCCCTGACTCTTTCTCAACCAGCGCCCTGAACTCATGGAACTTTGAGTATGTCTCGCTCTTCTTCTGCATGAAGAAGATCCAGTACTTATGAGAAAAGTCATCAACAAATATCACATAATACATGTGCTTTGCTATTGAAGCTACTGAGAAAGGTCCAAACACGTCTGTGTGAATTATCTCAAGGATCGTCGTGGCACAACTATCCTTCTCATGAAAAGTGGTCTTCACAAATTTTCCCAAAGTACATCCCTTGCACTGATCTGACTGCGCAAGTGTACCCTTGGGAAGACCGATAGAAATCTGCTGCAAAATTTTCAAAGCACCATGATGAAGATGGCCCAATATCCTATGCCACAAGTCACCCTCATCCTGGCTCACCACTCCTTCTGCTTTTCCTACCATTGCTGCGCAGCCATCTACCTGCAATTGATAAATATTCTTAACTCGAATCCCTATCCTCTGGGTTTCACTAGTTGTTTTACTGCGCAGGAAGGATTTTTGCTCACTAAAAACAACATCATAGCCCTTGTCTTCCAACATCGCCACAGAGATCAGATTCTTCTTCAATCCTGGAACATGCATGACATCCTTCAATATGAAAGGTTTACTAGACTCCCTCTGAAAGGAAATGGTCCCGATACTAGCCGCATTGTATCTACCATTATCTCCCATCTCGATGTGCACTCCAAGATCCTTCTCATCCAGATCACTAAACAAATATTTGTCTCCGGTCATATGGAAAGACGCACCACTGTCAAGAAACCACACTGATCCCATCACACTTGAAACCAAGCATGCGATCAGTGAAAAATCCAACTCAAACTGCGAGGATAAGGCCTCTCCAGCTGCAGATCCAGCAGCCTGCTTATTTTTCTTCTTCTGTGGACAATTAGTGGTGTAATGTCCGTGTTGGTGACAGTGAAATCACTTCACCTTGGACAAGCCCTGCTTCTTGCCTTTCGCACCAGATTGAGAAGGATTTTTCTTTCCCCTCCCTTTCCTTGCTTTGGCAGCCATAGCGCAATTTTCTTCATCTTAATTCTTCGATGACGATCCATCCCTGGTACCCCGCCTTATCTCCTCCTGCACAAGATCTGACCAAAGTCGCTCCCATCTTGGTAGTTTCTCCCAACCATTGATAAATTCCTCATAGCTATGCCAACTCTTCGGAAGCCCAAGGAGAGATAAGCTCACCAAGTCCTCGTCATCTACAGTAACCCCCACACTTCCCAACTCATCCTTGCAGTGGATGAACTTTGTGAGGTACTTCGGTATACTGTCGCCTTTCTCCATTTTTATTTTTCTGAGCTTGTATTTAAGCACCAACTTCCTCTGGTCGCTTCTGCTTTGGAACAAGTCTGTCAAAGCTTTCCACATTAAGAATGGAGTAGCTTTACCGTGAAGGTTGGAAACTATGTGATCCTTGATGCCTTCCAACAAAATCCTTTGACACTTTGTTGTCTTCTTTTTCCATGCGTCAAGTGTGGCTACATCGCTAGAACTAGGCTTTGGAATATCAGCATCTATGAACTCCTTCAACCCATTATCATCCAGCACCACCTCCATCCTGTCCTTCCATGCAATATAATTCAAGTTTCCATCAAGGGAATACTCCAATCACAATCTGTTGAAAGACATTTCAATGAATGCTCAACTTCGACACCAAGAAAACACTGCAGCAAATTCGAATTCCACCAACACAAAACTCAACTGCTTCAATAATTGCAATCTGCTCCAATGATCAACTGCTCTGATACCATGTAGAAATTATATAAATTATGTGTTATATATCCAAGATTCTCTTGATCACACACTATTTTAAATTCATGCACAATACAGAATCTATTCCACCATTGATCATCACATGCGGAAATTAAATCAATTGCAATGCACACATGAAACAATAAAAATTCACACACATTAACACAGTTGTTTAACAGGAAATCCTGAAGCTGAAAACTCCAACTATCTGTATATAATATATGTCATAGAGATCATGTAACAATCCTCATACAAATATGATCATGTCAAGCTCTCAGTACAATACAATCGCCACACACTAATCAGGCCCGATCTTGCAAATCCATGCACCGATCTTTGCCACCTGCTAGCCTGCCTCTACTACGCAATCCCTGCTAAAGAATGGCTCTGAATGAACTCAAATTCAGCCAGCCTTGCTCATGCAATCCTCATTGGAATCTCCACTGAGTTTTGGATGCAATCAATGCATCACTATAGTCACAACTGATAGTCACACTTGCTCTTTCACCTATCTCTCCACTAGTCTCCACTGAAACTGCCATGCACTGTAGTTTACTGATGTATTCTTCAGTTGATTAATGAATTATTATTTAGTGAACTAATTAACTAATTAATTCACACCACTCTCACTAGTGTATCAATCAGTTAGACTAGATACAACTAGCTCAACTGAGTCTAACTGAGTTAAACTAAATACAACTCCACCAAGTACTTCTATAACTCCACCAAACTCTGTCACATGAGTTCTAACTGAAGTCCTCATGCATTAGCTCCAATAAACCCTCAGGAATAGTTTAATTCCTTCTGTCAGTTGATGTGCCACATCTATGCACTTAACTGAAGTGCTCCAAGAGAATAAGATAATGTTTAGAGTCCAAATATTAGTAAGAGCTAATAATATTTGACATATCTATTTTTAGACTGGCAATCTAAAAATAGATTCCGCCCAATATGTCTCAAAATAGAAGTCCATCTATTTTTCCAACTTGACCAACCATCCACAAATAGCATCCTACAACTCATACAATATGATCGACATGTCTAAAAATAGAATTTGTGCCAAAAATAGCCTGCGGGCCCACTTAGTGAAGGCGACTCTTTTCACTAAGCTCATCATCTTGTTGAATCTCAACAATGACCAACTTAGGTGTGATATTATGGGATGCCCCTTAATCCATCATGCATTTATGAAGTAGCTTCGTATGAAAATTGAGTATGATGTAAAATGTAGGACTATCATCATCCTTTTCTTCTACATGTGGTCCACATTCCACGTTGGGATGATCTTCTTGAATGCTCAAACTATCGTTATGAGAAAATACTTCAGCAGGGTTTATGAGTTTTCATAGGTGAGGTTTATACATTGGGTTTTGCACCATTTCTAATAGTGGCGCTAGGACCTTTATATTACTAAGTTCCTATTTCAAGTCAAACAACGAGGCTATGTTTTTCTCGAACTCTTTTATTGGCTTGATGGACGGTTGAGGTGGCATGGGATCTTGTGGTTTGTTCCTATCTTGATTTAGTCATGGGCATGGATCTTGATTTACCTTCCACTTTCATTGTAAGGGTCCTTGTGTTCTTTTCAAATTTCCAAGCATTATAGGAAATTTCAACTTAGAAATATCCACCTACGAAAAAATTAAGAAATTCATAAAATAATACCACGTAGACAATTTTTTAAAATATCATTTTTATTATTTTAATTTTATCAAAATTAACCAGATAAATGTCATGTTTTAAAAAATAATCATATATATATTTTATATTTAAATTAATTTATTAGGACAAGATTTAATAAAATTTGCATTTAAAAAATAAAATTTAACTTTAACTTTAAATTGCCCAAATTTAAATAAAAACAGTAAATTTAAAATTTAAATTAAATTTAAATTACCCAAATAAATGTCATATATATATATATATATATATATATATATATATATATATATATATATATATAATAGTTGATAAAATTTAAATTTTAAAAGTAAATTTAAATTACCCAAATAAATGCACTTTTATCAAAATAACTGTATATGTATATTTTATATTTAAATTAATTTATTAACACAAGATTTAATAAAACTTAAATTTAAAATTTGAATTAGTTACATGTCAATAAAAACACACTCAACCCATATTTTACACTTCATTAAAATATTATCGATATTATAACTTTTATAGAATAAGACATTAATTTTATTTTTAATATCTAATGTAGTTTTGGGTCACTTGGGCACTACTCATGATTAAGGTAGGTAAATTATATTATTAAAAAAAAATTCGGTGACTAGTCACACATGTATCTCTTTTGAATTATAAAGGATTTTGATTGGCTTACACATTATGACATGGAAATTAAATGTTAACTTTTTAAAATCAAATTTCGTCTAATGAAGAAATTGATTTACATCAAGGTTTGTTTTTGAATCAGGTAATGGCACAAGAGTGTTAGTTTGACAGCCCACCCTGATTGGTTTTCCTAGCTTGGGACGTAAGTCATAGTTTCTCCTAATTCCCACCATTATTGGGTGTGTAATACGTTGATATTGGGAAGGTGGGATTTCATAACTGTCATATGGATCATAAGCCTCTTGCAATGTTAGAGAATTTGTGTAGTTAGTTTTTGTGATGTAGAAAGTAGGATTTTGATTTTGATCTCCTACCCAATTTTTGTCTTCATCCTAGATGTACTCATCAGAGAGCTCATCGATTTGGAGGCTCAAATCTCTTCTCATGGGAGGTTGTCTCAGTTGATATTCAACCCTCCTTTCTCTATTCATTTGTTGAGGGTGGAAAGGTCTACGAACGAAAGCAGTGTTTCGAGGTGGTTGTGTTTGATTTTTGTTTGGTCCTTTTGACTCAAGCTTAGCAATCTTATTAAACAAATTCTTGATCATCCTATTCATTTTTTATTTTTTTTTGTTTCAGATGTCTCTTTATTGTATGTGAGATATTTAGATTCATATTTCACTTTCTTATTTCCTTTATCCCTATTGTTCCCTTTTTCTTTCTCAACACCGTAATTCTCATCTCTGGCCTAAATTCTTTGTATTCTTCTTCACCAATTAGGTTTCCTTCTATTTCAACTGCGTCAAATTTCATATATGTGAGAGTTATAGGTCTTCTTTCTCTCAACATGATGGAAATATTAGGTTCAAAAGAAACAACATAACTCATCATAGCAGCAATAAGAGTGGGTTTGATGTCATTTGGAATTTTATTAGAGCCTGTTGAATCATTTAGTGAATTCTTCTACATTCTTTGAAAGTTTCTTCGTGAATATTAAGAATTCAGTGAGGTGTGAATGCTTCTATATTCTCTGAAAGTTTCTTCTTGACTATTGAGAATCCCGTGAGGTAGTATTGGAAATATTTCTTCCCACACCACTGGGTACGAAATGTTCTCTCTAAATCATACCGTGAGTGTAATGATTTCACGTGAAGAGTACGGAACCATTTTCGTACATCTCCTTCTAGGGTCTGTACGAATAGTCTCATGAACAAATCCTCATCCTCCACCATAAATTTGTTAGTAAATTCCTAGAGCGTGTTTATATGTTCTTCAATGCTCCCCTTCTTTTCACCACTAAATCGAAGCAATAATTTGAGATAGTTCTTATGCATGTCATGTAACACTCGAGGAAAAGTCGAAGGTGCTTACCCAACTGCCACCCATGACAATGACTAATTATGTTGATTTTGTTAGTTGAAAGGTTTCCCTTGCCTAGCCATGATGTATTTCAAGATGATGCCTCTAGTAGTAGATAATTTGGGAATTCTAGTATTCTTTGTAGTTTGGAGATTCATGCAAGGTTTCGATGAAAGTGGGGTTTCAGATGTGTGATGAGGACTAAGTAACTCAGGATGTTTGAGTATTAGTTATGAGGAGAGTATATTAGTTTGGATAATCTCTAAATGTGCAAGTTGAGAAATTATAGTTGGAAAAGGTTGGGATGTAGAATCCATTGTTTAATTCTCTGGGGGTCCTTCCTATAAAGATTTGTTTCGTTGTTTATAGGTTTAGATATAATGCTTAGGATTAAAGACTAGAAGCATGATATTTTTATTCGGGTTACTCTAAGTATGTATCCTTAAAGAAGCCATTAAGTTAATTCATAAGTTATGAATTTTGTGTTGAAATGTTAAACATGATAACGATGAATATGTAAAATGGGCTAACTAGGTTCACAAGCTATCATCATTGTGGTATAGCAGTGAGTGGATGAGAATAATGTGGTTTAAAAATATTAAATGTTATGAACAATGTAGTTTCCAAGTGGAATGCACAACTGATAAATTCATATCTTGTCCACCAAAAAAATATGATAGAATGTTGTTCTCCCAAGGATTAATTTCAACCATTCCCCAAGAATGGAACCAAGAGATGTTGTTGTTTCTCGCAAGGAATTAATTTGAATTTTTCCTAGAGAATGGCACCAAGAGATGTTGGGGCCCTAGAGTCACACTATCACGTGCTATAGTACAAATCCTAGGAACAACTAAATCTAATTCAAATTTGTTGTTATTGATTTTGGTTCTCTATTGAAAAGTCTATGTACAAAATCACCTATGTTTACCCTGAGTCTCGTTAGATGCATCTCTCCCTTATTTAGGTTTGAATGTTCAAGTGTTTTTTCTTGGTTTCAAAATTCAATAAGAAAATAAAAGTAATGAAGAAATTGTAGCAAATTAAATTAGAGATTATTTCTTGTTCATTGTGAATGTTGTTTAGTTAAATGAATGTATAAATTATGTTGATATTCTTTGTGTTTATTTTAGATTTAAGTTTTTGGCACTCTAGTAACCTGCATATAATTTTGTCACAAAATTAAAGAAACTTAAAGAACCATTTCGTCCATTCAAATCAAATTATCTATCTTTGTTTGTATACATTTGTTTCTTTTAAAATACAATGAAAATTGCTCATAATTCAACTGATATTTGTTGCACATTTTAAAATATGAGTAGCTCATACATTCTAGCATTCACCATGGGTTTTCACAAGAAAGTGAAAATTACAATGGGAAAATTCCAACCAATTCAAAATTTCAATTTTTTCTTTAAAATTGAATTTTATTCTGAGAATTTATGTAAGGTAAAATGTCAATAGTTCAAATGTTTTTGTTGGGTATGATTTTCAGTAGTTTTTAGTTAGAGCATCCAAATGCCTTGGGTTTGACGTAAAAAAAATTTAAAAAAAAAATTTAAAGAAGGGGAACAAAAGGAGAACAAATATTAATAAATGTAAATGAACAATTAAGAATTCATTCCAGCATGTTAAAATCATATGTACAACTTAGCAATTACGAATTCAGTTGTAAGAAAACATAGTAACTTGAGTTTTGCATTTTCATTTAAAGCCCATATAAAAGTTCATCAAAATAATGAAGGTACTCTTTCACAATATTGATAAATTATACAAAATCAAATAAAATAATCATATTAATTCATAATTTTCCTCAATTAACAATCACATTTCAATTTCATATATAAACCAGGTTTAAAACATAATATTCCATGAAAATTCTTTGTAATTGCATTAATATGGTGCAAAAATGAAATTACAGGGTGGGTTTTAGGGTTACATGAAAAGTAAGCACTAACAACCCAAGAAATCCTTCAGAATTCCACCTTACAAAAACTTTAAAACCCCAACAAATTCTAGGAAAATTTTGATAGAGTGTCCCCTACACCAGAAAATTTCTCCGTATATTTAATAAAAATTAGGCCTATACATAGGCAATCAAGTCTCAAGACCATAGTCATAAACCACTAGGAATATTTTACAAAATGAAAATTGTCTTGTAACTAACTTCCTCTAGAAGTTTCTAGAAAAATCTACCAGCTGTAGGGTGGTTCCCATTTGATTTGGATGTAGTGGATTGTCCTTCTCTCTTTTGTATGTACGCTAAGTGTTCTTCTCTCTCTTGCTTGGGAGTTTGATGGGCTACACGCTGCCTTGGATAGGTTTTCAATGGTGCTAGCCTTGGTTGTGCTAATGTCATTGCTGATGGTTGAGGTTGTGTCTGCTATTGTTGTGGAGGGCTGGAACTTGAGTCGGCCTCTGCCGATCACTTGTGACACTAGTGCATATCCCCTCTAATTGGACAATTTGTAAAAATACATCACACCTCTCCATTATTTCCAAATGGATTTCATACAACTGTGCATCCAAAATTGTCCCTTCCAAAGTTGTGATTGTTTCGTAGTCCACTTTCCCTTTCTCTTTGAAGACACTCTTTAATGTGAATACAATTTCAAAATAGTCTTCATATAAATTTACAATATCCCTCCCCTGTAGTAGGATGTCCTCCTCCCTGAATCCATTTTGATCTTCCTTGATGTCATTGATTTTTTTCATGAGGGATTCCTTGGAATTTAATTCTCCATTCCCATCAAAGAATGATGGGAATTTTATCTTGTACAATACTTCACATATGTCTTTAAAACCTTGTACTTCATTTGAAAGTGCATTTGCTTTCTTTTATACCAGTGTTACTGACTTCTTCTTTCTTTTCATTTGGTGGTCCCTCGCAACCCATTGGGATATGTCAATATTTTCCTTGACCACCTCTTCCTTGGGAATACAGTTAAGGAAACTTATGATCAGACTGACCTTGGTGGGGAAGTCTCCAATAATGGTATTTCTTGCATTCACTTCCTTTCCGGCCTTTTTGATGGTTTCTATATTCTCTTAGATCAACTCTAGGTGATCTCAATGCTTATCCACTACTTTCGTGATCCTGTCCCATATGATTCTTTTAAAAACTTTAAAAGAGGATTTCCTTGGATGCTTCCTCTTCAAAATTTCCAATTCATCCTCCATTTTCTCATTGTGTTCCTATTACCAATACATCACCATATTTGTGTTATTGAGATATTATTCCTTTTTATTCAACTCTTTCTCTTGATTCGGGATTAGGGATTGCAACTTCTTGGCATCTTCCAACATCGTCAATGATTTAACATGTCCAATTAAAACATCAGGGGCCTATTGAGACTGAAGAGTCTCACCTTTCTTCTCCTTCATTCCTTGGACCTTTGCCTATAGTAGCACAATCCAGTAGTTATATTCATTATTCTTTATGAGTGGCTCATGCAATTTAGTCTTCAGATCCTAGATTTCTTTCTCTATTACCACCAACTCATCTATCTGCATAATATGTGAATCTAAAAGCTGGAGTTGTTTAATCATTAAGTCTATCTCCCTATGAGTGTCCTCCAACATGACTTGTATTTCTTAAAATACCCATAGAGTGTAGTCAGGTGTGTGATTTTTTCCTTTAGGGTGTTTCTTTTCATATTTCAGATCCTGCAAACCATCCTTTCATATTTTAAATGTGTGTTGGCTTTGTTATACAACTCTTGCAATTTATTGGTTGTAGAATTTGTTTGATGCATTTGTCTATGCACCATATGGATCACTTTCATGTTCAATTCCATTATATCAGTATATTGATTATGGTCTGAGAGCAACAACAATTGATGAACTTGATAGTCTAACACGGATCTAGTTGTCTTCACCTTAGACTACAATACTGACAGCTCGAAGATCCACTTTTCATAGTCTAAGGAAATTTTGAATTTCATGGGAGGGAGTGGTTGGATTTATGTGATTCCTATATCCCCTTTTCTTTCTTTTCTCAAGTCTTTCTTGGAAAATTCTTGGCATTGCCCTACTATTGGAACATGCCCAAGCTTGGACACATTAGTTGACTTTGTTTCTTCATATCCTGAAATGGTTGAAGTAAATTATTTCATAGTGAAAGAATGTTTTGATGGGGTTGTTAGCAAACTGTTCTATATTATTATATACCGTGACTCTATCTCATCATCATCCTCATAATCATCTGCCCGACCACTTTTATGACCTTGGATTTCTTGGTGCTAGGATCCTCGCCTTCATAAGCCTCCACGGGTTCTGAAGTGCCTTGTTTATTTCCTGAGAGTTGGGAAATATATGATTCAGATGGATACAAAATGGCCCTTACTACTTCCCAAGTAAACTTATTGGCACAATATTCTACTATGGGATTTAGATTGTTCTTGTGATTTTCTCGATCCTTATCTTTCTTTATTTCATAGATGATATAATGGGGATCATAGTTCGAGGATCCAACTTGTGGGAAATGAAAACCCTGCAATATCTTCTCCACAATTTCACAAGCATTTCTCGAATTAACAACAAATGGTCCCAACTTGTGAGGAAGGTGGAAGGTAACTACAACTTTCTTGGGGGGGAGGGGGGGAATGTACATTATCGTTGCTAAATATTTGCTTAATGTACTCCAATGTGAATATGCAAGGATTCAAAAATGTTGGAAGCTGGTATGATTTTTTTCAAACAATATATTCTGATGATTGTGCACTCCTTGAAGAGGCATCAATTAAATTTTATGGTATCAAGGGTAAATTGTAACTTATCCTAGAGGAAAGGAGGGACTCTAGGTAACAGTTGATTATGAAAAATGGTATACACGGCTGACATAAAAGAGGATATATAATAAAATAAACATTGGATGTATTCAGGTTTTTGACCATTAGTAACCACTCATAAACTAACAGCAAATAATTTTTCTAATCCACCATATTCGACTTCAGGTGCTCTAGGTAGGAATATTGTTGCTGGATGAACATGTGACCTAGATAATATTGGTAGAAAAAAATACTTTCCCTCCCAAAAATATAACATCTGAGACTGAATTTCATCATACAAAAATTGCAGGAAATCAAACTTGGTACAATATTTTGTGGCATGGTGACACAATGAGGCTAAGATACCTAAAATTGTATCAGTTACATAGACATCAATTTCATGACCAGTAACTTGGGAAACCATGGAAAATGACAACTTTGACATAGATTCAAAGTTGTAATGCCGTAACAAGGAGGACTGGAGGGAGGAACCAATCCTCCTATAATATAGTTGGTAACCACTTTTTGGTGTACCTCTGGTGCAGTGACTATTCCAGTTTTCTTCAATTTTTTTATTATTCATCCTTTAAAATTATGTCTTGTCTAGGAAAGAGAGCATGTATGTAGTAGAATTTGGTGTTGTTCTAACTATTTCCTTGCCTTCTTGAGTTGAGACAATGACCCTTTGATCTGAAAAATACCTTCTTGCACACAAAGATACCATTTCTAGAAAGTGAAGTACTTGCGAGACGACAACGGAGGCCAAATTTGATGCATACAGATAATTATCGTTTCCTATTACATTACAGGTGCTTTGAACTATTTGAATAGATTATTTCATATTATATGTGGTTATCATCGAGTCCCAAACATCTACATCTCTATTATAAAAATATATTTTTTTGGTCTTTAATTTCATTTGGACATCAGTAGAACTCTTGATAGATGAAGAGGAAATTTGAAATAGGACTTGTTAACAAGGGAACTAGTTGACTGAGGTAAAGTGGAAAAAGAAAACAAGGAGATTATCAAGGCAATTGACCAACTAATGAGTGGATGACACATGGAAAAGGAAGATTGGCCAATAGAGTGGAGGGAGAACCTTTTGAAATTTATGAACACTAGAACTAGTTGATGCATGCAAGAGGTCAATTTTGGAGTTCTTTTAGTAAATTCAGTTTGGAATTGGTGAATTTCGAGGTGAAATTGACTTAAGAAAGGGTTATGAGGCTAATTGGAGAAATGAGAAGCTTTATTTTCCAAAGTGGATAATTTATTGCGGGGAGCGTGCATTATTCACAGGAAAAGGTCTAGGGTTTCAATTTAGAGCTCAAATTTTGGAAAATTCAGGTCTTGAGAGGTTACAAAGAGTCAAATTCACTAAAACACAATGAATTATCTGCTTGGTACAATGGATTTGGGCTCAATATAAGTGGGATGAGAAAATCCAATTTAGCGGGTGTGTTAAGTTAAGTTGGAAGGCCAAGTTATATAAAATGACAAAATAGTGTGCTCACTGACCTTTTTATATACAATTTTTTCCTTGACATGTGGCAACCCTATACTGGGTGAAAATTTGGATGATGTCATGTTGACATAATGACGATGTCAGCATGACATGGGTCATGCCACTTGTTAAGTGTTGCCATGGAAGGGGGAGGTTGACGTGGGAATGAGGCGTAACGATGTGGAAGTCGAGTAAAATGTTGGCGGGTGGCATGAGGTGATGTGGTATGACACGTAGGAAGCCTATGTGGAGGTCCATGTGGTTCGCTTACACATCACTTCAAAACTTTCTAGTGAAAATTCAATACCGATGCGAGGACCGCAAGGGGTGCTATTTTTCCCTCTTCACACCCCTTTGGTTGGTTAATTGTTGCGCATGTCCATGGTGCAAACTAACCAGGGTTGTCGGATGTCCTAGCGTATCCACCATCAGATTCTAGTGGTGTATTGTTAGTCGGTATGGTGCTACAATGTCTTTTCTTTCCTCATGGATGTTAAAATATCTTCTTCTTCTTCTCTTTAAGGAGGAATGCAAAAGGAGTTGATGTGAAGGATAGACTTGAATCTCACTTGTTGATCTCGAGAAATAAGGAGTAACACATGTGAGCCTTTTTGCGAAGTCCCACATTGCCCCTTGCAAGCACTTGTTTTGTTTTCATTTATGTTTATTTTGGCTTTTTTTAATTGCAATTTATTATTAATTCCTAACCAATTTTTTATATATATATAAATAATATATAATAAAACTTTATATCATAAATAATATATAAACTAATTTTTTTTATATATTATAAGTTATGAATTTTGATTCTATTAATTAATTCAATAATTATCAATTTATTGAAGTTAACACATTTTTATGTTATTTAATAATCAATTAATTCAATGATTATTAATTCACTAAAGTTTAGTTATAAATGGATTTTAATTCTATCTATTTATTAATTAATTCAATAAATATTAATTTATTAAAGTTTATGAGAGAGATCAATTAGTTAATGTTTTATTATTATTGTTATATATTTCTGATCAATTGAAGAGATAATAACTAATTAATCTTATGGGACTAATTAATTAAAGTTAACTAAATACATTAATGAGGGTTGATTAATTAGTTTTATTTAATTAACCAATAAAATTAATTAATTATATGATATATTAATTAAGGTAATAACTAAAATTTCATTAGTTCAAATTATTTCCCGACAATGACGCATCGAGCTGTTGGGCCCTGGAGTCACACTATCCCATGCTATAGTGTAGATCCTGGGAACATCTAAATGTGATTCTAATATAAGTTGTCGAGTTTTGTTTTCTGTCGAAAAGTCTGTGTACAAAATCACCAATGCTTATTTAGTCTCACAGGATATATCTCCACAATCTTTAGGTTCGAATGTTCATGTGTGTCTGTTCTTGGTTTCAAGCTTCAATAAGAAAATAAAAGTAATGAATACATTGTAACAAATTAAATCAAAGATTATTTCTTGTTTAGTGGGAATGTTGTTATGTTAAATGACTATGTAAATTATGTTGATATTCTCTGTGTTTATTTCAGATTTAAGTTTTTGGCACTTTAGTTTCTTGCATATAATTTTCTCAAAAAAGTAAAGGAACATAAAGAACCATTTCATCTATTCAAATTAAATTTTCTATATATGTTTAACATCTTATACATTCTAGCATTCACCATTGGTTTTCACAAGAAAGTGAAAATCACAATGAGAAAATTTCAACCAGGTGAAATTTTCAATTTTTGGTTTAAAATTTAAATTTCTTCTAAGATTTCGGGTAAGGGAAAATGTCAATAGTTTAAATGTTTTTGTTGGGTATGATTTTCATTAGTTTTCAGTTGGAGCATCCAAATGCCTTGGGCTTCGACATAAAAATAAAATAAAATGGGCTTTTAAGGAATGGGAACAAAAGGATAATGCAAGGAGAGAGTTCAAGGCCTCTAAGAGTATAGGGTTATCCAAGAGGAGGAGGTCATATCTTAATAAATTGAAATGAGAAATTAAGAATTCATTCCAGCATGTTAAAATTAGTTGGAAAATTGAGCAATTAAAAAATCAACTGTGAGAAAACAAAATAACTTGAATTTTTCATTTTCATTTAAATCCCACGTAAATAACGAAGGTACACTTTCACAGTCTTCATAATTCTACAAAAATAAAAGAAAATATTGATTCAAAATTTTACTCAATTAATAATCACATTTGAATTTCATACCAATCCAGGTTTACAACATAATTTTCCATGAAAAATACATGTAATTGCATTAATATGGCGCAAAACTCAAATTACAAGGTGGCTTTTAGAGTTACATGAAAAAGAAGCAATGACAACCCAAGATGTCCTTCAAAATTCCTCCTTACAACTTCAAAAACCCCAACAAATTCTAAGAGAATTTTGATAGAGTTTCCCCTACACTAGAAAATTTCTCCCTCTATTACATTAAAATGAGGCTTATATATAGGAACTCAAGACTCAATACCCTAGCTTTAAACCACTAGTGGTATTAAAAAACCACTAGGAATATTTTTCAAAATGACAACTTTCTTGCAACTAACTTCCTTTAGAAGTTTCCAAAAAAATCAAGCAGTTGTAGGGTAGGACACATTTTATTTGGCTATAGTGGATTTCCCTTCTCTCTCTTGCCTATACGTTAAGTGTTATTCTCTCTCTTTCTTAGGGGCTAGCTCGGCAGTGCGCTACCTTGGTTGGGTTGTTGATAGTGCCAACCTTGGCCATGTTGATGTAGCTACCGATGGTTGAGGTTATGTATGTTATTGTTGTGGAGGGATGGGACTTGATCCTACCTCTGCTAATGACACTTGTGAAACTAATGCATATCCCCTATAAATTGTCAGTTTTTACAAATCTATCATACCTCTACATTATTTTCCCAAAGGGATTTCACATGCTTGTGCATCCCAAATTGTCCCTTCCAAAGTTTAGGCTATTTCATATTCCACTTTCCTTTGCTCTTTGAAGATTCTCTTTAACATGAACAAAATTTTAAAATAATCTTCATATAAATTTATAATATCCCTCTGCTATAGTGAGATTTCCTCCTCCCCAAAACCTTTTTTATCTTCCTTGATGTCATTGAGGCTTTTCATGAGGGATTCCTTGGAATATAAATTTGCATTTCCATCAAAGAAAAGTACAAATTTCATCTTGTACAATACTTCACATCTATCTTTAAGACCTTGTACTTCATTTGACAGTGCCTCTGCTTTATTTTCTACCAATGTTACCAACTTATTATTTCCCTTCATCTAGTTGGACCTCACAACCCACTATGATCTATCAATATTTTACTTGACCACCTCTTCCTTGGGCATATGTTTAAGGAATTTTTTTATCACACTGGCCTTGACAGGGAAGTCTCCAATATGGTATTAATTTCATTCATTTCCTTGCAGACCATCTCAAAGTTTTTATCTTCTCTTAGATCAACTCCGGGTGATCCCAATTCAGGACTAGTGTGAGGTGAGTGAGGGGGCGCCACATATACCTCTTTGCACCCCTATGACTAGGTAATCATCCGACATGTTCGCGGTGCAGAGAAACTAAGGCTATTAGATGTCCTGGTGTGTCCCCTATTAGATCCTGGTGGTATCTACACTCCGACACAAGTGCTTGTTGTGTGCATGCACTAACACGTTGTGTCGATGCCTATCGCCAATGGTTCCCTTGTTGGATTTAGGGGTCCTAGCCCAGGTTCAGAATTTATTGCGCAACCAACAAACCCTCCAACTATTGGCCCTTTCAGCAATGACTTGCTTGCGTAGATCAAAGTCTCACTCGAAGTAGTATGGGGGAGTGTTGGAACTAGTTTTCTGCACCTTGAGGAAGAAAATAATGCAGTGGCCCTAAGAATTTTGGTTGCATACTTATATCGATCATAAACAGATGTGGGCAACACAGAATCATAGATCACTCTGTCACTGATATATTATATTAGAATCAGATCCAGATCTATATAAGGCATAACAATTTAAGAAAATTCATCCATGTATTATATCAGCAATATAAAGTCATGCATAAATAACATATGTATTTGCACAGATACAAATAAGCAACACAGAAGCAATGTCATCTTAAGACAGAAACAATAGATAGATAGCTCAGATCAATAACACAATGTTTCTCCAAAATCAGTCCTTGTATTAATTCAGATCAGTTCAGTACATCAGACTTTCCCTTACACTTTACCCTTTCGCACACATAGCCAGCGGAGTCCGCACATAGCAAGGACTAGGTCTCCGCGCACATAGCTAGCAAGAGCCTTTCTACCCAACCAAAACTGAAACCCTTACAAAATTATTACAAATGCATAAAATTAGATCAAAACATCAATAGTAGCCTACATCTTCCTTAGACTAGATCTATCTATTTATATCATTCTAGCTCATAGATACTATGGTCTCAAATCATGGTTTTAGGCCCACAGTTTACCCTTAAACCCTTTTACATAAAAATAGGGACTTTGACCTGCCCCAAAGCCCCTTGACTCATTCGCACAATGCACATATACAAAAATTATACAAAAGTATACCAAAAAGTGTACCCCAAGGGACCCCGCTCCAATAGCCCTCCATGTAGGGCCTTTCCCTTTGATGCTTCAAAAATTAAAACATTCATAACCCCTTCTAGTAGCTATATTATTTTGGCCTCATGTAATGATCCTTTTTCTGGATTCTCAAGATTCTATTTTAGAAATGGACTACAGAGGCATTTATTGTATATTTCACCCTTCAAAGAAAGGGTGAGATCCATAGGCTACCTGGCCAACGGTATACTCTGCCTATAGAACTTGGAATAACCCCTTTTCAAGACTTTTAACAAGGTGTTCAAGAAAAACGCGGTATAAGTAAAAATGTGAAAAAATAATGAAAATCAGGGATTTTTCCCCTCATTTATGTTGTATGTGACTTATATATGGAATTTCATCATAAAACAATCATTTTAGGCACATTAAACAAATCTCCCAAAAAGTAGACTAGCTAAAAGGCACCCAAAGGGGAAGGTTGCAGTAAAATGCAAGCACTGCTTCAGGAATTGTGCAGTTTTAGCTAATTTTCAGTGGAGATCAGAAATATGACTGATGAATCAGTATTACAGTAGAAAATAATCATTATGATAAATCCCTTTCATTATACAGTAGAAAGCATGAGCCAATACAGTAGTAAATCTTTAGAAAAGAGAGCAGGAGCATGTATATATTTGCATAAATTCTTCAACAGCATTATTTTTCTGGAGGTTCAGAAAATGTGAGTTAAAAATTAAATCTAGAGAATATATATGGACAAAACATCATATCTATATCATATTTGGAAACTCTATAGTTTTCTCTACAAGATCCACTTGGAATTTTAACAAAAGCATGCATGAGTAAGAGTAGATCTGAGAAACAAGTTGCAGATCTGGAAACTGATGCAGTAAATTTCTGAATATGAAATTACATTACAATGGATCAGATCTGAACAGAACATAGATCAGCAAGCCAATCCATGAATCGCCAAGTGGAAGGCAAACCCAGCACAAGAGATCTCTGAACTAAACTATGAGCAAGACAACCTGCAAACCCTCATACATAAATAACGCAGTTTTCCCAGTGGGACAACGCTTTAGCTCAAGAGACATAGAAAAATACTAAATAATTGTAGATCTGAAGTACAAGAAACGATACTCTCTTCTAGGAGGTCAAAAGACCCATCCATGGAGAGAGACTCTCAAAATACACTAGATCTCTGCAGATCTAGATCACCACTTGTTGTAGCTTGCCGAGACAACAAAACCCTCACTGGATCAGTGTTTCCAATGTAAGTAGGAGCTTGGCCTCAAGCCTGATAGTGGTTCAATTCATAAAACTTTCCTCCTTGAATCATCAAAGGAAGAGGTGAAACTCCTGCATAGGAATTCCAGATACAATCCTCCACTCAACAGCAGAGAATGGTATTTGTCTGAGCAAACAAATACTTCAGAAATATGATCTATCAACAACCTTCTTTTGATGCCCTCCTTCTCCTTTTATAAGATGAGAAAGCTCTTGCAAACCCTAAACCACTTTGATGAGTTAGCCCTTTTCACATTAGAGGCTTCCTTCTAGAACTGTGTTGTCCCTTTTGGAGATGCAATGAACCTAGACAGCATCGTTGATCTGGTCAAGGTTGACCAAGTCTTTAGCTCAACCCTCTTTCACACCTGCAAGTGATTATTTACATAGCCCTGAATAGTCTTTTTTCACATGGGCATTGATTTATTAGGACTTTTTAGTAGTTTTACATGTCCTCCTTTATTCATTTATTCATAAAACATAAATTAAATCAAAATTGAATGTTTCCTCTTAGCTAAGGCTAAGTAGGAACATTACACCTCAAGGGGCTCTCGAAAGTATTTCTTGATGAATGATATGTTTTGGTGCCAAAATTGGCTCAATTAGGGACAACGAGACCTTGCGGCGTGTTGAGAACTCATAGTTTTGGTGCCTTTTTCCATTTTGTTGTAGTCTTCTTCGAACTGGATTATTTCCCTTCCTTATAAATTTTATTAAAAACTAAAAAGTATTGTTATCACTCAGAAAAATGTGAAACATTACTTGACATGGTCATACAGTTCATTTATCAAAGGTCTCAAGTTGGTATAGGAAAATTTCATTTTTACATATTTAACCTATCCTAAGGTTCAAGAACACCTCCATTTTATCTCAATCCACCTCCATTCAGGTCATGTCATGTCCCATCAGTCATAATTTGTTATCAGTTTTCATTTCCAAAGCATTTAAATTTGAAAAATGACACTTAAGCTAGTTTCGCTACAACAGTTTTCGCTACAAAACTGCCTAATAGTTTCATAGCGAAACTGTCAAAGAATGCACTAGCTACGCTACGAAAGACTATTTTTCTGTTTGTCTTGTCAAATCTGATGCAAAGTGTCAATTCATGATTGAAGGAGTTAGGGTGAAGGTCATTCGAGTCTATTAGGGTTAATTAAAATGTACAAATCCAACTCTGAGGTCATCATTACCATTTTTAGCATGCATGTGTCATGATTAAGGCATGAGTTGTCATTCAAACCATAAAACCTTACCCAATTAGTATTTTTTTCATACTCTGCATTATCTTTGCATGTAATTGAAGTTCTGGAGAGCTTCTTCTTTGAGCCAATCAGGTTGTTGTCATTTTCAAAGGTTGCAGGTGTCATCAAGCAAGAGAGGCTGAGAAGATATAAAACCACCATAGCTGCAAGGAAGAAAACCAACAAAGGTGGTCACTTCCATAGGTATGAGCCCATGGAAATGAATTTGCTAAATGAAGACCCAACTGCCATGGAGGTATTCAGAAGAACAGGTTGTTTACAATTCCGTCAAAGGCTGCAGGGTTTTCATCTATAGGTTTCTAAGGATTTTGCTAAAAGTTTAACTAGAACGGCTTCAAAGGTGGGAATGCTAAACCTCACAGTAACACCAAACAACATTTTAGCAGCAACAGGAATCCCTACAAGAGGGGAAATATGGTTTAAAGGCATCAAGTTCACCATGTAGGATTGCAGAGAGTTTGTCAAGCAAAACCATAGTGAAATTGATCTCACAAATGCTATCCCAAGGAGTTCCATGAAGGACAACTATTCAAAGTTTTTGATGATCATTCAGGAGTATTTCACCTATGAAGGAAGGTTTCACATGGTCTATTCCTACCACCTTAGGCTTCTGCTGCATTTTGTGGGTAAGAGGTCTCTTGACTTGCCCTTTTACTTATACAAAACACTAGGTAAAATGTCAGATAAGGTTCAAGTTAAAATAGAAGGAAATGAAACCTCTCTTTTTCACCATGGTTTGATTAAGTTGTTGGTGTTAGAGGAGTTGAAGAGATTAGGCAGAGATTGGACATCCTTTCTATTCATGAGTGGATTTTAATTTGATGTTGTTATTCCTAAAAGAGTTTCCAAACCTAGGGATATTTCATCACCAACAGTGATAGTTGAAGAAGGGAATAGATCATCCCCACTAGGACCAGTGAACATGGAGAAAGAGCCTTTGCAGAAGATTGACACACCTAAAACTACACCTGCAAAATAGAAGCAAATAGTCGGCAAACAGAGCAGAAAGAGAGTTACTAGGAGCCAAATAGTGGTTAAGGGTAACTTAGAGAACATATTGCATGCAATTGATATTGAAGAAACTCCCATTGTGCAAGCTGAAGATGTTAAAGATGGAGGAAGAAAGATAAAGAAAGGGAAAACAACTAAAAAATTAGAGTTTGCAGGTGATGATGCCGATTTCATGTTTCAACCTAGAAAGCCAATGACCAAGCATGCAAGAAAGGTCATGGAAAATAGCAAAGAGACTTAGAAGGTCAGTGAAACTACTCAACCACCACCCAGCGTCATAGATCTCTCCTCACCTGCAAAAGAGAAGCTCGTTATCAAACAAAATAAGAGTAAAGTGAAAATCACTGAAAAATCAGAAATTGAAACCCTTAAGGAGCAGTTGAAAGAGGCAGGTGAAGAGATATCAGTCTTGAAAAAAGATGCAAAGAAGCATAGAGCTTAAAGGGTTTAGTTTGAACAAATGAGGAAAATCTGGGAAGATCAAGTTACAAGTGTCTCAAAGACCTTGGACAATAGAGAAAAGTTGATAAAGTGGACTCAGCCACTAAGACAAGAGGTCAAGCACATAAAAAAGGTAAACCTTCACTTGCAATCCAAGAATAGGACATTGAAGGACCAAGTGAAAGATCTTCGAGAGAAATTGGATCTAATTCATGAAGAGCTGGAAAAGAAAGGTTTGAAGATGACAGTGGTGGAAAATCCTATTAGCCAACTGATTGTTAATGAGGAAGAAACACCACAGGAGTAATAACTTGAGATGATATATGCCTTAGGAGGTTCATAACATGCATAAAATCAAATTTTTTTAGCTGGAGGTTAGTTTTTGAAGACAATTTTCAAAGGGGCAATTTCTAGGTTTTTACACAGTTTCGTAGCATACCTCAGGCTTGAAGCCAGAAATACGCTACGAAACAACCTGCAGGTGTCTTTTTATTTTAAATTCAGTTTTTTCATGATTCAAGGATGGAGATTCATGGTGGTAAGGTGTCATGACTTGATTAACATGATAGAATAGCAAAGGAGTGAAGTAAATCGATGCAGAAGCCACTTTTTCCATGCTACCAAAACTCACTACGAAACTGTCATGTTTTCGTAGTGAGTAATTGTTGGAGGTTTTGAGCATCTTAAAGCAGTTTTTGCCAGCCGGAGTCCTCTAGCATGTCAAGGGATATTATCATAAGATATTTATGACTCAAAGGGAGTTCCATGAAGACAGGTCATCAGTCAAAACAAAGTTGAAGATAAGGGTCATCCATTCCTAATAAACAGGGTTATGCTCCACAAGTCTAGGGATGTTTTAAATATGTAAAGTGGAAGTGAACTTGGTCATGTGTCCTTCGGGCATGTGATAATTATTTTGTAACTATCATGTAATTGTTTCACAGATAGGATAGAGCAATGTAATAAATAGGAGTTAGAGTCCTATTAGGAGATGGTTTCCTTAAAGCGTAGCTGTTAGTTTTCTATTAGAAGTTATGTATTTCAGTTATGAAAGGTGTCATAGGCGAATTCGAGGATCTAGCCACCAGGAAGATCATCCTTTTTGTAAATAATTTCTATTTAAAGACAAAACATCGTAGTAAAGGGTTGGAGAACATTTGCACCAAATTGTTGCTTTTATGTTTTTGACAAATACCAGTATGACAGACCTAAGATTCTCATGAGGTTTTTGATGTCTTATTGATTTGTATCTTTAAGTTTTATCACTTGCAGTAGATTTCATATCTATTACTCAGAATTCGTAGTTTTATGCTTTGACTTCCTTTAGTGATGAAATGAATGTGTTTTCCTTTGTTTTATGTGTGATTTTCCTCTGTTAAAGACCTCTACCTGCCTCAGCTTCCATGTGAAGAACCACTGTCAGTGAAACTACTGATTTTTGACTCCATAAGCCCAATGGTAGCAAGACTGCATTTTTAAACCTACAATCATAAAAACAAGTTAAAATTTCTATAGAGTTAGCCATCTTTTCATATCATTATTCAAAATCATAAACCCCCTTGAGAGAGCCCTCTCAAACTGAAGAGGCTAATATTCAGTTAGAAATGGTTTGAAACAGCTACACTGAGTTGTTTGCTGAGCAACTAATCAAGTAAAATTTTGTGATAACATTTTGGTGCGTCTGCCGGGAGTCTGAAAACATATTTCCCGAATTTTTTGTGCAAACAGTAAAGCTGGACTCTTGGAGGTAGTATGAGCTCAGAATCTGTTCGAGGTTGCAACTACCTTGGTGACTCCATTTTAAAAATGCATGCTTAAAGGTGGCTTCGAGAAGGAGATACACGAGGAGCAATCCAGATCCTAACTCACCTACTATAGTGGATAATCCAAACACAATTTTCAGAGGCATTCAAGGCAGCTCTTCATAATCAGGTACTCCATGACACAAAATATCTTTGTCATTTGAAGTTTTAAGAAGTCCTGAAGATAAAAAGTTTGATGATAAAATTCAAGAAGTCTTGTTTAGGTCTGAAAATGAAAAAGAATTGACTAATATGGTTTTAGACCTGCAAAGAAGAGGTATTTATACCTCAGCCTTAGTGACCCAAAAATATAAAGAAGAATTATATGGGGCAGTCACATCAGAGTTATTGTTAGAGGGGGAATCTTTGGATAATTTGAAGGAATTAGACCCATTTTATATATTGCTATGAAGAAATTATGGTTTTCCTTTACCTCACTGGAGTTCAATTGTAACTGGTACAAAGACAAACTAAACCACCTCCTAATAGTTATTTTTCTTCTACTACTGTTTTCCCTAAAAATACCACAGTCCCTGTCATCATGGCTGGAAATTTTCCACCTCCACCTGTTGTTGCACCTGTTAGGTATGCTCCACTTGTTCTCCCAGTTGTCCTTAATGCCCTTCCAAGCAAATATTATGCTAGAATCAAAACTTGCGGTAGTGATGAAGAAATTATAGTTGAAGAACATGTAGACCTGTTTAATGACTTCATAGACAGGGAGGAGGTTGACCATGAAGATGTAAAAATGAGACTATTTTCTCATAGTTTCACTGGTGAGGTCAGAAAGTGGTTTAAATACCTTGCTCCAAGAAGCTTACATAATTGGAATGAATTTGAAGATATATTTTTGAGAAAGTGGGGAAATAGAACAAACCCTGTGCAGGCCCTCACTGAGTACAATAGTATGAAAAGAGTTGCAGATGAAACTATCCAAAAAATTTCCAAGAGATTTAATAAAGTCTATGATTCCATCCCTGCTCATCTTAAACCTCCACTGAGATATGCTAAGGCTTTTAACTATGAATTTTCTATCCTTATCACAGAAAGAGAATCCCCTTCACTAGCAGAAATGCAAAATGATGTTGTGAAGGTGGAATTTAGCAGCTAAAAAGTCCAAGATGGGAAAAATAAAATTGAAAGAAGAAGATAAGCCTTCCACCTCATATGACAAATTTGACTCCATGATGAGAATAATGGAAAAAATCATGGATAGGCTTACCCTTGGAAATGTTTCTGCACCTCCTGCACAACATGAACCACAATTTAGAAATCCACAATTCACAAGAACTCAAAATCAGCAGAGACCAAGGGAAAATGGAAATTAGCCTGACCCTCAAGTAAGGCCTCTTTTCAGAAAAATTTAGTTGATGAAGAAGATTTTCCTGAGATACCATAAGACTCCATTCATTGCCTAGATGAAAACATGTCTGGAATGTTTTTGACTAAAGAAGAGCATGATGAGTCTGATCATGATGTAAACGAGGGTGAGGAACCATCTGATTACCTTAAAGGTTATCAACATGCAATATTTGAGATGCAGAAGCAATATAGCCTCAGAAACATAAATGTCCCTATTACTGCAAATAAAACACAACCCAAGAAAGATGCCCCTAAAACAGCTGAGGTTCGAAAATATCCACCACCTCCTCCTCCTATAAAATAAATGGAATATATTACTTCTACTTTCAGTTTGGAGAATGAGATTTCCAAATTCAAGATCCCGATCCCTTTTGGAGAAATTATTAAGGTGAACTAATACAGAAGTAAAATTGTAAAAATGTTGAATTCCCAACCAGGAGCTACAGACATCCTCAATGTTCAAGAAGACCATCCAACCATCTACTTGGGACCAATATTGGAAGATGAACAGAATGATGAGGTACCTCCTTTCTATGGCATCTTTAGTATCCATGAAATGACATTACACAATGCCATGTTGAATAGGGGCCTCTCATAACCTCATGCCTAAAGTGATTATGGAAAGAATGGGATTGGAAATCACTAGGCCATACAAGGATTTTTTTTCATTTGATTCAAAAATAGTTCAATGCATTGGGTTGATAAAACATGTTTTTGTTGGTCTTACACAAGTCGTTGCCAAGACAGTGGTAATGGAAATTGTGGCAGCAGACATTCCTCCCAAGTTTGGCATGATGCTATCTAGGTCTTGGGAAGCAAAGATCAAAGGCACCATGCAGATGGACCTAACTTATGCTACCATTCCTATTTTTGATGAGCAAAGAAGACTGTATAGAGAGACAAGAATGGCTTCTATGGTAAATAGTAAGGATAAACCTCATAATTTCCCAATTTATGTTGTTGAAACTTAATTAGGATCATCTATTATTTTCAATGATCTAACCGATGAAGTAGAAGATGAAAGGAAAGCATAAATTCAGGAGGTTGTAATTCAGCAAGCTCAAAATCAGGAAATCATTGAAGAAAAGGTAGAGGACTGGTGGTTGTTGCATTTTGATGGATCAGCTGGAAGAGAGGGGGTTGGAGCAGGCATTTGGATCACAACTCTTGAGGATGAAAGTAAGTTCTATTCTTTCAAACTAAACTTTGATTGGACAAATAATATGCTTTATTATGAAATCAAGAAGGCACTCACTCGGGCCTCAGTCTTCATTAGCCCATATTTTTCAAAGGAATTTCTAGTTTTTACATTTGCATCACAAAACACAATTGTTGGAGTCTTGCTGCACAAAGGAAAAAAAGGTACTGAGCATCCCATTTCATTCTTTAGCATAACCCTTGCTAACTCAGAGCTGAAGTATAACATTTTAGAGAAACAAGCATATTCTTTGGTCAAAGCCATCAAAGACTTCATAATTTATATTCTACATTCTCATGTCATTGCATGTGTGCCTAATGTTGTAGTGAAGGACATCTTGACTCAAGTTGATGTTGATGATAAGAGAGGGAAGTGGATAGATAACTTTCTGGAGTATGATATAGAAATCAGACGTACAAAATTGGTGAAAGGTCAGGGGATGGAAAAGCTAATGGCATAGTCCAATTTTGACTGTCTTGATATGAATTTTATTGTAGAAATTTCAGAATTATCAGATGAAGGTGAAGACTTGATTCCTATTGAAGAGAACTACATACTATCTAACTGGTACAGAGACATTGTATTTGTCTTACATCATCATAAATCTCCTACTGAATTGACTAAATCTAAAGCAAGATTTGTGAAGATGAAATCTCTGAGGTACTGCAACATAGATAAAAATATGTACTTTAAAGATACTGGTGGCATTCTTTTGAATTGTTTGTTGGAAGAGGAAGCTGAAAAAGTGATTGAAGAGTTTCATAAAGGAGATTGTGGAGGTCATCACTATTGGAAGGCCACAGCAAACAAAATTCTCAAAGCAGGGTAATACTGGCCTACCATGTTCAAATATGTTTACAAGAAGATAGTTGCCTACCATGAATGTCAGATTTTTTATGGTAAGAAAAAGCTTGTTCCTTTACCCTTGATGTCAATTTATGTTGAAGCGCCATTCCAACAGTGGGGGCTAGATTTTATTGGTGAAATTCATCCATCATCTTCAGGGTAGCATCGTTGGATCCTAACAGCAACTGATTATTTCACCAAGTGGATTGAAGCAATCCAAACAAGGAAAGAAAATGATGCAGTCATCATTTCACTCCAGAATTGGCTATCCTATGAAGATCATCACTGACAATGTACAGGCTTTCAAATCGAGGGGGTTGATCAGTTTTTTTCATTATTATCAAATTACACTTGGAAACTCTACTGCTTAATACCCACAAGGTAATGGTCTTGTTGAATCTTCGAACAAAAGAATTGTGAGAATTATTAAGAAGGTGTTGTAGGAAAATAAAATATCATGGCATTTGAAGTTGAAGTATGATCTTTGGGCTAATAGAGTATGTACAAAAAGGTCAATTGGTACTTCACCTTATGAGTTGGTGTATGGAGCAAAAGCCATTTTTCCTAAATCCTTGGGAGTGCATGTTATGAAGCTGCTGCAAGGACTAGAGGAGGATCCTAATGCTATTCAGAGGAGAATAAACCAGTTGATAGCTCTGAAGGAAAAAAAAGGAGGAAGTATATAACATCAATCAGCAGTCTCAAAACAGAATAAAGAAGACATTTGACAGGAAGGTCAAAGAGGAAAACTTTCAAATTCAAGATGTGGTATTGAAGTGGGAGGCCAAAATTGAAGAAAAGGGGAAACATGGTAAGTTTTAGAATATTTGGAAAGTTCCATTCATAGTAGCTACATTCCATGGCAAAAACACTTACTTACTGCAGGAGATGGATGGAAAATCTTGTGCTAGAGGGCCTGTCAATGGCAGGTTTTTGAAGCACTATTCCTCTTAAGTTCTACTGTTTTTTCACTCCATTGTATATATTCCATTTTAATATGTTTTTCTGATAATAAATACAAGCCAATCATCAACCTTGAGCCCGAGGTGAAGGCCATTAGAGTTTGAAGAAAGCTTGGCAAATTTCAGATTTTTTATTTTCAAAAATATGGATGGCACTGGAACTACAGGTTCTTCGGTGTAACATAGGGGCACACCATCCCAAGTGGAGCCACTTTTATCACTTAGAAAAATGTGAAACATTACTTGACATGGTCATACAGTTCATTTATCAAAGGTCTCAATTTGGTATAGGAAAATTTCATTTTTACATATTTAACCCATCCTAAGGTTCAAGACCACCTCCATTTTATCTCAATCCACCTCCATTCAGGTCATGTCATGTCCCATCAGTCACCATTTTCTGTCGGTTTTCATTTTCCAAGCATTTAAATTTGAAAAATGACACAAGCCAATTTCACAACTTTTCGTAGCGTTTTACACTGCAAAACAACAATTTTCGCTACGAAACTATCAAAGAATGAACTAGCTATGCTACGAAAAATTGTTTTTTTATCTGTCTTGTCAAATCCGATTCAAAGTTTTAGTTTATGATTGAAGGAGTTAGGGTGAAGGTCATCCGATTCTGTTAGGGTTAATTCAAATGTAAAAATCCAACTCTGAGGTCATCATTACCGTTTTTAGCATGCATGTGTCATGATTAAGGCATGAGTTGTTATTCAAATCATAAAATCTTACCCAAATAGTCTTTTTTTCATACGCCACTTTATCTTTGAATGTGTGAAGTTATGGAGAGCTGCTCCATCGAGCCAAGTAGGTTGCTAGCATTTTCAGAGGTTGCAGGTGTCATCAAGAAAGCGAGGCTGAGAAGATATAAAACCACCATGGTTGCAAGGAAGAAAACCAAAAAATGTGGTCAGTACCATAGGTATGAGCCCATAGAAATGAATTTGCTAAATGAAGACCCAAATTCCATGGAGGTATTCAGAAGAACATGTTGTTTGCAATTCTGTCAAAGGTTGCAGGGTTGTCATCTACAACTTTCTAAGGATTTTGCTAAAATTTTCATTGGAATAGCTTCAAAGGTGGGAATGCTAAACCTCACAGTAACAACAAATAGCATTTCAAGAGGAACAAGAATCCCTAGAGGAGGGGAACAATTTTTTAAAGGCATCAAGTTCACCATGCAGGATTACAGAGAGTTCATCAAGCCAGAGCATAGTGAAATTGATCTTAAAAATGATATCCTAAGGAGTTTCATGTAGGACAACTATTCAAAGCTTATGATGATCATTCAGAAGTATTTCACCTGAGAAGGAAGGTTTCACATGGTCTACTCCTACCACCTTAGGCTTCTGCTGCATTTTTTGGGTAAGAGGTCTCTTGACTTGCCCTTTTACTTATACAGAAGTCTAGGTAAAATTTCAGATAAGGTTCAAGTTAAAACAAAAGGAAATGAAACCTCTCTTTTTTACCATGTTTTGATTAATTTGTTAGTGTTAGATGAGTTGAAGATATTAGGCAGATATTGGACATCCTTTTTGTTCATGAGTAGCTTTGAAGTTGAAGTTGTTACTCCTAAAAGAGTTTCCAAACCTAGGGATATTTCATCACCGACAGTGGCAGAGGAAATTGAAGAAGGGAATAGATCATCCCCACTAGGACTAGTGAGCATGGAGACAGAGCCTTTACAGAAGACTGACACACCTAAAACTACACCTGCAAAATAGAAGAAAATAATCAGCAAACATAGCAACAAGAGAGTTACTAGAAGCCAAATAGTGGTTAAGGGTAACTTAGAGGACATCTTGCATGCAATTGATATTGAAGAAACTCCCATTGTGCAAGATAAATATGTTAAAGATGGAAGAAGAAAGCTAAAGAAAGGAAAAATAGCTAAAAAATTAGAGTTTGCAGGTGATGATATTGGTTTCATGTTTCAACCTAGAAATCCAATGATCAAGCATGCAAGAAAGGTAATGGAAAATAGAAAAGAGACTCAGAAGGTCAGTGAAACTACTCAACCACCACCAAGCATCATAGATCTTTCCTCACCTGCAAAAGAGAAGTTGGTTATCAAACAAAAGAAAGGTAAAGAGAAAATCATTGAAAATTAGAAATTGAAACCCTTAAGGAGCAGTTGAAAGAGGCAAGTGAAGAGATATCAGTATTGAGGAAAGAGGCAAAGAAGCATAGTGCTGAAAGGGTTCAGTTTGAACAAATGAGGAAAGTCTTGGAAGATCAAGTCACAAGTGTCTCAAAGACCTTGGACAATACATAAAAAATAAAAAATTGGACTCAACCACTAAGAAGAGAGGTCAAGCACATCAAAAAGGTAAACTTGCACTTGCAATCCAAGAATAGGACATTGAAGGACCAAGTGAAAGATCTTCAAGAGCAATTGGATCTGATTCATGAAGAGCTAGAAAAGAAAGGTTTGAAGATGACAGTGGTGGAAGATCCTATTAGCCAACTGATTGTTAATGAAGAAGAAACACCACAGGAGTAATAAATTGAGATGATATATGTCTTAGGAGGTTCATAAAATGCATAAAATCAAACTTTTGCAGCTAGATGTCAGTTTTTGAAGACAATTTTGAAAGGGGCAATTTCTGGGTTTTTACACAGTTTCATAGCATAGCTCAGGCTTGAAGCCAGAAATATGCTACCAAAAAACCTGTAGGTGTCATTTTGCTTTTAAATTCAGTTTTTGCATGATTCAAGGAGGGAGATTCATAGTGGTAAGGTGTCATGACTTCATTAACATGATAGAATAGAAAAGAAGTGAAGTAAATGGATGCAAAAGCCACTTTTTCCACGCTACCAAAACTTGCTACGAAACTGTCTTGTTTTCATAGCGAACAATTGTTGAAGGTTTCGAGCATCTTAAAAGCAGTTTTTTCCAGTTGAAGTCCTCTAGCATGTCAAGGGAGCTTATCATCATATATTTATGACTCAAAGGGAGTGCCATGAAGACAGGTCATCAGTCAAAACATCATTGAAGATCAGGGTCATCCATTCCTAAAAAATAGGGTTATGCTCCACAAGTCTAGGGATGTTTTAAATATGTAAAGTGGAAGTGAACTTGGTCATGTGCCCTTTGAGCATGTGATATTTATTTTGTAACTATCATGTAACTGTTTCACAGATAGGATAGAGAAATGTAATAAATAGGAGTTAGAGTCCTATTAGGAGATAGTTTCTGTAAAGGGTAGCTGTCGGTTTTCTGTTAGAAGTTATGTATTTCAGTTATGAAAGGTGTCATAGGATAATTCGAGGATCTAGCCACTAGGCAGATCATACTTGTTGTAAATAATTTCTATTTAAAGAAAAAACATCGAAGTAGTAAAGGGTTGGAGAACATTTGCACCAAACTACTACTTTTATGTTTTTGAAAAATACCAGTAATACAAAGAGACATTTTTCTTGACAGACCTGAGATTCTCATGAGGTTTTTGATGCCTTATTGATATATAACTTTATGTTTTATCACTTGCAGTAGATTTCATATCTATTACTCAGAATTCATAATTTTATGCTATGACTTCCTTTAGTGATGAAATGATTGTGTTTTCCTATGTTTTATGTGTGACTTTCCTATGATAAAGACATCTATCTACCTCAGCTTCCATGTGAAGAACCACTGTCACTGAAACTACTGATTGTTGACTCCATAAGCCCAATGGCAGCAAGCTTGCATTTTTCAACCTACAATCATAAAGACAAGTTACAATTTCTATAGAGTTAGCCATCTAGTCCTATCATTATTCAAAATCATAAACCCCCTTGAGAGAGCCCTCTCAAACTGAAGAGACTAATCTTCAGTTAGAAGTGGTTTGAAACAGTTACACTGAGTTGTTTGATGAGCAACCAATCAAGTACAATTTTTTGGTAATAATTACAATACTCAAAATAAAATTCCAGGAAATAAAATTCTTGAAAGAAAATATTTTTATTTTCTCTTGCTTTTGTAACATGCAATTTACTTATGTGAATAATTTCTTCAGAAACCTACCATTAACGGGATTCCCAGGGAAATATCCATGGATAGTCTCAAGCTAATTAGATTTTTTGTCCAAGACTTCTTGTACTCAAAATGGATAGATCCAGAGATTGTCAAATTTCCCATGTTTTCCTTTATCTGCTTGGATTGAGTCCCATTTCAACACTAAATCTGTATCTTACAAATCTCTTCCCTTTTCTCTTTTGTAAAAGACAAATTTCACTTTCTATTGATGGGATTTAGCCTCTGAGCTTCTTCTCTTTGTTTCTATACTTATATCATTTGATATATCATTTTCTACATCGGGCCAGTGTTTGAATCATCTTCCTGTAACAATTTCATCACTGGTAGGGTGAGATTCATGGGAAATATGATATTTGTACCATACACTAGTTGGTAAGGAGAGGTGCTAATAGTATTTTAGTATTGATCCTATATACCTAGAATGTATACTTGAGATTGGCATCCCAACATTTCTTATTCTTTTCTAACATCCTCTTGATTATTTTTATGAGATTTTTATTTGAGGATTCCGCTAGCCCATTTCCTTGAGAATAGTAAGATGTGAATGAAAAAAATTCTATGTTGTAATCTTGGAAGAATTGCATCATATTGGATGACTTGAAAGTCTATGCATTGTATATGACTATCCTTATGGGACATCCATATCTGGAGAGTATGTAGTCTTCGAGGAACGTGAAGATGACCCTCTCATCAACTTTCTAGGTCAGGATAGCTTCCACCCACTTATTGAAATAATAATTGGTCGTAAGGATATACTTGCATTGACAACTTGATTTGGGATGTATTTCTCCAATTAAGTTTAATCTCCACTATCGGAATGGAGCTTACAATTTAATATGCATCAATGTTGATTATTTGATCTTATGCTTGCTCGCGAACATCTAACATTCTAGAAAATATCTAATAGTAGTGTTTCTATCTTTGAAAATAAAAAGCAAATAATATCCATCTCTCAAAATTTTATATGTTGTGACCTTCCATGCCTGATGACCTATGCATACCCCACGATGAAATTCTGAAAGAATTTCATGTTTTTTATCTTCATTGACACAAGTAAGCAAGATTCCAACAGGATATTTCCAATATATACCTCCATCCATAATAAAATACTTTATTTTCCTAAATTTCAGGGATCTACATTTGGCATTCGACATCTTAGGAGGACACTATACATTTTGAAAGAAGAAAATTATGTCCTGATACCAAATGGAATTCTAGGATTTTGAAAGATACTTTGGGAAAGGTTATTTTGGATTCCTTCCTACTGGTTTGAGAGGTTCTTGGGGATTCTCTCGTCCAGGATGAAGAGGTTCTTTTGGATTTTGATCATCCGAAGAAGGATATTCTTATGGATTCTCCTCTCTATAGACGTTGTAAATTCCTTCGTTAGTACACAACTTAAGTGTTGTATGATTTGACTTAGTGAGTAACTTATCTAACCCTTGTCCTTTAACAATATCTGTGGGATTTAATTCCATATCATATTCTGGGATCTTGGCTATGAATTTCCCTCATCTTCAATCACTATCAGGTTGTGTTAGAATCTCCTTCACTACTATCGATGGTACATATTCTATCACTTTGGAATGCAACACATATTTTAAAAATCCTTAAATCCCTTCACCGTGGCATATGTCTGCTTCTATAGGATGATATATTTTAGTTCAACATCCCTTAATGTACGACTAAAAACTTCTATGGGTTTCTCATATGCTTCTTCATTCTTTTGAAAAAGTAATACGACTATTATATGCTAAGAAGAAAAGGAAAAAATATGGAACACTTTTGAAAAATTTGGACTCGCCAAGACCGAGGATTCCATGATGGCCTTCTTGAACTACTAAAACTACATGCGAGCCTCAGGTTTCCATTTCATGTCACCATTATTCTTGAGCATGCTCGTTACGTACTTGAGGAATTTTGCAAAGTTTGCAATAAATATACACAGGAAAAATATTTTTCCCAAGAATGATTGTACTTCCTTCTTATTTCAGGGTAAAACAATCTTTGATATAAGCTCTATCCTTTCCAAATATATCTTCAAAATATATTTATAGACTATGTGCCCCAACAAATTTCCTTCTTGCAAAGCGAAAAAATGTTTTCTTGGGGATCAAAGAAAGGCCAAATTTTCTACTCTTCAAAAATACTTGCCTCAAATGGTTCAGGTGTTCTTCATTTGATTTAGATAATACCATCATGTTATCCAAATAGATAATTGGAATTTGTCTCTTTCTCCCATGAAAGTTATAAACATAGATCTTTGAAATGTAGGACCCACATTCATCAATCTGGAGGGCATTTTATCATACGTGAATGTAACCCATAGCGTGGTAAAGGTGATATTCTCTTTATCTATTGGATGCATATTTATTTTATTACAGCCTAAGAAACCATCCATCATTAATATACTTGAGGCTCCTATCACCTTCTACAACAAATGATCCATTTTGGGCAGTGGATAATCGTCTTTCAGTGAGTATCTATTCAAATTCCTAAAATCTACACATAACCTGATATTGCTATTATTCTTTCTAATAGGACCAAATTTGATACCCATCTAAATATCTTAGTGGTACAATAATTTTCCCATCCAGTAGCTTCCTAGTTTCCTTTTTTATCGTTGACATCAAAATAGGGTTAAATCTTCCGTGTTTTTGCATAAAAGGCTTAGAATTCTCTTTCAATGGTATTCTATGTTGTATTATAGATGTATCATATGTTTTTAAATCTTCCTAACTCCAGGCAAAAACATCCTTAAATTTATTAAACAACTCAATGTACCTTTCTTTGCATGTATATTCCAAATATTTGGCGAGCTTTACCTTTTTTGAGTTCTCGTCAGTGCCCAAATTGTGTTCCTCAATGTTCTCAGCTACTGGTTGGAAATTCGGTCTAGTTGACATTCGTTATTATAAAATAGTTGCTCCAATGGAATGAGTCCTTTTAGGATGAAGTTTTGTTTTAGCCATATCACCTGATAACCCTTGACCTAGTTTAGGAAGTCGAGATCATCTTCTTGTGATTCTACCTCCTATTGATCCACTTCAAGAGTTTGATAATCGTAATATATGTTGATGGCCAATAATTCACCCACTAGTTCTAGGAATATATTTAGTTGTTCATCATCTTCAAAGACTTTCCAATACTTGATACAATCTAGAATAGAGGGCATGTATCTCATCTCCACTTCATATATCATTCCAGTTTAGGAGGTGGCTTGAATGTACTAGTCTCTATTTCCAATGCATCTGCATGTTGATTTTCTTCCCTATGCATAGTTGTGATGTTAACAAAATAAAAGTAATTCTCAATAACATCCCATACTTCATTTCGAGATGATCTGATCCTAGATTGTTTGGTAATGTAAATGTTTTTTATTTGTAGTTCTACCAGCTCAGAATCACTGAAAACTGTGATGTTCTTCACTCTTATCTTCCTTGCTATTTCTAAATCCATATTCAATGCTTCATATTGGGAAAAATTATTTGTGGCATCCAATTCTATTTTAAATGATAGAGGAATATGTTGACCCGTAGGGGGTACTAAAAGTACTCTTTCTCGTTTTCCTTATTTGGAGCATGCTCCATCAAAGTATAACTTCAAAATTGAGTGTGTATCCTATTGTTGTTTAGTCTCAGCAGGTGGTGGACTTGCTTCTGTCACAACTTCAAGATTGATGGAATAGCTATAACAACCCATAGACTCTTCTATAACATAAAAATGTAGATTATTGGATTTCTTAGCATGACTCATGACATATAGGAGCTTAGAATCCCTGTATAGTCTTCACCCTTAACCTCCAAAGACATCTATGACGTAAGGTGATAACTACTATGTGCTTCCACTCAATTTCTTGGCCCAAGGCCTGAAAATTAATGTACCATAGGTAGCCGAAATATCTCAACTACCACTAGCATTTGCAACTCAGCTCTTGTTGGTTATTTGGGTGAGAGATACCACTAAATGTTTGATGAGACTAAGGAATTTTACCCTTCTAGAGTCAGTAATAAAATCATGGTATGGTTTAGTAATATCTAAGAGTAATTGTACCATGACTGTAGAAATTACATAACTTATGTGTTATATAGCCAAGATTCTCCCGATCACACACTATTTTAACTTCATGCACAATATAGAATCTATTCCACCATTGATCATCACATGCGGAAATTAAATCAATTGAAATGCACACATGAAACAATAAAAATTCACACACATTAACACAGTTGTTTAACGGGAAAGTTGTTTGGTCAATTTAGTGTGTCCTAAATTGCTACATTAATTTGTCAATCCGGGATTCGTAAGCTGACGAAGTGTGGCGCACTATATGTGCAAGATAACCTATCTCTTACTTTTTGTCGTTTTTGGTTTTTTTTTTCTTTTTATCTTAATTGGTTTCCTAAAGTGAGATGGAAATTCTAAAAGACAAGTATGGTTATGATTGTTCAAGGCAATGATGTCCTTTATAATGATTTACCAAACTTCAAACTTCAAAAGGATTTTGAAACATATAATGAGAAAATTAGTTCCTAAAAGGAAATGAAAATGTGCTAATATTCTAGTTAAACAAACAGTGAACTATTGATCATGAAAACCATTACCCTTGCTGTTGTCTAAACACAAAAGAAACTGTTACTCAAAGAAAAGATTGCAAGTAAATTAAAACTAAAATCAAATTACATCAACTCATATTCTGACCCCTCACCATTAGTCTCGCTATGGCTTTCGGAGGTAATCATAAACAACTTGAGAAATCTGATATCTACTTTGCAGAAAAATAAACTAACATCAAATTACACACTCATACTTCAATCCCTCACCATTAGTCTCGCTATGGCTTTCGGAGGTAACTGATAATGACATGAGCAATTTAATATCTATCTTGTAGAAAAGTAAACTAATATCAAACTATACACTCATACTTCAATCCCTCACCATTAGTCTTACTATGGCTTTCGGAGGTAACTGAAAATGACATGAACAGTTTAATATCTAACTTGCAGAAAAGTAAAATAATATCAAACTACACACTCATACTTCAATCCCTCACCATTAGTCTCGCTATGGCTTTCGGAGGTAACTGAAAATGACATGAGCAATTTAATATCTAATCTAACTACTTAAAGCAAATGTGCAAGACTGAAATAAACAAAACAGTGCTGGAATTAAACAAAAACTAAGAAAAGTAAATTAGCAGAAGGACAATATTGATTCCATGTCATTAGTCATTATAAAAATATGTGCAAATGCCAGGGCTACCTATTGTAATCTGGAACAAAACACTGATCAGTTAACAATAACATAAAACATAAAAGATTATGGACAGAAGTAAAATGTAAAGCATGAAGGATTATGGACAGAGATGAAATGTAAATACCATGAAAGATGTAATCTATATACACGTGAATGACTATGGCACAATGAACATAAAGAAATGAAGCATGAAACTATACAGTAATACACAAAACCTCAGCGTGTACAGGGGCCCTCTGCACAAACCTCGGGCAACAGCTTTCAAATACGAATTACGCTTTTGAACAAAGTCTTCTCATATATTAAAATGCGGTCATAATAGAGAAATAATGTCACAGTACAATGGCGACGCAATTACATTACAGAGCTAACTATTATGCGTATGAGAACGCATTATTTATAACAGTGGGTGATATAACTAATTCCCTAAAGTCTGTGCTGGTAGAAGACACGTGAACCATCACGTCCAGAGATCTAGCATTATGGCCGCCGTGAGGATTAAATCTATGGAGAGTGGCTGTTGGATTCGGCTTATGGAGCCGTTTATAGGTGTTGATATGTCTCCCGTGATTTAGAAATGGTCACGCAAATCTTCACGTGATGAGAAACAAAGTTCTGTCACCGTGGGACTCTTCGGTTGACCACCACTTGGCCACCTTTGACCACAGCCTTCTTAGGTGAATTCAACTGAGCCAATAGGACACGATCCATGTCCATGTCATTTCTAACTTGCCCATGTGGCTTGATTTTCCTGAAGATACCTGCAACATAGACTTTAACAAAATGGTTGCGGAAAGTTGCAGCAACTGCGGAAAGTGACAAGATTCCGCAGCTAAATGAGCAAAAATCTAAATCAAACAGCAGACACAAAACATAGTTAAAAACCATTTTAGATGCTCTTTTACAATTAATATACAATGATATTGATGACTTAGAAGGTCCAGGTGAATGAAAAAGGTCTAGAAAGGTGTATAAGAAAGATGCAGATTTGAGACTCAACATACCCCCACTGTGAAGGTGTTGCATGTCCTCATGCAACCAAAATTTGGATAATCCTTCTTCAATTCATATGCCTTGACACTTCAGCAAGTATATCCAGTCCTCTCCTCCTCTTCCTTGGTGCTGCTAACATCCTGGGCTTCTTCATCAAGCATCTGAATTTGATATTAACCAATGTTCTACTTAACTTCTGGCATTTCTTCTTCAATTTCTTGTTCTTTTTATGCCATAGTCCCAGATGTAGCATGGTATTGTCATGAATGATCTTGTCCAATTTGCTTTGTTCCTTTAATGCCTCATTTTCATTTTTAATGTGTCTATTTAAAACCTCTAACTCAAAGAATTCTTGTTTCAATGATTGGACTAGATCTTCTTTTGTTGTGTGAGGCTAAGTGGATGAAGTGCTAGGACCCGTGGCTGCTCTTTCTAAAGATTCTATATAATCATATACTTCTTGCTGCTTTGGGTCTATCTCAGGTGTCGTTTTTATTGGGCTGTCCCCAAAATGCCGTGGAGGAGAATTGACTTCAAAATCTGGCTGAAAATGACTCATGTCAACATTTGACTGAGAATGCGGTGGACTATGTTCAACATTTGGCTGAGAATGAGATGGACTATGTTCAATGTCTGACTGAGAATGAGATGGAATATGGCCAACTGGGGATTGTTCAGGTGTTTCTTCTCCCAAATCAATAAAATGGGGTCCTTTCATCTGTGTTTTCCTCAACTTCCCTTTAAGCCTGGAACTTCTTCTTACACACTGTGGACCACTATCTTTTCCTTTTTGTTTTTCTTTTCCCCTCTTTTTGGCCATAGATGACTGTTCCTAAAGGTGAACTAGTCTCTCAGATAACACTTGATGATCTTCTTCTGAGGAAGGGGTTTGATGCATAGCCTCAATGCTTTTTCTCTCTTTTGATGTTATTGGCTTTTTACCCTTGGTTTCTTCCTTCCTCATTTTTGACAGTCTCTCTTCTCCACTAGTTCTTTCAATTGTAGTAGTAGGAGTGCTTTGAGTTTCATCATTTGTTCTCTTTCTCCTACTCCTTCTTGATGTACTACCTTCAGGAATTTCTTGGGGTTCTTCAAAGAAATTTCTAATCAAAAATTGTTCCCATGTGTCCTTTTTCTCTTTTAACTGTTTTTCAATCAGAATTTTCACAAGACCATGGTGATACAAATGTGGTTCCACGTCCCCTAGATGCTTCTGGACATTCACAGACATCTTCTTCAAACTATTTAATAAAAAGTATGGCAGATTGAGGGTCTGGTTGTCTAAAAAATTCATCAGCAATCGGGTATGATACATATACATGGATCCAAAACGGCCCTCACAGGTGATAAATTTTTGAATGACCAACAGTAAAGTGGCCCACTCTTCTTTCAAAGCATGAACATGAATTCCCTTTTTAAAAATAGTTACATCCATACCTGGGTTACGTAGGATCACTCTCCAGGCTTCATCACTAATACTCTTGTTCTTGAACCAGCGTTCACCTTCTTGAGGAAGTTCTGTAGCAGCTGCTATGGATGCCTCATTCACCATAAATTTGAGGTCCCCAATCTCTACCTCCAGACCATTGAAAGACCTTGCAAAAGCTTTTGTCACCTCTTTATGGTAGCCTCTAAACTTTTGGATAAACCGAAGCCACTTTGCCTTTTTCAATATATCTCTGACTTGCGGGTATCCTTCCATGAATTTAGGTCCTTCTGGTTCTGTTCTCAACAACTGACCCATCCTTCTTTCTGCTCTTTAAAACTTATCTGCGTCAGGAGGGTTCAACGGAGGTAAGATGGTTGAATGAGCGGAAATGAGCACAATTTATGGAGGAGACCAGTGACTGTAGGCGGATATCAAAGAATGGGTATACGGAATGTAGCGTAACAGAGAAAAAAATGGGGGTGAAGCGGAACAGAGAAGGGTTACGTGAGCACGGTGGAAATGCGGCTGTGAGATCAATAGAATAGTAGGAGGAGTATAACGCATCCGGAAGTATTTAAAATTGGGTGGCTGTAGAGTAAATGTAAGCACGTTTATAAAACGGCTACGGATTTTATGCGGCTGAAAGAAGCCGTAGTCAAATCAACCACGTTTCATCATCACAGGTGGAGCATCGGAGTATGAGTGAAGATCAGAGGCTTGATTATGAGACCGTTTGAAAATGAATGCAAGGATTATGGGTGGATCATATAGAGGTCGTGGAATGGTTACGGAGTTTGTCAACACAATCATTGCATATAATGGAGCTATGGTTTATAACTATGTAAAAATGTGCTTAAATGCCATTTGAAATAAATTTTTACTCATACCTTGGAATTCTTGCCATTTTTCATTGGTCTTCAATCAGTTGCTCCTCATTGATATCTTGAATGCCCCATGTCTTCATAATATGTCTTCATACCTGCATTTGATTTCATGATTGTTGAACTAACATTTGGCTGTACATTGTTTTTTGAAAACGAGAGTGGTAGCTGCAGAATCTGCTTCCGGCTGCGGAAACTGGTGTCAGCTGCGGAAACAAGTGTCAGCTGCGGAAACTGGTGTCAGCTGCGGAAACAAGTGTCAGCTGCGGAAACTGACACAGCTATTATTTGGGTGAATGGAAATAGATGGATGATAACTGACTGAATGAAAATGGTCATGAAAGAAAATTTTATTGGTGAAATAAAATGAAATAGATGAAATGAAGTGAAATGGAATGAAGTGGAGTGAAATGAAGTGGAATGAAATGGAGTGGGTGGTCACAAAACTTGTGAAATGAAAGAGAGATTTTTTTTTCTTTTTGGAAAATATAGGGTGTCAGGTGTTCCTGATTTTCACCCTACATTTTCTGTATAAGACTGCCAATCAATGATTGGTTTTCAGGCTTATACAATTTTTTATTTTTTATTTTTTTAACTGAAAAGAACAAGTCTAGGCTGGTGGAGAAGAAGAATTCTTCTGTACCAGCCTGATTGCAGAATTTTCTTGAAACATTTTGAAAAATTCCTCTTTTGAGAGTGGCTTATGATAGACTTTTAATCTGTGGCCATTCACAATAAGAGGAGTTTGAAATTCATCAATGGTCTTGATTCTTACCGCTCCATTGCTAAAGATCTTGTCAATCTCATATGGCCCAAGCCAATGAGTCCGAAATTTTCCTTTAAAATATTTAAACTTGGAATCAAATAACAATGCCCAATCTCCTTCTTGAAACTTCTTCTCTTTGATGTATTTGTCATGCCATTTAGCTCTTTGATATTGAACTAGATCAGTTCTTAGAATTGCCTCTTGTCTGATCTCATCTAGATCATTCAACTGCTCCATTCTATGCTTTTGAGCTTCTGATAAATCCATCCCCAACTGAACTGCTATCTTGAAGGTCTTGACTTGGAACTCAATGGGGAGCAGAACTTCTTTCCCATAAACAAGTTCATAGGGAGAATGTCCTATTGTATTTCTCCATGTAGTTCTGTAGGCCCACAAGGCTTCAGAAAGCCTTTCTGCCCAATCTCTTCTATGTAGATGAACAGTTTTGGTGATGATACTTTCGAGAAATTTGTTTGTAGACTCCACTTGACCATTTGCTTGCGGATGGTAAGGAGTAGATATTCTATGCTTGATTTTGTATTCTTCCATAAACTTCTCCACCAAGTTGGATGTGAATTGGCTTCCCTGATCTGTCACAATTTCTCTTGGAACACCAAAGCGAGTAAAAATATCATCATAAAGAAAATTAACAACTGAATTTTCAGTAGCAGACACTAATGCTTTGGCTTCTACCCATTTAGTAACATAATCAGTACAAACCAATATATACTTCTTTTTATTAGATGGTGGATTAATAGGTCCAATGAAATATAAAGCCCATTTTTCAAAGGGTTCGATGAGTACCTGTGTTTGCAATGGAATTTCATTTGAAAGGGTAGGTTTCCCTACTCTTTGGCAGCTGTCACACCTTTTGACATATTGTTTTGCATCTTTGAAGAGGAAAGGCCAATAATATCCTAAAGAGAGGATTTTATAGGCTATCCTTTTGTCTGCAAAGTGTCCGCCGCATGGTTCATCATGACATGCCTTAAGGATATCAAGCATTTCATCTTCCCTGACACATCTTCTAATCACAAGATCTGGCCCTGTTTTAAACAATTCGTTAGAAATCCATGAATATTTTGAACTCTCCTGAATAATTTTTCTTTTTTCACTTGGAAATAAATGTGAAGGCAGTTTCCCTGTAACCAAATAGTTAGGCAATATCTACATACCAAGGAGTCTTAATAGTTACTGCAAACAAGTATTCATCAGGAAACTTATCCTCTACAGGAGAATCTTCTTTAGTATTCTGAATCCTAGACAAGAAATCAGCTACTGTATTCTGTTTTCCTGGTCTATCCAACACGGTAATATTGAATTCTTGCAAAAGTAAAAGCCATCTTGTCACTCTGCCATTAGTAACAGGTTTGTTCATTAAATATCTAATTGCAGAATGGTCGGTATGAATAAAAGTTTCATAGCCTGTTATGTAATGTCTAAATTTATTAATTGCATGAACAACAGCTAAAAACTCTTTTTCAGTCACAGTATAGTTCAACTCTGTGGGAGTCAAATTTTTACTGGTATAATAAATGGCATAAGGAACTAAATGTTTTTGACCCAACACAGCTCCTAGAGCTGTATCTGAAGCATCCGTAGAAATATGGAAAGGGAGTTTCCAATTTGGTCCTCTCAAGATAGGTGCTTCAGATATTCTTGTTTTCAAAGTTTCAAAGGTTGATTGACAATCAGGATCCCATTTAAATTCACAGTCTTTTGTAAGCAATTTGAAGAGTGGAGATGCTATTTTAGTGAAGTTTTCTCTAAATCTTCTATAGTAACCAGTAAATCCTAGAAAACTTCTAACATCTCTTTGACAATTTGGAATAGGCAACTTGGAGATGACTTCAACTTTTGATCTGTCAACCTTAATCCCATCTCCCGAAATATGATGTCCTAAAACAATCCCTTCAGTAAACATCATAAAGCATTTTTCATGGCTTAATGAAAGGTTTGTTTCTTTACATCTTATAAGAACTTTTTTCAAATTTTCTAATGCCTCTTCAAATGAATTACCATAAACTGTAAAATCATCCATATAAACCTCTACACAATCATGGATTAGATCAGAAAAAATTCCTAGTACTGCTCTTTGGAATATTGCGGGTGCATTACATAACCCAAAAGGAAGCACTCGGTAGGAAAAATTTCCCCATGGACAAGTAAATGTGGTCTTATCTTGATCTTCAGGTGCTACCTGAATTTGATTATAGCCACTAAAACCATCCAAAAATGAAAAGTACTTTTTACCTGCTAATGTGTCTAATACCTGATCGATAAAAGGAAAAGGAAAGTGATCCTTCAAATTTGCTTTGTTCAATTCCCTGTAATCAATGCATACCCTCCATTTACCATTCTTTTTAGGTACTATAACCAAAGGAGAAACCCATCGGCTATCTAAAATTGGATAAATGAAGTTTACATTGAGTAATTTTTGGAGTTCTTCTTTCACTATCTCCCTAAGATTTGGATTCATCCTTCTTTGAGGTTGTCTGATTGGTCTACTGTTTTCCTCAATATAGATATGATGAATGCAAGTCTTAGGATAAATACCTTTCATGTCATTATACTCCCATGCAAATGCAGTAGAATGTTTTTGCAAGATTTTGGTTAGTTCTTCTTGTTGTGACTTTTCCAAATGTTTGTTGATATTCAATGTTTTTCTTGGAAAAATCTCAATGGTAGAACTACCAAACTCTTCCATAGAGTAAAGAGACATTTGTCTTGATGATAAATATTCTATGTCAGATTCCAACTGAAATTGTGTGGGGTCATATTCAGAAGATGTCTCAAAATTTTCTAATGTGTTCAGAATTTGACTATCCTCACTGATTTCAGAAATGGTAAAGACAGGTTGTATAGTGTCCTCATCATCAACCCATTCATTATCTCCTACTTCTGTGATTGCTCTTGCTGGAGGATACAAATTGAATTTCTTTGTCGAATTACCATTAGAAATGTACATGTCCCCAGATCTACAACTAATAAAAGCATCAGTTGTGGCTAGCCAAGGTCTTCCTAAGATAAGTGGGTGCCCTCCTAGATTACTCTTAGGAGTCAAAATCATAAAATCTACTGGATATTCCCAAGAATCTAAGGAGACTGAAATATCTTCTAATACACCATCTAGTTTAATAATTGATCGATCTGCAAGTTGCAGTAAAGTAGGTGTAAAAAGAAGGTTAGGAAGTTTAAGCTGGTCCATAGTCTGTCTACTCATAATGTTGATAGCAGCCCCTAAGTCAATCAATGTGTTTGGAATTTCTATCCCATTTATATGTGTCTTGAAAACTAGACTTCCTGGATCTACATACTTCTGCATGGTAATTTTTCCTATCATGATATCTGCAATTTTTCCTACCAGGTGGATTCTTCTTGTGTCTTTTAGTTTCCTCCCTGGTCTTTTGAGACTCAACTCCTTTATTGTTTTTGCTAGAATAGGAATCTCTTGAATGGCTTGTAGCAAGGGAATCTTGATACAAACATTCTTTAATTCATCTAGAAAATCATAGTTAGGCAACAAGATTTGTTTTTCCACCCCTTTATCAATTTGTAATCTTTCAGGAAAAGGGGGTGTGGATGAAGATGCAGGTTGCTCAACTATAGGAGTTGTGGGTGTTAACTTTTCTTTCTCTTTTTGAATGTTTGAGTTTTGAAGAGATGTTTCCTCAGAACTTTTATTGGCTTTAAGAGAATCCTCATCAAAGGTATCTTGCTCTTGGACATCTATAGAAGGTTTTTCTAAAACTCTACCAGACCTGAGTTGTACATCATTGAGAGGAACAATCATATAGGTAGGAAATTGTTGTCCTTCTATCATGTAAGTATTCTGAGGATTTTTATTGTTAGGATTTGGCAATGGCTGAGCTGGAAGTTGATTTGTCTTTTGATGGTATGGAAGCATGAGTTGAGGATTTGGATTTTGCTGAGAAGGTTGTTGTGGAAATGGCAATGAAAGTTGTGGATTTGAGTTTGGAAGTTGTGGAGCTTGTTGATTTTGAAAAGATGGAGGATATTGATAAAATTGAGCAAATCTCCCATAAGGATTTTGCATCCCTTGTACCCATGGTTGATATGGATTTTGATGTTGGGGCCAAGGTTATTGCCAAGGATTCCAATTTGGTGGGGTTTGAAGATTCATAGGGTTGTTAAACCTTTGAGTTTGTTGTCCATGCCAAGGTCTTCTTGCAACAAAACAGAGAGATTCTACTGAATTTGGGTCTTCTTGAAAGACAGCTTTGAGTCCAGGAATTGAAGGACAATCCTTGGTCTCATGATTCTCTGAGCAAATCATACATGTTTCTACAACTTTTGCATCCAAGGGACATTCCCTTAAAGCATGTTTCTTCCTACATTTCGGACACAAGATGGCTAGAGCATCTGTTTCTGCTTTCTGCTTGTTTTGGATCTTAAGGGTGTCTAGTTGTTCACTAAGGCTCCCTAAGATATCAGTTTTGAATTCATCAAGCATATTTCCAATCTCTACCCTACTTACTGATCCAGTTGCAGATTTGTTAGCCCTGATAAGAGAAGGATCCCTAGGCCCTTTTCATGTTTTAGATTTTCCTCTTGAGAGATGGACACATAGTTCTGTTATATCACGAAGTGGAAGTTGAGAAATGTCTCCTTTCCCCATCATGTTTAAAATATCTATCCATTCATCTCTGATGGCTTTTAATATAAGGGCTTTCAAAGTTTCATCATCTAAGTTGCTCATCTTTGCTTTTTTAAAGTTGTATTGAAATCTTTCAAGTAAATCTTCCAAATTTTCATCTTCTTTTTGCATCATTTTGAATACCTCATCCTTGTGATTGGTGGGCATACAATAGTCCAAATATCTATCCAAAAATGTTTGTTTCATGTCATTCCAAGTCCTAATATATTGGGTGGATAATCCCATGAACCATTTCAAAGCGGCCCCCTTCAATGTTGAAGAAAACAGTTTGAGTTTTTTAGAGTCTTCCATATAATCATAGGTTCGGCACACGACTTCAAACTCAAACAGAAATGTTTCAGGATCCTCACTTTGCAATCCATAAAAATTGGGGAGGACAGATGGTGAGATTTTTTTCATTGTTGTATGAGTTTCCTCATCAACTATATGGAATCCAAACAAGTTGTCTCCTTCCCTATTTCTTCCATTATTACCTTCACCATTGTTTCCTCCTCCTCTACCTCTACCTCTACCTCCAAATCCATCTATTATTTCCTCTGCCATGATAGTTTCTTTAGAGTCCTCAAAGTCCTCTGGTTCTTCTATCAAGGGAGGATGAGAGGGAGTCTTTTCCTTTTCTTCTTCAAGTGATTCTACTTCTTTTATTACAATATACTCTCCTGTAGAAGTAAAGAAACGATCCTTTTCTAAATGAGATTTAGTAGGTGGTGTAGGAGAATCCTCTAATTCAGTTGTTCCTTGAATTCCAAGAATCTTAAGGCTAGGGGTAGATGGTGGTGAATCTTGTCTATGCCTTGAAGAAGATGGAGTTGTGAAAATCGAACTTTTGGCTCTAGCTATAAACCTTCCCCTAGAATATCTTGCTCTATGTATGTCATTTTTATTATTTTTTAAGTTGGGCTAATAATTCTCTTTCTGGTCTTCCAGGTCACACTAGGTGCAAGAAGAGAGCATACTCAAGAAATTATCGAACCAATAACTCTCTTTTCTGATCCTCCAGATCACACTAGGTGCAAGAGGAGAGCATACTTCAAGAAGTTATCAAGTTTTCCCTTCTTTTTATTGTTTTTTTTAAAGAAATTGGCTACCTAGTTACACTTCCCCGGCAACGGCGCCAAAATTTTTGGTCAATTTAGTGTGTCCTAAATTGCTACATTAATTTGTCAATCCGGGATTCGTAAGCTGACGAAGTGTGGCGCACTATATGTGCAAGATAACCTATCTCTTACTTTTTGTCGTTTTTGGTTTTTTTCTTTTTATCTTAATTGGTTTCCTAATGTGAGATGGAAATTCTAAAAGACAAGTATGGTTATGATTGTTCAAGGCAATGATGTCCTTTATAATGATTTACCAAACTTCAAACTTCAAAAGGATTTTGAAACATACAATGAGAAAATTAGTTCCTAAAAGGAAATGAAAATGTGCCACTATTCTAGTTAAACAAATAGTGAACTATTGATCATGAAAACCATTACCCTTGCTGTTGTCTAAACACAAAAGAAATTGTTACTCAAAGAAAAGATTGCAAGTAAAGTAAAACTAAAATCAAATTACATCAACTCATATTCTGACCCCTCACCATTAGTCTCGCTATGGCTTTCGGAGGTAATCATAAACAACTTGAGCAATCTGATATCTAATTTGCAGAAAAATAAACTAATATCAAACTATACACTCATACTTCAATCCCTCACCATTAGTCTTGCTATGGCTTTCGGAGGTAACTGAAAATGACATGAACAATTTAATATCTAACTTGCAGAAAAGTAAACTAATATCAAACTACACACTCATACTTCAATCCCTCACCATTAGTCTCGCTATGGCTTTCGGAGGTAACTGAAAATGACATGAGCAATTTAATATCTAATCTAACTACTTAAAGCAAATGTGCAAGACTGAAATAAACAAAACAGTGCTAGAATTAAACAAAAACTAAGAAAAGTAAATTAGTAGAAGGACAATATTGATTCCATGTCATTAGTAATTATAAAAAGATGTGCAAATGCCCGGGCTGCCTATTGTAATCTGGAACAAAACACTGATGAGTTAACAATAACATAAAACATAAAAGATTATGGACAGAAGTAAAATGTAAATCATGAAAGATTATGGATAGAGATGAAATGTAAATACTATGAAAGATGTAATCTATATACACGTGAATGACTATGGCACAATGAACATAAAGAAATGAAGCATGAAACTATACAGTAATACACAAAACCTCAGCGTGTACAGGGGCCCTCTACACAAACCTCGGGCAACAGCTTTCAAATACGACTTACGCTTTTGAACAAAGTCTTCTCATATATTAAAATGCGGTCATAACAGAGAAATAATGTCACAACACAATGGCGACGCAATTACATTACAGAGCTAACTATTATGTGTATGAGAACGCATTATTTATAACAGAGGGTGATATAACTAATTCCCTAAAGTCTGCGCTGGTAGAAGACACATGAACCATCACGTCCAGAGATCTAGCATTATGGCCGCCGTGAGGATTAAATCTATGGAGAGTGGCTGTTGGATTCGGCTTATGGAGCCGTTTACAGGTGTTGATATGTCTCCTGTGATTTAGAAACGGCCACGCAAATCTTCACGTGATGAGAAACAGAGTTGTGTCACCGTGGGACTCTTCGGTTGACCACCACTTGGCCACCTTTGACCACAACCTTCTTAGGTGAATTCGACTGAGCCAATAGAACACGATCCATGTCCATGTCATTTCTAACTTGCCCATGTGGCTCGATTTGCCTGAAGATACCTGCAACATAGAATTTAACAAAATGGCTGTGGAAAGTTGCAGTAGCTGCGGAAAGTGACAAGATTTCGCAGCTAAATGAGAAAAAATCTAAATCAAACAACAGACACAAAACATAGTTAAAAACCATTTTAGATGCTCTTTTACAATTAATATGCAATGATATTGATGACTTAGAAGGTCCAGGTGAATGAAAAAGGTCTAGAAAGGTGTATAAGAAAGATGCAGATTTGAGACTCAACAAAAGCCTGAAGCTGAAAACTCCAACTATCTATATATAATATATGTCCTAGAAATCATGTAACAATCCTCATACAAAGATGATCATATCAAGCTCTCAGTACAATACAATCGCTACACACTAATCAGGCCCGATCTTGCAAATCCATGCACCGATCTTTGCCACCTGCTACCCTGCCTCTACTGTGCAATCCCTGCTGAAGAATGGCTCTGAATGAACTCGAATTCAGCCAGCCTTGCTCACACAATCCTCATTTTCATCTCCACTAAGTGTTGGATGCAATCAATGCATCACTATAGTCACAACTGATAGTCACACTTTCTCTTTCACCTATCTCTCCATTGGTCTCCACTGAAATTGCCATGCACTGTAGTTAACTGATGTATTCTTCAGTTGATTAATGAGTTATTATTTAGTGAATTAATTAAATAATTAATTCACACCACTCTCACTACTGTATCAATCAGTTAGACTAGATACAACTAGCTCAACTGAGTCTAATTGAGTTAAACTAAATACAACTCCACTAACTACTTCTATAACTCCACCAAACTTTGCCACATGAGTTCTAATTGAATTCCTCATGCATTAGCTCTAGTAAACCCTCAGGAATAGCATACTTCCTTCTGTCAGCTGTTGTGCCACATCTGTGCACTTAATTGAAGTGCTCCAAGAGAATAAGATAATGTTTAGAGTCCAAATATTATTAAGAGCTAATAATATTCGACATATCTATTTTTATACTGGCAATCTAAAAATAGATTCCGCCCAATATGTCTAAAAATAGAAGTCCATATATTTTTCCAACTTGACCAACCATCCACAAATAGCATCCTACAACTCATAGAATATGATCGACATGTCTAAAAATAGATATAGTATAAAGATAGGCTTTGTGCCAAAAATAGCCTGCAGGCCCACTTAGTGAAGGCGACTCTTTTCACTAAGCTCATCATCTTGTTGAATCTCAACACTCCCTCTCAACAAGATAGGAATTATCTGCCACCCCGATCCTGTCTCTATGGTACTCGAATTTTCTCCTGGTGAGTGCCTTTGTCGGAATATCTGCATCTTGATCCTCCGTAGGAATGTAAGAAAGTAACATGATCTTCCGCTGCACACAATCTCTGATATGATGGTACCGGATGTCAATATTTTTAGATATATCATGAAATACTAGATTAACCGAGAGTTTAATGCAACTCTGATTATCACAATATATCACAGTAGGATCTAAGTGTGAACCGAACAACCCGACCAGGATCTTCCTCATCCATATAGCCTCGCATGTAGCCAAACTTGCTGCCATGTACTCGGCCTCCGCTAAACTGAGTGCCATGGATCTATGTTTCCTACTGTACCAACAAACTGTTGTAGACCCGATACTGAATATCCCTCCAGAAGTGTTCTTTCTGTTTGTTGGGCTCCCTGCCCAATCTACATCCGTGAAGCCATGTAGCTTCAACTCATCCGACTGTCTGTACCACAATCCATATCCCGATGTGCCCCTGAGATACCTCAAGACATGCTTGCCTACCTTCCAAAAGAGCTTGGTAGGCTTAACCGTAGCTTGTGAAAGCTGGTTAACAGCATAGCATATGTCCAGTCATGTATTGACTAGATACATGAGCGAACCAACCAACTGTCGATAAACAGTGGCATCCACTATCTCTACTGATGCAGCATACTCTTTCCTCCAATCACCAGGAAGAGGAGTTTTGATAGGCTTGTAGCCTTGCATGTGAAACTTCTCCAGTATCTCCCGTTCATACTTGCCTTGAGACACAAACAGTCCACCCTTCTGCTGCCAAATTTCCAATCCTAGGAAATAATGAAGGAGGCCCAAGTCCTTCATCTCAAACTCCTTTGCAAGATCTGCCTTGCATGAGTGTATCAAAAGTTCATCACCTGTTGGTATCAAATCATCTACATAAAGTACAATGATCAACAACTTTCCCTCCACCACAATCTGGTATAGGTTCAGATCCACCTCACTCTTAGCGAAACCAAGTCTGCTGAAATAACCGTCTATCTGTGTGTACCAAGCACGAGGTGCTTGTTTCAGCCCATATAGCGCTCTTTTGAGCCTACACACATGCAACTCACTGCTGAAGATTTCGAATCCTTTAGGCTACTCAATGTACACCTCCTCAACGACTCCATTGAGGAACGCAGTCTTCACATCCATCTGAAGAATGTGCCAACCCATCTGTGCTGAGAGAGAAAGGATGGTATGTATGGAAGAATACCTTGTGACAGGTGTAAAGGTTTCTTCATATTCGATCCCCTTGATCTATGAGAAACCCCGGGCAACAAATCTTGCCTTGTACTTATCAACGCTCCCATCAACAGCTTGCTTCACTTTGTAGATCCATCTCAAACCTACTGCTGATTTCCCTTCCAGCCTTGGGACAATCTCCCATGCACAATTTCTGACAATCGAATCATACTCTTCCACCATGGCATCTACCCATGCGAGATCCTCCACAGCTTCCTCGAAAGAAGATGGTTCTGTCACGATACACTTTCTCATCAGAGCCATGTATCCAGGAAATTGGTCAAGTGACTGTCTCGATCTACGTTGTGATGTAGGTGCTCCTACATTCTGCGATGCATCAAGATTCAGTCGCTTAGCTTTTGTAGTGCACTTCCGCCCTCTGATGTTTCGCGCAGCATGAGTGGTTTCTTCCACTCCATGAACCTCCTCTTGTGGCCGATCCACATCCAGAGGCTCAACTTTAGGAACAAGTAGCTCCTCATCTACATGCAAGTGTAGCTCCCTCTCAAGCGACAACTTCATGGCTTTCTCCTCATGAAATTTTGATATCTCGTCGCATGACAGTCATCCGACTGTCTGGAAAATACACACGATAATTGTGGGGTGTTTCTGTTTACACCAAAAATATCCCAACCTCTGTGGTCGGCTCCAGCTTATTCCTGGCATCCTTCGTCACATGAATGTAAACAAGTGAGCCAAAAATATTCAAATGAGAAAAATCAGGCTTCTTACCAGAAAACACCTCTTCGGGTGTACTCATGCCAAGTACTCTATGAAGACAACGGTTTTGCAAATAAACCACAGTGTTGCATGCTTCAGCCCACAAGTGTATGGGAAGGCCCTGATCATGCAACATCGCCCATGCAGCACCCACGATCATTCTGTTATTTCTCTCTGCGACCCCATTTTGCTGTGGGTTATGAGGCGCTATGAGTTCTCTTCGAATTCCTTCTACGTTGCAGAAGTCTTTGAATTCGCCAAAGATGTATTCACCACCATTATTGCTCCTTAGTGCTTTCACCTGCTTCCCCGACTCTTTCTCAAATAGCGCCCTGAACTCATAGAAATTTGAGTATGTCTCGCTCTTCTTCTGCATGAAGAAGATCCAGCACTTACGAGAAAAGTCATCAACAAATATCATATAATACCTGTGCTTTTCTATTGAAGCTACTGAGAAAGTTCCACACACGTCTGTGTGAATTCTCTCAAGGATCGTCGTGGCACAACTATCCTTCTCATGAAAATTGGTCTTCACAAATTTTCCCAAAGTACATCCCTTGCACTGATCTGACTGCGCAAGTGTACCCTTGGGAAGCCCAGTAGAAATCTGCTGCAAAATTTTCAAAGTGCCATGGTGAAGATGGCCCAATCTCTTGTGCCACAATTCACCCTCATCCTGGCTCACCACTCCTTCTACTTTTCCTGCCATTGCTGCGTAGCCATCTACCTACAATTGATAAATATTCTTAACTCGAATCCCTATCCTCTGGGTTTCACTAGTTGTTTTACTGTGCAGGAAGGCTTTTCGCTCACTAAAAACAACATCATAGCCCTTGTCTTCCAACATCGCCACAGAGATCAGATTCCTCTTCAATCCTGGAACATGCATGACATCCTTCAATATGAAAGGTTTACTAGACTCTCTCTGAAAGGAAATGGTCCCGATACTAGCTGCATTGTATCTACCATTATCGCCCATCTCGATGTGCACTCCAAGATCCTTCTCATCCATATCACTAAACAAATCTTTGTCTCCGGTCATATGGAAAGACGCACCACTGTCAAGAAACCACACTGATCCCATCACACTTGAAACCAAGCATGCGATCAGCGAAAAATCCAACTCAAACTGCGAGGCTAAGGCCTCTCCAGCTGCAAATCTAGCAGCCTGCTTATTTTTCTTCTTCTGTGGACAATTAGTGGCGTAATGTCCGTGTTGGTGACAGTGAAAGCACTTCACCTTGGACAAGTCCTACTTCTTGCCTTTCACACCGGATTGAGAAGGATTTTTCTTTCCCTTCCCTTTCCTTGCTTTGGCAGCCAAAGCGCAATTTTCTTCATCTTAATTCTTCGATGATGATCCATCCTTGGTACCTCGCCTTATCTCCTCCTACACAAGATCTGACCAAAGTCGCTCCCATCCTAGTAATTTCTCTTGACCATTGACAAAGTCCTCATAGCTATGAAAACTCTTCAAAAGCCCAAGGATAGCTAAGCTCACCAAGTCCTCTTCATCTACAGTAACCCCCACACTTCCCAGCTCATCCTTGCAGTGGACGAACTTTGTGAGGTATTTTGGTATACTGTCGCCTCTCTCCATTTTTATTTTTCTAAGCTTGTATTTAAGCACCAACTTCCTCTGGTCGCTTCTTCTTTGGAACAAGTCTGTCAAATCTTTCCACATTAAGAATGGAGTGGCTTTACCATGAAGGCTGGAAGCTATGTGATCCTTCACGCCTTCCAACAGAATCATTTGACACTTTGTTGTCTTCTTTTGCCATGCGTCAAGTGCGGCTGCATCGCTAGAACCAGGCTTTGGAATATCAGCATCTATGAACTCCTTCAACCCATTATCATCCAGCACCGCCTCCATCCTGTCCTTCCATGCAATATAATTCGAGCTGCCATCAAGGGTATACTCCAATCGCAATTCGTTGAAAGACATTTCAATGAATGCTCAACTTCGACACCAAGAAAACACTGCTGCAAATTCGAATTCCACCAACACAAAACTCAACCGCGTCAATAATTGCAATCTGCTCCAATGATCAACTGCTTTGATACCATGTAGAAATTATATAACTTATGTGTTATATATCCAAGATTCTCTTGATCACACACTATTTTAACTTCATGCACAATACAAAATCTATTCCACCATTGATCATCACATGCAGAAATTAAATCAATTGAAATGCACACATGAAACAATAAAAAATCACACACATTAACACAGTTGTTTAACGGGAAAGCCTGAAGCTGAAAACTCCAACTATCTGTGTATAATATATTTCATAGATATCATGTAACAATCCTCATACAAATATGATCATGTCAAGCTCGCAGTACAATACAATCGCCACACACTAATCAGACTCGATCTTGCAAATCCATGCACCGATCTTTGCCACCTGCTAGCTTGCCTCTACTGCGCAATCCCTGCTAAAGATCTGAATGAAATCGAATTTAGCCAGCCTTTCTCACGCAATCCTCATTGGCATCTCCACTGAGTGTTGGATGCAATCAATGCATCACTATAGTCACAACGGATAGTCACACTTGCTCTTTCACCTATCTCTCCACTAGTCTCCACTGAAACTGCCATGCATTGTAGTTAACTGATGTATTCTTCAGTTGATTAATGAATTATTATTTAGTGAACTAATTAACTAATTAATTCACACCACTCTCACTAGTGTATCAATCAGTTAGACTAGATACAACTAGCTCAACTGAGTCTAACTGAGTTAAACTAAATACAACTCCACCAACTACTTCTATAACTCCACCAAACTGTGTCACATGGTCCTAGCCCAAGATCCTCATGCAGTAGCTCCGATGGCTTCCTCAAGAATAGTGTAATTCCTTTGTCGGTTGTAACATCATCATGGCGGGAGAGTGCTCCAAGAGAATAAGATAATGTTTAGAGTCCAAATATTATTAAGAGCTAATAATATTTGACATATCTATTTTTAGACTGGCAATCTAAAAATAGATTCCGCCCAATATGTCTCAAAATAGAAGTCCATCTATTTTTCCAACTTGACCAACCATCCACAAATAGCATCCTACAACTCATACAATATGATCGACATGTCTAAAAATAGACTTTGTGCCAAAAATAGCCCGCGGGCCCACTTAGTGAAGGCGACTCTTTTCACTAAGCTCATCATCTTGTTGAATCTCAACAATGACCAACTTAGGTGTGATATTATGGGATGCCCCTTAATCCATCATGCATTTATGAAGTAGCTTCGTATGAACATTGAGTATGACGTAAAATGTAGGACTATCATCATCCTTTTCTTCTACATGTGGTCCACATTCCATGTTGGGATGATCTTCTTGAATGCTCAAACTATCGTTATGAGAAAATACTTCAACAGGGTTTATGAGTTTTCATAGGTGAGGTTTATACATTGGGTTTTGCACCATTTCTAATAGTGGTGCTAGGACCTTTATATTACTAAGTTCCTATTTCAAGTCAAACAACGAGGCTATGTTTTTCTCGAACTCTTTTATTGGCTCGATGGACGGTTGAGGTGGCATGGGATCTTGTGGTTTGTTCCTATCTTGATTTAGTCATGGGCATGGATCTTGATTTACCTTCCACTTTCATTGTAAAGGTCCTTGTGTTCTTTTCAAATTTCCAGGCATTAGAGGAAATTTCAACTTAGAAATATCCACCTAAGAAAAAATTAAGAAATTCATAAAATAATACCACATAAACAATTTTTTAAAATATCATTTTTATTATTTTACTTTTATCAAAATTAGCCAGATAAATGTCATGTTTAAAAAAATAATCGTATATATATTTTATATTTAAATTAATTTATTAGCACAAGATTTAATAAAATTTGCATTTAAAAAATAAAATTTAAATTTAACTTTAAATTGCCCAAATTTAAATAAAAACAGTAAATTTAAATTTAAATTACCCAAATAAATGCACTTTTATCAAAATAACTGTATGTGTATATTTTATATTTAAATTAATTTATTAACACAAGATTTAATAAAACTTAAATTTAAAATTTGAATTAGTTACATGTCATTAAAAATGCACTCAACCCATATTTTACACTTCATTAAAATATTCTCGATATTATAACTTTTATAGAATAAGACATTAATTTTATTTTTAATATCTAATGTAGTCTTGGGTCACTTGGGCACTATTCATGATTAAGGTAGGTAAATTATATTATTAAAAAATTTGTCGGTGACTAGTCACACATGTATCTCTTTTGAATTATAAAGAATTTTGATTGGCTTACACATTATGACATGGAAATTAAATGTTAACTTTTTAAAATCAAATTTCGTCTAATGAAGAAATTGATTTACATCAGGGTTTGTTTTTGAATCAGGTAATGGCACAGGAGTGTTAGTTTGACGGCCCACCCTGACTGGTTTTCCTAGCTTGGGACGTAAGTCATAGTTTCTCCTAATTCCCACCATTATTGGGTGTGTAATACGTTGATATTGGGAAGGTGGGATTTCATAACTATCATATGGATCATAAGCCTCTTGCAATGTTAGAGAATTTGTGTAGTTAGTTTTTGTGATGTAGAAAGTAGGATTTTGATTTTGATCTCCTATCCAATTTATGACTTCATCCTAGATGTACTCATCAGAGAGCTCATCGATTTGGAGGCTCAAATCTCTTCTCATGGGAGGTTGTCTCAGTTGATATTCAACCCTCCTTTCTCTATTCATTTGTTGAGGGTGGAAAGGTCTATGAATGAAAGCAGTGTTTCGAGGTGGTTGTGTTTGATTTTTGTTTGGTCCTTTTGACTCAAGCTTAGCAATCTTATTAGACAAATGCTTGATCATCCTATTCATTTTTTTTTTAATTTTTTGCTTCAGATGTCTCTTTATTGTATGTGAGATATTTAGATTCATATTTCACTTTCTTATTTCCTTTATCCCTATTGTTCCCTTTTTCTTTCTCAACACTTTAATTCTCATCTATGGCCTAAATTATTTGTATTATTCTTCACCAATTAGGTTTCCTTCTATTTAAACTGCGTCAAATTTCATATATGTGAGAGTTCTAGGTCTTCTTTCTCTCAACATGATGGAAATATTAGGTTCAAAAGAAACAACATAACTCATCATAGCAGCAATAAGAGTGGGTTTGATGTCGTTTGGAATTTTATTAGAGCCTGTTGAATCATTTAGTGAATTCTTCTACATTCTTTGAAAGTTTCTTCGTGAATATTAAGAATTCAGTGAGGTGTGAATGCTTCTATATTCTCTGAAAGTTTCTTCTTGACTATTGAGAATCCCATGAGGTAGTATTGGAAATATTTCTTCCCACACCACTGGGTATGAAATGTTCTCTCTAAATCATGCCATGAGTGTATTGATTTCACGTGAAGAGTACGGAATCATTTTCGTACATCTCCTTCTAGGGTCTGTACGAATAGTCTCATGAACAAATCCTCATCCTCCACCATAAATTTGTTAGTAAATTCCTAGAGTGTGTTTATATGTTCTTCAATGCTCCCCTTCTTTTCACCACTAAATCGAAGCAATAATTTGAGATAGTTCTTATGCATGTCATGTAACACTCAAGGAAAAGCCAAAGGTGCTTACCTAACTGCCACCCAGGACAATGACTGATTATGTTGATTTTGTTAGTTGAAAGGTTTCCCTTGCCTAGCCATGATGTATTTCAAGATGATGCCTCTAGTAGTAGATAATTTGGTAATTGTAGTATTCTTTGTAGTTTGGAGAGTCATGCAAGGTTTCGATGAAAGTGGGGTTTCAGATGTGTGATGAGGACTAAGTAACTCGGGATGTTTGAGTATTAGTTATGAGGAGAGTATATTAGTTTGGATAATCTCTAAATGTGCAAGTTGAGAAATTATAGTTGGAAAAGGTTGGGATGTAGAATCCATCATTTGATTCTCTGGGGGTCCTTCCTATAAAGATTTGTTTCGTTGTTTATAGGTTTAGATATAATGCTCAGGATTAAAGACTAGAAGCATGATATTTTTATTTGGGTTACTCTAAGTATGTTTCCTTAAAGAAGCCATTAATTCATAAGTTATGAATTTTGTGTTGAAATGTTAAACATGATAACGATGAATATGTAAAATGGGCTAACTAGGTTCACAAGCTATCATCATTGTGGTATAGCAGTGAGTGGATGACAATAATGTGGTTTAAAAATATTAAATGTTATGAACAATGTAGTTTCCAAGTGGAATGCACAACTGATAAATTCATATCTTGTCCACCAAAAAAATATGATAGAATGTTGTTTCTCCCAAGGATTAATTTCAACCATTCCCCAAGAATGGAACCAAGAGATGTTGTTGTTTCTCCCAAGGAATTAATTTGAATTGTTCCTATAGAATGGCACCAAGAGATGTTGGGGCCCTAGAGTCACACTATCACGTGCTATAGTACAAATCCTAGGAACAACTAAATCTAATTCTAATTTGTTGTTATTGATTTTGGTTCTGTGTTGAAAATTCTATGTACAAAATCACATATGTTTACCCTGAGTCTTGTTAGATGTATCTCTCCGTTATTTAGGTTTGAATGTTCACGTGTTTGTTCTTGGTTTCAAAATTCAATAAGAAAATAAAATTAATGAAGAAATTGTAGCAAATTAAATCAGAGATTATTTCTTATCATAGTGAATGTTGTTTAGTTAAATGAATGTATAAATTATGTTGATATTCTCTGTGTTTATTTTAGATTTAATTTTTTGGCACTCTAGTAACCTGCATATAATTTTATCACAAAAGTAAAGAAACTTAAAGAACCATTTCGTCCATTCAAATCAAATTATCTATCTTTGTTTGTATACATTTGTTTCTTTTAAAATACAATGAAAATTGCTCATAATTCAACTGATATTTTTTGCACATTTTAAAATATGAGTAGCTCATACATTCTAGCATTCACCATGGGTTTTCACAAGAAAGTGAAAATTACAATGGGAAAATTCCAACCAATTCAAAATTTCAATTTTTTCTTTAAAATTGAATTTTATTCTGAGAATTTATGTAAGGTAAAATGTCAATAGTTCAAATGTTTTTGTTGGGTATGATTTTCAGTAGTTTTTAGTTAGAGCATCCAAATGCCTTGGGTTTGACGTAAAAAAAATTTAAAAAAAAAATTTAAAGAAGGGGAACAAAAGGAGAACAAATATTAATAAATGTAAATGAACAATTAAGAATTCATTCCAGCATGTTAAAATCATATGTACAACTTAGCAATTACGAATTCAGTTGTAAGAAAACATAGTAACTTGAGTTTTGCATTTTCATTTAAAGCCCATATAAAAGTTCATCAAAATAATGAAGGTACTCTTTCACAATATTGATAAATTATACAAAATCAAAGAAAATAATCATATTAATTCATAATTTTCCTCAATTAACAATCACATTTCAATTTCATATATAAACCAGGTTTACAACATAATATTCCATGAAAAGTCTTTGTAATTGCATTAATATGGTGCAAAAATGAAATTACAGGGTGGGTTTTAGGGTTACATGAAAAGTAAGCACTGACAACCCAAGAAATCCTTCAAAATTCCACCTTAAAAAAACTTTAAAACCCCAACAAATTCTAGGAAAATTTTGATAGAGTGTCCCCTACACCAGAAAATTTCTCCATCTATTTAATAAAAATTAGGCCTATACATTGGCAATCAAGGCTCAAGACCATAGTCATAAACCACTAGGAATATTTTACAAAATGAAAATTGTCTTGTAACTAACTTCCTCTAGAAGTTTCTAGAAAAATATGCCAGCTATAAGGTGGTTCCCATTTGATTTGGATGTAGAGAATTGTCCTTCTCTCTTTTTTTATGTACACTGAGTGTTCTTATCTCTCTTGCTTGGGAGTTTGATGGGCAACACGCTGCCTTGGCTAGGTTTTCAATGGTGCTAGCCTTGGTTGTGCTAATGTCGTTGCTGATGGTTGAGGTTGTGTCTGCTATTGTTGTGGAGGGCTGGAACTTGAGTCGGCCTCTGCCGATCACCTGTGACACTAGTGCATATCCCCTCTAATTGAAATATTTGTAAAAATACATCACACCTCTCCATTCTTTTCCAAATGGATTTCATACAACTGTGCATCCAAAATTGTCCCTTCCAAAGTTGTGATTGTTTTGTAGTCCACTTTCCCTTTCTCTTTGAAGACACTCTTTAATGTGAATACAATTTCAAAATAGTCTTCATATAAATTTACAATATCCCTCCCCTATAGCAGGATGTCCTCCTCCCTGAATCCATTTTGATCTTCCTTGATGTCATTGAGTTTTTTCATGAGGGATTCCTTGGAATTTAATTCCCCATTCCCATCAAAGAATGATGGGAATTTTATCTTGTACAATACTTCACATATGTCTTTAAAACCTTGTACTTCATTTGAAAGTGCCTTTGCTTTCTTTTATACCAGTGTTACTTACTTCTTCTTTCTTTTCATTTGGTGGTCCCTCGCAACCCTTTGGGATATGTCAATATTTTCCTTGACCACCTCTTCCTTGGGAATATGGTTAAGGAAACTTATGATCAGACTGACCTTGGTAGGGAAGTCTCCAATAATGGTCTTTCTTGCATTCATTTCCTTTCCGGCCTTTTTGATGGTTTCTATATTCTCTTAGATCAACTCTAGGTGATCTCAATGCTTATCCACTACCTTCATGATCCTGTCCCATATGATTCTTTTAAAAACTTTAAAAGAGGATTTCCTTGGATGCTTCCTCTTCAAAATTTCCAATTCATCCTCCACTTTCTCATTGTGTTCCTATTACCAATACATCTCCATATTTGTGTTATTGAGATATTATTCCTTTTTATTCAACTCTTTCTCTTGATTCGGGAGTAGGGATTGCAGCTTCTTGGCATCTTCCAACACCGTCAATGATTTAACCTATCCAATTAAAACATCAGGGGCCTATTGAGACTGAAGAGTCTCACCTTTCTTCTCCTTCATTCCTTGGACCTCTGCCTATAGTAGCACAATCCAGTAGTTATATTCATTATTCTTTGTGAGTGGCTCATGCAGGTTAGTCTTCAGATCCTATATTTCTTTCTCTATTACCACCAACTCATCTATCTGCATAATATGTGAATCTAAACGCTGGATTTGTTTAATCATTAAGGCTATCTCCCTATGAGTGTCCTCCAACATGACTTGTATTGCTTAAAATACCCATAGAGTGTAGTCAAGTGTGTGATTTTTTCCTTTAGGGTGTTGCTTTTCATATTTCAGATCCTGCAAACCATCCTTTCATATTTTAAATGTGTGTTGGCTTTGTTATACAACTCTTGCAATTTATTGGTTGTAGAATATGTTTGATGCATTTGTCTATGCACCATATGGATCAATTTCATGTTCAATTCCATTATATCAGTATATCGATTATGGTCCGAGAGCAACAACAATTGATGAACTTGATAATCTAACACAGATCTAGTTGTCTTCACCTTAGACTACAATATTGTCAGCTCGAAGATCCACTTTTCATAGTCTAAGGAACTTTTTAATTTCATGGGAGGGACTGGTTGGATTTATGTGATTCCTATATCCCCTTTTATTTCTTTTCTCAAGTCTTTCTTGGAAAATTCTTGGCATTTCCCTACTATTGGAACATGCCCAAGCTTGGACACATTGGTCGACTTTGTTTCTTCATATCCTGAAATGGCTGAAGGAAAGTGTTTCATAGTGAAAGAATGTTTTGATGGGGTTGTTAGAAGACTGTTCTATATTATTATATACTGTGACTCTATCTCATCATCATCCTCATAATCATCTGCCCAACCACTTTTATGACCTTGGATTTCTTGGTGCTGGGATCCTCGCCTTCATAAGCCTCCACGGGTTCTGAAGTGCCTTGTTTATTTCCTGAGAGGTGAGAAATATATGATTCAGATGGATACAAAATGGCCCTTACTACTTCCCAAGTAAACTTATTGGCACAATATTCTACTATGGGATTTAGATTGTTCTTGTGATTTTCTCGATCCTTATCTTTCTTTATTTCGTAGATGATATAATGGGGATCATAGTTCGAGGATCCAACTTATGGGAAATGAAAACCCTGCAATATCTTCTCCACAATTTCACAAGCATTTCTCGAATTAACAACAAATGGTCCCAACTTGTGAGGAAGGTGGAAGGTAACTACAACTTTCTTGGGGGGGGAGGGGGGGAATGTACATTATCGTTGCTAAATATTTGCTTAATGTACTCCAATGTGAATATGCAAGGATTCAAAAATGTTGGAAGCTGGTATGATTTTTTTCAAACAATATATTCTAATGACTGTGCACTCCTTGAAGAGGCATCAAATAAATTTTATGGTATCAAGGGTAAATTGTAACTTATCCTGGAGGAAAGGAGGGACTCTAGGTAACAGTTGATTATGAAAAATGGTATACACGACTGACATAAAAGAGGATATATAATAATAGAAACATTGGATGTATTCGAGTTTTTGACCATTAGTAACCACTCATAAACTAACAGCAAAGAATTTTTCTAATCCGCCATATTCGACTTCAGGTGCTCTAGGTAGGAATATTGTTGCTGGATGAACATGTGAACTAGATAATATTGGTAGAAAAAATACTTTCCCTCCCAAAAATCTAACATCTGAGACTGAATTTCACCATACAAAAATTGCAGGAAATCAAACTTGGTACAATATTTTGTGGCATGGTGACACAAGGAGGCTAAGATACCTAAAATTGTATCAGTTACATAGACATCAATTTCAAGACCAGTAACTTGGGAAACCATGGAAAATGACAACTTTGACATAGATTCAAAGTTGTAATGTCGTAACAAGGAGGACTGGAGGGAGGAACCAATCCTCCTATAATATAGTTGGTAACCACTTTTTGGTGTACCTCTGGTGCAGTGACTATTCCAATTTTCTTCAATTTTTTTATTATTCAGCCTTTAAAATTATGTCTTGTCTAGGAAAGAGAGCATGTATGCAGTAGAATTTGGTGTTGTTCTAACTATTTCCTTGCCTTCTTGAGTTGAGACAATGACCCTTTGATCTGAAAAATGCCTTCTTGCACACAAAGATACCATTTCTAGAAAGTGAAGTACTTGTGAGACGACAACGGAGGCCAAATTTTATGCATACAGATAATTATCATTTCCTATTACATTACAGGTGCTTTGAACTATTTGAATAAATTATTTCATATTATATGTGGTTATCATCGGGTCCCAAACATCTACATCTCTATTATAAAAATATGTTTCTTTGGTCTTTAATTTCATTTGGACATCAGTAGAACTCTTGATAGATGAAGAGGAAATTTGAAATAGGACTTGTTAACAAGGGAACTGGTTGACTGAGTTAAAGTGGAAAAAGAAAACAAGGAGATTATCAAGGCAATTGACCAACTAATGAGTGGATGACACATGGAAAAAGAAGATTGGCCAATAGAGTGGAGGGAGAACCTTTTGAAATTTATGAACACTAGAACTAGTTGATGCATGCAAGAGGTCAATTTTGGAGTTCTTTTAGTAAATTTAGTTTGGAATTGGTGAATTTCGAGGTGAAATTGACTTAAGAAAGGGTTATGAGGTTAATTGGAGAAATGAGAAGCTTTATTTTCCAAAGTGGATAATTTATTGCGGGGAGTGTGCATTATTCACAGGAAAAGGTCTAGGGTTTCAATTTAGAGCTCAAATTTTGGAAAATTCAGGTCTTGAGAGGTTACAAAGAGTCAAATTCACTAAAACACAATGAATTATCTACTTGGTACAATGGATTTGGGCTCAATATACGTGGGATGAGAAAATCCAATTTAGCAGGTGTGTTAAGTTAAGCTGGAAGGCTAGGTTATATAAAATGACAAAATAGTGTGCTCACTGACCTTTTTATATACAATTTTTTCCTTGACATGTGGCAAGCCTATACTGGGTGAAAATTTGGATGATGTCATGTTGACATAATGACGATGTCAGCATGACATGGGTCATGCCACTTGTTAAGTGTTGCCATGGAAGGGGGAGGTTGACGTGGGAGTGAGGCGTAACGATGTGGAAGTCGAGTAATATGGTGGCGGGTGGCATGAGGTGATGTGGTATGACACGTAGGAAGCCTATGTGGAGGTCCATGTGGTTCGCTTACACATCACTTTAAAACTTTCTAGTGAAAATTCAATACCGATGCGAGGACTGCGAGGGGTGCTATTTTTCCCTCTTCACACCCCTTCGGTTGGTTAATTGTTGTGCATGTCCGTGGTGCAGACTAACCAGGGTTGTCGGATGGCCTAGCGTATCCACCATCAGATTCTAGTGGTGTATTGTTAGTCCGTATGGTGCTACAATGTTTTTTCTTTCCTCATGGATGTTAAAATATCTTCTTCTTCTTCCATTTAAGGAGGAATGCAAAAGGAGTTGATGTGAAGGATAGACTTGGATCTCGCTTGTTGATCTCGAGAAATAAGGAGTAACGCATGTGAGCCTTTTTGCGAGGTCCCACATTGCCCCTTGCAGGCACTTGTTTTGTTTTCATTTATGTTTATTTTGGCTTTTTTCAATTGCAATTTATTATTAATTCCTAACCAATTTTATATATATATATATAAATAATATATAATAAAACTTTATATCATAAATAATATATAAACTAATTTTTTTTATATATTATAAGTTATGAATTTTGATTCTATTAATTAATTCAATAATTATCAATCTATTGAAGTTAACATATTTTTATGTTATTTAATAATCAATTAATTCAATGATTATTAATTCACTAAAGTTTAGTTATAAATGGATTTTAATTCTATCTATTTATTAATTAATTCAATAAATATTAATTTATTAAAGTTTATGAGAGAGATCAATTAGTTAATGTTTTATTATTATTGTTATATATTTCTGATCAATTGGTGAGATAATAACTAATTAATCTTATGGGACTAATTAATTAAAGTTAACTAAATACATTAATGAGGATTGATTAATTAGTTTTATTTAATTAACCAATAAAATTAATTAATTATATGATATATTAATTAAGGTAATAACTAAAATTTCATTAATTCAAATTATTTCCCGACAATGACGCATTGAGATGTTGGGACCTGGAGTCACACTATCCCATGCTATAGTGTAGATCCTGGGAACATCTAAATGTGATTCTAATATAAGTTGTCGAGTTTTGTTTTCTGTCGAAAAGTCTGTGTACAAAATCACCAATGCTTATTTAGTCTTGCAGGATATATCTCCACAATCTTTAGGTTCGAATGTTCATGTGTATCTGTTCTTGGTTTCAAGCTTCAATAAGAAATTAAAAGTAATGAATAAATTGTAACAAATTAAATCAAAGATTATTTCTTGTTTAGTGGGAATGTTGTTATGTTAAATGACTATGTAAATTCTATTGATATTCTCTGTGTTTATTTCAGATTTAAGTTTTTGGCACTTTAGTTTCTTGCATATAATTTTCTCAAAAAAGTAAAGGAACGTAAAGAACCATTTCATCTATTCAAATTAAATTTTCTATATATGTTGAACATCTTATACATTCTAGCATTCACCATTGGTTTTCACAAGAAAGTGAAAATCACAATGAGAAAATTTCAACCAAGTGAAATTTTCAATTTTTGCTTTAAAATTTAAATTTCTTCTAAGATTTCGGTAAGGGAAAATGTCAATAGTTTAAATGTTTTTGTTGGGTATGATTTTCATTAGTTTTCAGTTGGAGCATCCAAATTCCTTGGGCTTAGACATAAAAATAAAATAAAATGGGTTTTTAAGGAATGGGAACAAAAGGATAATGCAAGGAGAGAGTTCAAGGCCTCTAAGAGTAGAGGGTTATCCAAGAGGAGGAGCCCATATCTTAATAAATTGAAATGAGAAATTAAGAATTCATTCCAGCATATTAAAATCAGTTGGAAAATTGAGCAATTAAAAAATCAACTGTGAGAAAACACAATAACTTGAATTTTGCATTTTCATTTAAATCCCACGTAAATAACGAAGGTACTCTTTCACAGTCTTCATAATTCTACAAAAATCAAAGAAAATATTGATTCAAAATTTTACTCAATTAATAATCACATTTGAATTTCATACCAATCCAGGTTTACAACATAATTTTCCATGAAAAATACATGTAATTGCATTAATATGGCGCAAAACTCAAATTACAAGGTGGCTTTTAGAGTTACATGAAAAAGAAGCAATGACAACCCAAGATGTCCTTCAAAATTCCTCCTTACAACTTCAAAAACCCCAACAAATTCTAAGAGAATTTTGATAGAGTTTCCCCTACACTAGAAAATTTCTCCCTCTATTACATTAAAATGAGGCTTATATATAGGAACTCAAGACTCAATACCCTAGCTTTAAACCACTAGTGGTATTAAAAAACCACTAGGAATATTTTTCAAAATGACAACTTTCTTGCAACTAACTTCCTTTAGAAGTTTCCAAAAAAATCAAGCAGTTGTAGGGTAGGACACATTTTATTTGGCTATAGTGGATTTCCCTTCTCTCTCTTGCCTATACGTTAAGTGTTATTCTCTCTCTTTCTTAGGGGCTAGCTCGGCAGTGCGCTACCTTGGTTGGGTTGTTGATAGTGCCAACCTTGGCCATGTTGATGTAGCTACCGATGGTTGAGGTTATGTATGTTATTGTTGTGGAGGGATGGGACTTGATCCTACCTCTGCTAATGACACTTGTGAAACTAATGCATATCCCCTATAAATTGTCAGTTTTTACAAATCTATCATACCTCTACATTATTTTCCCAAAGGGATTTCACATGCTTGTGCATCCCAAATTGTCCCTTCCAAAGTTTAGGCTATTTCATATTCCACTTTCCTTTGCTCTTTGAAGATGCTCTTTAACATGAACAAAATTTTAAAATAATCTTCATATAAATTTATAATATCCCTCTGCTATAGTGAGATGTCCTCCTCCCCAAAACCTTTTTTATCTTCCTTGATGTCATTGAGGCTTTTCATGAGGGATTCCTTGGAATATAAATCTGCATTTCCATCAAAGAAAAGTACAAATTTCATCTTGTACAATACTTCACATCTATCTTAAGACCTTGTACTTCATTTGACAGTGCCTCTGCTTTATTTTCTACCAATGTTACCAACTTATTATTTCCCTTCATCTAGTTGGACCTCACAACCCACTATGATCTATAAATATTTTCCTTGACCACCTCTTCCTTGGGCATATGTTTAAGGAATTTTTTTATCACACTGGCCTTGACAGGGAAGTCTCCAATATGGTATTAATTTCATTCATTTCCTTGCAGGCCATCTCAAAGTTTTTATCTTCTCTTAGATCAACTCCGAGTGATCCCAATGCTTATCCCTTGCCTTCATGATCCTGTCCCATATGGTTCTTTTAGTAGCTTTGAAAGAGGATTTTCTTGGATGCTTCCTCTTCCAAATTTCCAATTCAACCTCAATTTTCTCGTTGTGTTCCTATGCACAATACATATCTATCTTGGTTTTCACGAGATATTCTTCCTTTGTATTCAACTTTTGCCCTCTATTTAAGAGTAGGGATTGTGACTTCTTGGCATCTTCTGACACCCTCAATGATTCAACCTATCCAAATAAAACATCAGGGGTATGTTGAGATTGAAGAGTCTCATATGTCTTCTCCTTCATTCCTTGGACCTATGCCTTTAGTAGCACAATTTTGTCCTTGTATTCCTTATTCTTTGTGAGTGCCTCATGTAGCTTAGTCTTCAAATCCGCACTCTCTTTCTCTACTACTACCAACCCATATTTTTGCACAGGATGTGCATTTGAAATCTTGAGTTGTTTCTGCATTAAGGATATCTCCTTGTATTTTTTCTCCAACATAACATTATATTACTTAAAATCCCTAGACAACTTAGCCAGGTGTGTGATTTTTTCCTCTAGGGTTTTGATTTTCATCTTTCGGGTCATGCAAACCATCCTTTCATATTTTAATTGTGCGTTAGATTTATTATACAACTCTTGCAATTTCTTGGCTTTAGAATTTTTTTGGTGCATTTTTCCATGCACCATATGAGCCACTTTCATGTTTAGTTCCATAATATCAGTGTTTGGAATATGGTCTATGATAAAGGACAATTGATACACCTGATAGTCGTGACATGGATCTAGATTTCTCCACCTTGGACTGCAATATTGCCACCTTGAAGATCCCCTTTTCATAGTCTAAGGCACTTTTGACTTGCATGGGAGAGAGTTGTCGATTTTTTGTGTTTCTTATATCCATTTTTTCTTTCTTTTCTCACTTGTTTTTCCAATTCTTGGAATTGCTCTACTACTAACCCATGTCCAGGCTTGGACACCTCGCCTAACTCAGTTGCTTCATATATTAACATGGCTGAAGGAAAATGTTGCATAGTGAAATTCTATTTTGGTGGGGTTTTCAACTAGCTTTTCTATAGTATTAAAGCTTATGACTCTATCTCATCATCATCGTCATCATCCTCCCTTGCCACTTTTCCAACCTTAGCTTTCTTGGAGTTGGGCGTCTCTCCTTCATCAACCTCCATAGGTTCTAAAGTTCCTTGTTTCTTTCTTGAGAGGTGGGAAATCGTTGATTCAGCTGGATGCAAAATGGCCTTGACTGCTTCCCAAGTATACTTATTGGCACAATCTTCTATTATGAGATTTAGATCATGCTTGTTATTTTTTCGATCCTTGTATTTCTTCATTTCATAGATGATATTATGGGGATCATAGTCCCATGCTCCAACTTGTGGGAAATCAAAGCCCTCCAATATCTTCTCAACAATTTCCAAAGAATTTTTTTAATTAACAATAAATGGTCCCACCTTGTGAGGAAGGTGGAAGGTAACTACAATTTTCCTGGGGGTGAAACGTGCATCGTCATTGCTGAATCTTTGTCTAATGTACTCCAATGAAAATTTGAAAGGAGTAAAAAATGCTATAAACTTGTATGATTTTGCTTCAATCCCATATATTTTGATATTTGTGTACTCCTTGAAGAGGTACCAATCACATTTTCTGGTATTTGAGGTAAATTGTAACTTCTCCTAGAGGAAAGGAGGGACTCTAAGTAACAGTTGACCATGCAAAAGGGTATACACAGCATACATAAAAGAGGATATATAATTGAAGAAGGGCCTGGATGTCTTCAGGTTTCTGGCCTTTGGTAACCACTCATACACTAGCAACAAAGCATTGTGCTCATCCACCATCTTCAGCTTGAGGTGCTCTATGTAGGAATATTGTTGGTGGATGAACAAGTGAACTAGATAATATTGGTAGTGGAAATACTTTCCTTCCCTAAAATATATCATCTGAGAATGAATTTCATCATATAATAATTGCAAGAAATCAAACTTGGTACAAGATTTTATGGCTTAATGACACAAGGAGGCTAAGAGACCTAAAATTGTCTCAGTTATATAGACATCAGTATCAAGACCAAGAACATGGGAAACCATGGAAAAATACATTTTTGACATAGAATCAAAGGATTTAATGTGGTAAGGATGATGACCGAAGGGGGGAACCAATCCTTCCATGATATAGCTGGTAAACATTTGTTGTTGTACCTATGGTGCAAGACTATTCCATTTTTCTTCAATTGCATCTTTATTCAACCTTTGCAATTATGTCATGTCTCGGAAAGAGCATTCCTACATTAGCATTTAGAATTGTTGTAACTATTTATTTGCCTTCCTGAGATGAAACAATGACCCTTTGATCCAACAAATACCTTCTTACACACCAAGATACCATTTTTGGAAAGTGAAATACTTTCGGGAGGACAACAAAGACCAAATTTGATGCATATAGATTATCATGGTCTCTTATTACATCACCAGTGCTTTGAACCATTTGAATAATTTTTTTCATATTATATGAGGTTATCATCGGGTCTCGAGCATCAACATCTCTATCATCAAAATATAGTTCTTTTGTCTTTTCTTTCATTTGGACATCAATAGAACTCTTGGCAGATGAAGAGGCCATTTGAAATAGGATTTGTTAACAAGGGAACTTGTTGATTAAGGTAAAGTGGGAAAAGACAATAAGGAGATTATCAAGGTGATTGACCAACTAATGAGTGTATGAACATGGAAACAGAGGATTGTCCAACATAGTGGAGGGAGAATCTTTTGAAATTTATGAACATTGAAACTGGTTGGCATACGCAAGAGGTCAAATTTGGAGTTGTTTTAGCAAATTCAGCTTGGAATTGGTGAATTTCGAGGTGCAATTGACTTATGAAAAGGTTACGAGGTTAATTGGACAAATGAAAAGCTCTATTTCCAAAATGGAGAATTTCTTGGGCGTAGTGCCCATCATTAATGGGAAAAAGGATAGGGTTTCAATTTAGAGCTCGAATTTTGGAAAATTTAGGTCTTGAGACGTTACAATGAGTCAAATTCACTAAAACACGATGAATTATCCGCTTTGTACGATGAATTTGGGTTTGGTAGATGTGAAGTGAGAAAATCCAATTTATTGGGTGCACTAAGTCAAGATGGAGGGGCAGGTTATATAAAATGACAAAACAATGGGGCCGTTGATTTTTTTATATACAAATTCTGCCCTGAAATGTGGCGATGCCATATTGGGCAAAATTTTGGATGATGTCAAGCTAACATTATGATGATGTTAACATGACTTGGTCATGCCACGCGTCAGGTGCTGACGTGGGGTAGGCTGACGTGGAAGGGCGTAGCGATGTGGCAGGTCGAGTAATATGGTGGCAGGGTGGCATGAGGTGACATGGAATGATGCGTAGGAATCCTACATGGAGTGCCACATGGCTCCCTATGCATCGCTTGAAAACGCATCGGTGAAAATTCAGGACCGGTGCGAGGAGGTTCCACGTGTCCGTCTCCACACCCTTCTGGCTTGTTAATCGTCAGGCATGTCCACGGTGCGGAGCGCCCAGGAACTTTGGATGACCTGGCATATACGTTGTGAGATCTTGGTGGTGTATTTTTTCCTCTGCACTGATCCGTTGTGCCGTCGCCTGTTGCTGATGGCGCCCGCCATGAAGGGGCTTGCCCTTTCATGCTTCAAAAACTAAAACATTTAGACCCTTTTTAGTACTTCGATTATTCTAGCCTAAAGGGCTTCGGGAGAGAAATTCTTGAGGAATGGTATGATTGGGTGCCAACACAATAAAAAAAATGGAAAACCCACACTGCTTTTTTATATTATTTAATAAAGATATGAATTTTGATTCTATTTATTTATCAATTAATTCAACAATTATCAATTTATTAAAGTTAATGGATTTTTATGTTATTTAATAAATATTAAATTGTCAATTTATAAAAGTTAATGGATTTTTATGTTATTTAATAATTATTTAATTGGATGATTATCAATTTACTCAAGTTTAGTTATAAATGGATTTTCATTCTATATATTTATTAATTAATTTAATAAAAAAAAAAATTTCATTTTAGTCATACAATTTCAAGCAATAATGTAATTTTAAAAAAATTATGATCAATTATTAATAGATTAATTACATGAAAGGATTCAACGATGATAAGTACATGAAATTATGTGTGAAATTTATTATTATTATTATTATATAGAGAGAGAGATGTTAATGTTTTTTTTATAGGTGTAGTCTAACTTATAGACAAAATAGCCATTTTCACCCTAGCTATACAATTTCAAGCAAGAATGTGATTTTTAAAAAGGATGATGATTAATTATTAATGAATTAAGTACGTGAAAGAATTCAATGATGATAAGTGTGTGAAATTATAAGAATTGACAAGTTCCTAAGTTGCGCTAATAAGTCTTGTGTGTCATCCAGATATTTGAGTAGTTCGGAATGGTGAGGACACGAGGAAGGTTGAGGAGGGTTGTAAAAAAGACCACTTCCTTCAAATAACCCACTATCATCAACTAAGTTGGCTCTCATCTTGAGCTTCCTAGAGGCAATTAATGAGACATTAAGAGGGAACCAACTAGTTGAGGTGGAAGTAGAGCACCCTCCATCAAGGGTAGGAAACCTTGAAGGATCAAGGGACTTTGATATAAAACCTCCAACTAAGGAAATTAGCAGGGAGTTCTAGAATATTAAGTGTCCATAATTTTCTAGAGGTTGTGCCAACGAATGAGTAGAAGATTGGTTGGAGGGAATGACAAAATGTTTTTCACTTAGAGAGTATAGTTCAAATTCGAAGGTTAAGATAACAATATTTCAAGTCAGAGATAGTGCCCTGAATTAGTGGGGAAACTAGGAGCGAAAACTACACCTCACTCATGGCCCAGTTACCTGGGAGTTAGTTGAGGAAAGATGGCAGGAAGAAGCAACAAGTAGGAGCCTTCCATGCTTTGGTATTGGGAAACTGGATGGTAGAGGAATATGAGATCAAATTCATGGAATTGGTTGAGTATGTATCATTCATGGATACTGATTAGTGCCAAGAAAATAATTTCATTTATGGATTTGAACCCTAAGATCAGGGAAATGGTTTGGATGTGGAAACCATCCCTAGTTATAGAATTTGTTGAACATGCTTGTTATGTAGAAGAGATATTGGACTTAAAATGGGGAAACAAAGCCATTTTTCCACAACAACCAAGGTTTGTGGGAAGGCCCCCCAAACCTTCTCTAGGGGAGGAAGTTTGAGGCCATTACCACATGGAAACAGGGTTGTACCCAAAACGGTACCAGCAAGGATTCAATGGTTTCCATTGGAACTTCATCGGTAGCTTTAGGGACTCGTGCAAGTCGAGGTCAAATGCGTGAAGCCACAAATAGGGTTAGGGGTCCCAGGGGAAGAAGTTCTTTCCAAACCAACCCAAAACATTTTGTTCAGAGTCTACCATGAATCACTTTTTGGGGGTGTAGGGGACCTCATTATCAGTGTGACTGTCCTGAGTTACAAATTGGTAACAACCATAAAGAAGGAAAAGCACCGATGGGGGGACAAGGAAACCACCATCAGATCTATGTAGCAGTTGTTAACCAACAAATCACAACACTAATTTGTTGTGGTAGAAACCTTACTTATGATAAACCATGTAAAGCTTTTTTTTTTTTTTTGGTGCTACAAATAGTTTTATTTCCTTGAATTGCATTAGAAAAATGTGGGTTAGCCTATGATCATGATGACTTTAAACAAGTTGAAATGGCTTATGGGGTAAAACAAGCAGTAGGACCTAGTGTTAACCGATGTCACGTAAACCTCAGGGTGTGTACAACTAATTTCAATACATACTTCACCACACTGGGGACGTACAATGTGATCATCAAAATGGACTAGATAGAATCTCTTCGAGCTTTGGTAGACTGTTTCAAAAACAAGGTGATTTTTTAGATGATGAAGGTAGTTCAATTGATATTTGTGGTGTCACAAGAGGATTGTCCCTATGATTAATCTCCAGAATGAAGGTAAAATGTTTTCTCCGACAAGGCTATAATACATATGTTTATGAGGCTATAAGTGACCAGAAGGGACCCTCCCTAGATCAACACCCAGTTCTGTCAAAATTTGAGGGAGATTTCCCCAAGGAATTTCCAAGACTACCTACAAGGGAGATTGGTTTCACAATCGACCTAAAACCTGGTGCATAACCAATATCCAAGGTACCCTACAAGATGACTTGATGGGGCCCCAAAGATACACTACACTGTGTTGTAGTGCAAAGCTTGGGAACATCTAAGTGTGATATTAGTTTACTATTATGTTAATGATCTTCTATTTAAATCCACACATAAATCAATCTCTTGTTATATCAAATATTGCGCAGTGTATCTTTGTGGTTTCTAGGCTCAAATTTTAGTTCATTTATTCTTGGCCTAAGAATTTAACAAAGGAATGTATGAATCAAATTGTAGAAAATAAGATCATATATTTTTATTTTTCCTGTGAATGCGTTTTTATGAAACGACTAAGTAGTTCTATATTGAATCTAACTGATATTTTGGATTTTTAATTAAGGTTCAAGTATCATGCATCTAATTTTCCCCTTTCAAGTGTCATAAGAAAATGGGATAACATGAAGAACTATGACAACCATTGAATGAATGTTCAAATTCCTATGCAATGATATGTATCTATGTGCATGGGTTTACTACAACTTTAAATGCAGTGACATTAATCATGCTCTAGCTAATCTATGATGTAATTAAATTCTAATTGTCATATACATTCCGCATTCATGATGGGTTTTGAAGAAAGTACAAATATCATATGTAGATTATATTCAAATTAAACATTGATTTATGTTTACATACAAATCTTCTTTTGAGAATTTGGGTTGAGGGAAAAACTATTAGCCATTAATAAAATTCCGCTAGGTTTCATTTCCACAAATCATGAGTTAGAAAATTCATGACCCTTGGATTTGACATGAAGGGTTGAAAATGTAAAAGGTGGGTGAAAAATGAAGAAAAAATTCTCACAGATTTAAAGGAGAAACTAAGAATTCCTTTAAATTACCCAAAGACTGGTGGGTAGATGAGTAATTAAGAATTCAACCACTAGAATACATAGAATTTTGAAAACTTTCCATTTCTTGTTAAACCCTTGTAAAATCTATAAAATAAGTCAAGATACTCTTCAAACAACCTTGATAGATTTCGCAAAACTATGGTAAACGATAATACTAATGCCAAAATATACTCTAATTTAACAATTCCATCCAATTACATAACATATCAGGTTTAAAACACAAAATGCCATGAAAATTGCATAAAATTGTATTCATATGTAGAAAAGTTTCAAAATATGAGGTGAGTATACAAAATTAAAAAAAAATAAAGGACATACAACCCAAGAGTTATTGCAGAATTCCTTCTTTGATTAGCTTCAAGACCTCCCAACAATTCCAAATAAATTTTGAATCGAAAATCAATTTGCGATTTGGATACCACCAATTGAATATTAAGGAAGACCACACCCCAAAAAATACCTTTGAGAAATTGTTTGAGAACTACAAGTTCATAGTAATACCATTTGGTTTGAACAATGCACCAACAATTTTCATGAGTCTCATCAATGGCATGTTTTAGAAGTATTTGGACCAATTTGTGGAAGTATTTCTAGATGATATTCTTGCTTATTCAAGGAATGAAAAGGATCATGAAGAGAACCTAAGGGTTTTATTCACACTCTTAAGGGAAAACCAGTTATATGGAAAACTGTTGAAATTTTCTTTATTTCAGAATAAAATTATCTCGGGCACATGATTTCGGGTGAAGGAATTTCAATTGACGTGGAAAGGAAAAGGCCATAATAGATTGTCCAATACCAAAAAATTCGCATGAGGTGTGTAGCTTCATGGGGCTAGTGGGTTATTATCGAATATACATGGAAGGGTTTTGGAATATTGAGAAATCCATCACCAATTTATAGTGAAGGGGGATTAGGTATGATCTAGGTGGATATTGGTGGCCACCCACCTATTCCGCTTGGACCCCCACCATTGTTTCTTTCATTTTTTTGAGTTTCCTTAATTATAGCACAATTTACTATTTTTAGCAATTTTTCGGGTCCTGAACTTCTGGAGGCGTTTTAAGGCCCTAAACGACATTTTTTGGGAAAAATGGGAGTAACGTGGAATTTATTTTAATGTTGTCCACATCAAAATTTTTAGTCCTCAGATAGATATTTCTAAAGAGGTATTAAGCACGTCAAACGAAGATCATATGCCAAAGTTATGTCCCCGGGAAGTTGATGTACCAATTTACCCAAACGGGGCCCATAGTTTTGGTGTTTCATCTCCTAGGGTTAGGTATTTGGATGTTTATGGTTTTCCATTGTTCCTCAATACTAAATAGTCCTTCAAGCCTCATTGTAACACAGTTTAGAGGCATGTAGCCACCACATCTCTTCTCAGAGATAAGCTACCAACGCCCTAGCTAGTTTATTTCCATTCTGTCTATAAGCATATTTCAGTTATTTTTTATTAATGAAATGAAGTTTTATTTCTGTTGCGTCTCTACATTTATGAGTATTTATGTATTTTATTGTGTTCCTACATAAATCTGTATCAGTGGTATCAAATCAGTCTGGTATTTCTCGGTTATTCTTTGCATGTCCCCAATGAGGTCAGGGTATAAGGAGTTAGGGCTCGATCTGGTTGAACCTTTGCAAGATCAACCTCGAAAAATCTGACGGCCACCCATGGGGGAAGAAAATAAAGATGATGGAGCATGATATCCTATCAAAATATTGCTCGAGGAGGCCCTCAAGAAACGGAGGAACGCGATGATCGATAACTTTTCCCAGATCATTCAACGACTTCCCACCAATGGCACATCTACATCCAACAACCACTCTGGAGGTGCCACTCCTTTTAAGGTACAATTAAACTTTGACATTCCCATATTTCAGGGCCAAAAATATGAAGACATCATAGATAGATGGTTGAATCTATTAGAAGGATATTTCTCGGTTCATGAATTTCTGACCGAGAAAGGATTACTTTTGCACTCCTCAATGCCACCCCCCATGTCAAGGACTAGTGGTAAAACTACTGGGAGCAAAAGGGTGAGGGGGAACCCTCTTTTTACTCAGCCTCACCCACTTGGAATTCTTTCTGAGATTCCATCAAGGAACAATATTATCCCATGGGGAGCTATGAGGACAAATACATACAATGGACTACATTGTGGCAGCAAAGGGATCAAGATGTGCATGAGCTAACGAATCTGTTCCATACCCTATGAAAAAAATTGGGTATCAAATATCCAGAGAATTTTTTTGTGTTGAAGTACCACATTTGTCTACACAAATACATTCAGGAGGAAATGGAGTTCCTCGACATCTCCTTTCTTGGTGCAACACACCAGTATGATTCCAAGATTGAGAAAAAATTCAAACAGAAGAAGCGAGACTTTGGATCTGCAATTCCGAAGCAAGGGAAAGATTCCCCCAAACCACAAAACAAAGGAAAAAGAAAAGGCGGGGTGGCCCAGGAAAACCTGCCAAAGTTGCGAGTAAATAACAACACCGCAAAGCCAAAGAAGGACACAGTGAAGTGGTGTGAGTTCCATAAGAGCTCCACTCACAACACAAGTGAGTGTCGGGGCAAGTAGCCACTGGTGGCCGAGTTGAAAGCTTCTGAATTAGATGCATGCTCTGACTCTGAATCAGAACCCAACAAGGGGAATGATAAAGGGAAGAAAATTATTGATGCGGACCCATTGCCAGCGTCACCACCACGAAAAATCCAAAAGGAGGAACCAGAAGATCTAGAGGAGGGGGAGCTCCTCTTCCATTCCCAGATGTGGGTAAAGGGTTCCCCGTTGTAGTTCATTGTCGACAACGGGAGTCAAAAGAACCTCATCTCAGTAGAGGTCGTGAAGCGGCTGGGCTTGCCGACCACAACACACCCACAACCGTACACCATCGGGTGGCTTCACCACGAATGGGATCTTTGTGTCAAACAACAATGTTGCCTTCCCTACAACATCAAGTGCTTCACAGATGAGGTATTATGTGAAATTTCTCCTCTTCATTTTTTTGATGTATTATTATGCCAACCATACTTGTGGAAGCGACATGTTGTGTATGAGTTGTGGCCTCGTGCTGTTATTGTTGCTTTGGGAAATAATTGTACAGGATATCAGAGGTAGCACCGCCTACCGCCATCTCTTAGGTTACTGCAAAATAGTGCAGTAAGCTCATTTCAAAAACCAAGAAATTTGTTTTCCTAATGATCCGCCCTTAGGGAAAGAATAATATTATGGCCACGACCTCCAGACAGGGCTCCTCCACATCGAAACAACACATGGAAAAGTTTGTGGAGGAGTACAAGAATACCTTCACCTCCCCCATAGGAGTGCCTATGCACTGTTAGGTCAAGCATTCCATCTATATGACCCCAAGTACGTCGTTGCCCAATGGACCAATCTATCGACGCTTTGTTCTAGAGAACGACGAAATCAAGAGGTAAATTCAGGAGCTGTTTCAAAAATGTCACATCTGGACAAGTTCATTCCCTGTGGGAGCTCGATCATGTTGGTGCAGAAGAAGGATGGGACTTGGAGACTCTGTATTGACTATCGGGAACTTAACAAGATCACTTTCCGAAAAAGATATTTGATCCCATGGATTGATGACCTTCTGGACCAACTCAAGGGGGTGAAATATTTCAATAATATCGACTTGAATTATGGGTATCACTAGGTACCAATTGAACCCTATGATGAGTGGAAGACTACCTTCAAACCCAATGAAGGCCTTTTCAAATGGCTGGTCATGCCTTTCAGGTTGATGAATGCACCTGCAACCTTCATGAGGCTGATAAATGACATATTGCAACCATTAATCAACTCATTTTTAGTGGTGTACATGGGTGACATCTTGATCTTCAGCTAGACTTGGGAAGAGCACCTCCACCACATCTGATAGGCCCTCCAAACAATGCGACAACATAAGTTATGTGCCAATTTGGAGAAGTGCACTTTTGGCATGACCCAGGTTTAGTATGTAGGATACATTATTGATGAGCAGGGGGTGCATGTGGATCCAACCAAGATCCAAGTCATTCCGGATTGGCCAACCCCAACCACTCTAACAGAGCTCTGCAAATTTTTGGGTTTTGCCAATTTTTACCGCATATTCGTGTTGGGATTCTCTCATATCACTTGGCCCTTGAGTCAAGTCATCAAGGGAGGGGAAAAAGAAAAATTATTTTGGTCTGAATCTCAATAGAAGGCATTTTTAGAGTTGAAGCATCGCCTCTTATCTACACTAGTGCTCACATTACCAGACTTGCAACAACCATTTTAAATTGAGACATATGCCTCTGACTATGCTATTGGGGTAGTTCTTACTCAACAGGGGCATCCAATGGCATATCATATTGAGACACTTCCTAACACAGTATGGAAGTATCCCACTTATGAAAAAGAGATGTATTCCATTGTGCAGGCTTGTTGATAATGGAAGAATTACAATTTGGGAAAGGAAACAGTCATCCACACAGACCACCGACCCCTATAGTTCATACAGACACAAGGGAACTTGCAGAACGATCGCCATCAGAAGTGGTCCACATACCTGCAAAAATTTCATTTGAACATCAAGTAAAAGAAGGGAAGCACCAATAATGTTGCAGACTACCTTAGCCGACCAACGATCGTGGCGCTAACCACTATGCTCAACTCTTGTGGACATGAGACTGCCAATTGGCTGCTTCTCTACCAAAGCGATCCAAAATTTTACCACAAATACAATACACGCTTGGAGGGTAAGCAAGTTCCAAATTTTCACCTCCATGTTGCCCTACTATGTCACCTGGGACACCTTTTTGTTCCTTCAAGAGAGCATGCTAATATGATTTTGGAAGCGCACTATAGTCTAGTCACTCGGAATTTCAGGGTCAAGAAAACAGTGGCAGTGGCAGTATTTCTATTGTCCAAACCTTCGACAAGATATCAGAATGTACATCAAGTCCTGCACTGCTTCCATCATTTCTAAACCGACCATCAAGAAGCAAGGCCTCTATACTCTGCTGCCTACCCCTATTCGACCTTGGGAATCCATATCCATGGATTACATGTCGGGCCTTCCTTTTACTAAGCATGGAAATGACTATGTTTTTTTTGTCGTCGACATATTCTCGAAGATGGCCATTATGACGGCTTGCAAGAATAATATCAAAACAGAAGCCACTGCTAAACTCTTCTTTAAATGAGTGTGTCTACACTTCGGGATCCCACAGTCTATCATCTCAAATTAGGGCAGAAATTTCCTCAGTACATTTTGGTCCAACCTCTGGTCGATGCTGGACACCATGCTCACCAAGTCCACAACTTTCCATCTGCAAACTAATGGCCAAACAAGGGTCGTCAACCCGAAAATCATACACATTATGCACATGTACAACTCAAAGCATCCACGCACATGTGATGAGAGCCTCCCCTATGTACATCACAACTATAACTAGGTTCTCCATAGTTCAACCAGCCACAACCCCTTTCAGGTGGGCTTGGGATTCCAGCCACTTTGTCCCATTGACATAGCCATGCCATTTGTAGCTACCCAGGCAGATTCAACTCATGTCCATTCTGAGGTTGACAAGGTGAAAAACTTCATTGAGCGCATTTAGCGGATCCACCAACAAGTTCATGACATATTGGAAATTACCAATGCTAAGTACAAGCAACGACATGATCAACATTTGGTTCCACACAACTTCCAGGTGGGCGACAAAGTGTGGCTACATTTGCAGAAGGAGCACCTCATTGGACCTCACCGCAAGCTTTGCCTGCTCTGATATGGGCCATACACCATCACCAAGGTTGTAGGGGACAATTACTTTGAGCTCAATATTCTACCATTCCTTGGTATGCACCCATTGTTCAATGTGGACCACCTTCGGCCCTACTTTCTGCCTCTACTAGACACATCCAACATGGCAGAACAACTCACACCAATATATTTAAACCTAGACTTCATGGAACAAGCCACAAATGATCAGATAATGGATACAAAAATCAAGCACACCCAAAAATAAATGATCCCGCTATATCGAGTTGTCAAAGTAGGCCAACTCCTTCACCAAGGCAAGTGGTGCACCAGGTACCAAGTTTAGAAAAAGTTTCCTCATCTCAAGGAGGAACTCAATTCAATGGGGACCATTTCTTCCTAAAGGGGGAGGAATGATATAGGTGGATATTGGTGGCCACCTGCCTATTCCACTTGGATTCCCACCATATTTTCTTTTAGTTTTTTAGTTTCCTTAATTATAGCACAATTTACTATTTTTAGCAGTTTTTCGGGTCTTGAACTTCCAGAGCAGTTTTGAGGCCCTAAACGACGTTTTTTGGGAAAACCAGGAGGAACATGCAAAATTTCCTTTGATGTTTCTCACATCAAAATTTGTATTCCTTGGACAGATATTTCTAACGAGGTATAGAGCACGTGAAACAGAGATCATATGCCAAAGTTACGTCCCCGAGAAGTTGATGTACCAATTTACCCAAATGGGGCCCATAGTTTTGGCGTTTCATCTCCTAGGGTTAGGTATTTGGATGTTTAGGGTTTTCCATTGTTCCTCAATAATAAATAGGCCTTTGGGCCTCATTGTAACACAATTCAGAGGTATGTAGGCGCCACATCGCTTCTCAGAGATAAGCCACCAATGCCCTAGCTAGTTTATTTACATTCTGTCTATAAGCATATTTCGGTTATTTGTTATTAATGAAATGAAATTTTATTTTTGTTGCATCTCTGTGTTTATGATTAATTTTGTATTCATTGTTTTCCTGCATAAATATGGATCAAGGTATGAATGGAAAGATGAATGTGATAGTGCATTCACCAAAATAAAGAGATTACTGACCAATGCATCAATAATTTGAGTGACTAGCATGGAAAATGACTTCATTTTTTGTATAGATGCTTCGAAGAAGGGATTGTTAGAAATTAAATAACAGATATAAATATCACATAAAATATTGCAGAAATGCAAACATAGAAAAACATAAAACAAGAAAGACAAGAATATACATGTTCACTCAATATGGGCTATGTCCATGGATAAATAACCATTCCTTCCTATTATATTATCCAACAAAATGAATAAATACAACCTCCAACAAATCTGCTATAATTTCCTCTTCGCTCTTACACAAATTCCTATCTCTTTCTTGCACAAAATAATAATACACAACCACAATACAATTCCTTCATATAAATTGAGGGTTGCCTTCTAGGGATAAAATCCCTAAATTAACAAATCTTCCGCCTAATTAATGGCTTAAATTGACTATAAAATTAAAATATTTTACAAGGGGGGGAACCCCCTGTCGAAAATAGTGGGGAGGGAAAGACCCCTCACACCCCTTGTCAGGGACTAGGATCCAACTTGACTGAAACAAAACCTTTGAATCGTGAAGATAATCAAGCTCCACACCCAACAAGGATTTGGATTAGTGTTGATGTAAGAACGAAGAGTAATATATTTTGCATCCATAAAGTTGAAGAAACATGGAGAGTTGTATGCTACTCATGAATTAGAATTAGTAGCAGTGATGTCAACTTTAAAAATATGGAGACACTACCTTGTCAGAAGAATATTTGAGTTAATAATTGAACACGAGAGCCAAAAGCACCTCTTCACTTAGAGAGATTTGAATTCTAGGAAGAGGTGGTGGAGTGAATTCATGAGTGAGTATTATTTTGGCATTTCATACATTAAGGGAAAGGAGAATGTGGTGGATGATGCACTAAGAAGGATGCCATAGAACTTCTCCATGGTACCCTTGAGGGATAATTTATGGGAGCGGGTGTTGGAGAAACTCTTTGAAGATAGTTGGTATCTGAAAGTTACATCAGTGCGTCGGAGTGGGAAGCAGATAGAATGACATTTTTAGGGCTATGCCCTTGAACCAGATAGACTATTGATATTTGAAGGGAGAATGTACATCCCTAAGGAAGGGGGTATATGAATAACCATCCTCGAAGAGTCACTGTAGAGAACTCTCTTGTGCCCATCCTAGTGTGAAGAAGATGTATGAATACATGAAGGTGCTCTTAATTTAGGCAGGCATGAATCACAAACTAGTCTAGTTTATCGCCAAACGTCTTGAGTGTCAATGAGTGAAGGAAAATCATTGCCACAAAATAGGACTCCTACAACTGCATGACATCCCTATACCTAAATGGGAGGTAATTTATATGGATTTCATTATGGGTTTGCCACTCACTTCACATAGGCACAATGTATATTGATTGTAGTTGATAAATTGAACAAAAGTACCCATTTCATCTTAATGAGAGACCATTAGGATGTTATCGATGTGGCACAATTTTTTATAAGTGAAGTTATCTGTCTACATGGATTACCCACAAAAAACGTTTATAATAGAGACTCTCATTTTACATCAATATTTTGGACTAATTTTTAATCAACATTAGGGACTCATTGGAAATTGAGCACTTCATATCATCCTGAAATAGATAGTCACACTAAAAGAGTAAATCAAGTTATGGAAAACATGCTTAGAATGTACATCATGGATAATCAAACTTAGCAGTAAAGTTACTTACCATTTGTAGAGTTTTCCTATAATAACAGTTATCAAAATTCAATCAAGATGCCTCCTTATAAAGCTCTATATGGGAGGCCATGCAAGAAATTTTTGAGTTGGGAAATGTTGGAGGACACAGTAATAGTCAGGCTATAATTGGTTCAAGAAACAAAGGAATAGGTAAGATAGATTTGATAAAGGTTAAAGGAAGAAAAATATAGGTAGAATATTTATGATGATGCACATAGGGCCGCTCTAAGTTATGAAGTGGGAGACCAATTTTTTATTCATCTTCAACCCAAGAAAAACACTATTTGGTTTGGGAAAGGGACGAAGTTTTCACCTCGATTTATAGGATCTTTAGAATCAAAGAGAAAATTGGACCAGTTTCCTATCATCTTGTATTGCCGCCCCATTTTCAAAAAACTCATGATGTTTCTCATGTATATGTTCTTGATGAATCTCACAAACTCGAGTGAAGGGAATTGCAGGTCTTGAATGTAGGAATAGTAATGTTCGAATTGTTATGCATATTAGACTGTAGGGTTCAACATCTTCACATCAATTGGTGTACCAGGTTAAGATCTAGTGGGACAGATATAACCCATGATCTAATACCCAAGAGGATGCAGAGACTATATTGCAGGACCATCCCCCCTTACTTTTTTACCATTTGTGATGCCCAATTTGACCTAGATAGCTACTTATGTTGAGGCCCTATTTTTATTTGAATGTTGTTTCATTTATGAATGCTTTGTAATATCAATGAATTTCAGTTAGACAGATGAACTTATATAAAAAAACTAGGTGGACTGTGTTTTCTTGATTAAAGTATTTGATGTATGACTTATCTAATGTGTGATTTACCTAATTTATAACTTATTTGGTTTTGATTTATCTAGTGAATGACTTATAAAAGTTTTAATTTGTAAGATGTAAGATTTATTTCCAGTATACTAGTATTAATTACAAAAAGTGGGCATGTGGATACTAGAATCAATAACATGACGATTATGATCACTTGTATATATGTATTTTGTTGTTATGTATATGCATGGATGAGAACTAACATGCAAATTAGAAAGAATTATATGATAACCAAGATCCATGCTAGTGGCTGAGGGATGTCAAGAAATCCATCGAGGAATGGTATGATATGCATTGTTCTATTACATTTTATATCTACTTGATATGCACTATTATTGCCTGAGTAAAGTGAAAAATTTCAGGTGACATGACTCCCTGATTGGATTATTTGATGACAAGTATCCAACCATCGCTATAGTATGGTACATATTAGGGTGTTACCCCTAGTCTTTGAGGAGGGGTGGAGGAATTTCCCACCATGTACCTCCAAGCCTAGAATCGTGGGAGGGCAGTGTTGGACACACTCCCTTAGATGCATGATGACCATTTCCAGTTACCTGCTCAGAAAATTATGTCAAAATAGTTGACGCTTTTTCCATCTTGGTTCTATTAGTGGTTATATTGGTATATCTGATGCCATAGTATGTTGTAGTAGAGGATGGATAGGATGGGGGTAGAAGTAGGTTAGGTAGGATAGGAGGCTATAGGATAGCTGGAGACTCTAGATGGGAAGTGGAATATTTACTTGACTTAATTTGACTACTATATCTCCCCCTCTATGTTTTTTTTCCTTATTGTCATACTACTTTCATACTACATGTATCCTTTTGACTCTAACTTTGGGATGAAGTTTTCCAAAGGAGGGGTTTATGTAATTCCCTACCTCTTCCTATTATCTTACATTATCTTATTAGTATACCTACTAAGTGATTTAATTTTGTGCTTAGTTCCAATAAATATTATTAGTATACGTACGATGTATGCACGTAAAATTTTGAGGATGGAAATTTATCTTAAAGATTAAAACCTTGGCGAATTTTACTTCCCCATAATATCAAAACTATAAAATATTTGATGATATTTTAGTAAAAATATTCAAACTTCTAATGATTTTATATAGACTCTATAAAATTTTGGTGATTTTTAAGGTAAAATATTTTTTTCTTATAAAATTTGGGCGAATCGTTTTTAGGAAAAAATGGGAATTGGAAATTTCTTTTTTTGAAAAAGCATGGAAAATTAGCCCATCTGCGAATATTATCCCCTAAAATTTTCCCTGGATGTATGTGTATGCTAGCTACATACCCACACCTTGCACGGATACACTAGTATTCTAAAGCTTAAAGTGTTGTATGATTAAATAAATGGTTAAGCTTGATTAATGGTTAATCATGATTACCTATTAATTAACATTAAAACACGATTAATAATTAATTATTATAATTTAAACATGATTCACTTAATTATTAATTTAAATAATATTCTTCAATTTTGACTAACATTTTAAGAATAATATTATTTTATTGAATGGTAATATTTCAATGAATTAATAAGGATTGGATGGGGAATGAACCACCTGAGTGTTAATTAAGGCAGAATGGGTAGGTGGATTGATAAGGAGGGGGTGGCTCGAGGAGGTTTGAGGGGGTGAAAGTCAAAATACTTAAAGTCGAAAAGATGGGGGAGGGGGGGGCGGGATTCAAGGAATTTACCTTGAAGAAAGGGGGGCATTCATGAGAGGTTGTTGGGACATATGAGGGAATAAGGCATAAAAAGAGGAAGGGAGAATGGAAGAGGGGGATGATCATGTTTTTTCTTTAGGGTCTTCTTTTGGTCTTTAGTTATTTTTGGAGTGGGATATGTAGAAGGGGAGGGGAGAGAAATCAGAGAAATGTTGGAGAACTCAGACTTGGATCTATTGGACAGTGTTGGATATAACTAGGACACACTACGACTATTGTTAGACTTGGGCTTGGAGGGCTAGGAAAATATGGAGGTTATATGGGCTAGAAAGTTGGATATACGTTCCTTGTTGGCAGGGTGGAAAATTCAGTTGAGCAACCCCAACAGGAGCACTCCAACCAAGCCACCGGATCAGGTATTCTTACGCTTGTTTTTTATTTATGTAAATTTCTATAATCAAATTTCTTACATGTTTAATGTGTCTTAGATCAAATTTGATTTATATGCTAGTGTCAAATAATTGTTGTATTATAAAAATGTAATTTTCCTTATTGTGAAACTAGTTTGATTAATTTAGTATTAATTAGAGGACATGTTATCGATGCTGGACCTACCAAAATTCAGGGGATATTCCTGATATGAAGCACCAACTAGACCTCACACCGTTTCGAGTAGGAGTCCCAATATTGGGGTGTTAATGATATGCCTTGGTTGCAAATACACATAGAGTGATGCACAATGTCTTTGGTGAAAACAAGTGCATGACCATGTGGAAAGTTAAGTGTGATGCATGAAGGTTATAACACATGAAGGGGAAAGGAAGTGTGCCCCTTGGAAGCTTGTAATGATACACATCTTAGAAGGAACACATAAGCATAATGACGTGAAGTAACATGTGTAATAGTCCACAAGTTAAGGTGAAAAATTAATACATCAACACACATCCAACAAGATTCATAGAAATGAAAATGAAATAGTTCATAAGCATATGCGTAAGTTAAATAACATATATTGAAAATACAACAAAAGTAGTCCTACTATCACAACATATGCATGAAAGCGTGCCGGCTCTGAGTTTTATTAAAATTGATAGTTCAAATCATACATACACCATTGATGAACCACTTGCCCCAATAGTGGAACGTGATGTCAAAAACACCTGCTCCTCCAAATATGTATAATCCCTCTATGCTACAGAGAAGCCAAGGCTCTCACAAAAACTCCCAAGCTCTTCCTAAGGTTAAGCCTAGGAAAAATGTTGGCTCCCAAAATCTTGTTACATGAGTTATGAGGATATATTTATAACAAAAGGGGGTTGACTCTTCACATGCCCCTTTGTGACTCTTGGACTCTCCTCATGTCTCTTCAACTTCTCTACAAAATGACTCATTACATTATGTTATGACTCTTCACATTCCAATATGGACACTTGGAATTTCACTTTTACAAATAATTACAAATAATATTACATTTTCCACTCATACCCATATGAGACAAAAAAAGGTAGAAACAACTTGACAACCTAACAAGAAAAAACACTATGATGCTTGAGTTTGGGTAAAATCTAGCTCAAAAACTTCTACTTGATGCTTCTCAGTCACATATTGATGCCAAGCTTGGTACTATGTGAGGACATCCCCAAACTGTGTGATGGCATCTGTCAAGAAGCAGACTCTAGCCTCCATAACATCCAGGTACAATGATTTGGAACCAGTATTAACTTCTTTCTCAAGCAGGCGCAACATTTTTCTAATCTAGATTGGACCATCGATGTATTTCTACATGTTATATCTATTCAGCTCCAAATCCTCCTAGGTGGAGATTTGTTTCAGCTACTCCAAGTACTCTTCGATCTCCTGCTTGACTTGATGTTTGCGCTTAGTTTCGGTGAGTGAGAAGACTAATGGTTTTTTTATGGGTTCTCACCATGAAATATAAACTGTTGTACAACCATACATATGAGGCTTGAATATTTCCAATGAAAGAGGTGAGCTACTTGTTGTTCTGGATCAACATCCGAACTCTCACTTTCTATAGCTCAGGTTGCAACTTCCTTTTATTCACTAAGGTAAGCGGTGCCCCCTTGTATCACATTTTCCATTCTTGCATGATAGTGATGGAAACTTGCACATTCTTAAGAGTCATGTAAATCATTTTATTTGCTATTGAAAGCCATGCAAGCAGAAAAATGCCTTATGTAAAATCATGAGCTCCTCATAGAGGTCTCGCATGCTCTCTCCAAGTGTTGATACTTCACCAAGTATTATTGCTCTCATTTCCTCCAAGTAGACCTCTGGAGAAGCTGTGTTTTGTGCTTCTGCGTGGAGTTGTTCTATATCTTGTCGAAAAGACTATAAATTTTTTACCAATTGTTTATTCTCGGTTGTCAAATACTGAGTGTTTGATCTTACTGCACCCACGAAGGCCTAGTTGGATTTGGCAATGCCATGTGGATTCTTGCTGGTGTCCAGCATTATCGCCCTCTCTCTAATGAATGTAGGTGATTCATCATCATCTGGAAAATTATTTCTCCACACTTGTACAATCCTCGTTTGGATTTCTTCATATGACAGATTGTACACATCCATTACTATAGCATCATCAAGAGGAACTATGTCCCCTTCCTCAATCGGGGCTAACTATGCGGCTGGAGGAGGCAGAGACTAAAGGGTGACTGGTGGTGCACTGGGCATTAAGTCAACATCTTCATCCTGTGGCTATGGTCCCAACTCCATGTCTGAAACTTCAATCAAGTCTTCAATCTGCTAAGCAAGCTCCTGATCCCACATATTCTCAGTCTCTCCTTATGTTGTTGGTTGGTTCTATTCTTTCTCTTCACCTTTAATCAAAATTGTTTTTCCTGCAATTGCACCTTTCCTTTCTTCTTCTTCCTACTTATGCTTCTCCTCTTTTTCTCTCCTCCTTTTCTCCTGTTATTCCCTCAGTTCTTGTTCTTCTTTTTGCACTCTCAATTCTGCTTCCTGCAAGCTCTAATTTTCTGTCCTCCTCCGATCTACTCTTTGTTTCCTTTTCTTCCTCTTTTCTTTTGCTACCAAAGCTTCTTGTGTGAGTATTGGATCCGCTTTCATCTGCCATATTTTTTCTTCCTCTGCATTGTCAACAAGATTTTTCTTTCCCTTGTCTTGTACTAGGATGTTTCCTTCTTCTATCGTTTCTTCTAGAGTTACTGTCATCTTCGGAGTGGTCTGCGAAGTACTATATATACTGACTATATCACAAGGTCTGGAGGAATTGTAGTAATTATTCCATGGATCCTCCTCCAACCAATGAAATGTGTCGCTTACCCAATTGTATTAGATTCTCGCATAGTGGTCCTTGAAATGAAGTCAAGACTTGATATGTGCACTACTTATCTATGGTTGAAATAATTGATAACTATAAAATCAATGTCTTTGATAATAAACTTGGATGAGCTGATTTTGTTATCACAACATTGATTTGTGCAAGGCTAGATATGTTGTCATGATAAGGCATTAGGCTCCTAGAGAGTGTTGTGTGATGCAAACTCCCTAATTCAGATTTTTTTATATGTGACAAATATCTGGTGAAGTCAGGATAATGAGTTCCAAGGTATGGCCTTGATTTTTTACTATGGCTTTGATTATACATATTGATAGTCTATCATTGAAAGGTGATGACAATCTGAAAATCTAAGTAAGAGGGAGATTACTTTTGAATATCATAATGATGTATCATGGCATGATAAATTGATTTCTGGAATTTGGGAAGAAATTCCATATTGCAATGTTGTTTAAATGTCTTTGCGTAATTTAAGTCCTTGGTCACTCTGATCTAAAGTTAAAATGTTGATTGAATGTGACATGGAATTTCTTAATTGGTTGAAGCATTGATTTTCCATTTTTAAAATCCATCCGTATATGATATGTATAGAACGTGATTAAAATTGTGAGTGAGTTGCTTCCCCCAGGATTGTCACCAAAAATATTTTATTTTTTCTACTCTTAATGGTTGAGATATTTCTCCCATAATATGTAGTTGCATGAATGATCTATTGATGTTTGGGATTAGTATTGATAAGCACATTTGGATGTTGCCATAGTATGAGATTTTCCATGATATCTTGGACAAGAGGTCCATAACACGACCAAGGTTGGATATAATGATGCTAGTAAGGTTAGCTGCGAGGCAAGATGTAGAAGCTCCTGAGAGAGTTGATTGAGCATGATATTGATAAGACATGCATACTATATGATGACAAAGAATCCCAAATAAGTATAGTTGGGACTGTGATTTCTCCATTTGAGACAACACAATTATTTGAGATGAGATGAGGCTTGTGATTGACACCTCTGTGAGAGGGAGGATGATTATAGTATCCATGTAGCCTCCATGAGAGGGAGGATGTTTTTGGTAACTTTTTGTTATTGGTATCTGTTAGACTCCTATACCAATAGGTGTCATATTTCATGATTGACTCGATGAGCTATGCAATATGTTCATACCTTTTCTTGTTGCAAAGGTTTTCATATTTTCAAAAAATCAAAAAATTTAAAAAAAAAAATGTAAAGAGGGTATACCCTAAAAAAAAATCAAAGGATGAAAAGAATAAAATGGTCAAAAAAGTGAAAGAAATGAACCCCAAACAAAAATAGACCAGGAAAGTGTGCAAGTCTAAATGCCACTACTATTTCATTTTCTGTAATAAGCAATTGTGTGCAGCTTGTTAAACTTTTGCCACAATTTATGAAGAGTCAAACTGTTTAAACTTGACTCATTCATTTTTCAATTTCATGTTGTAGAATAGAGAATAAATATCTGGCCAAACTGTTTAATCTTGGCAGATAAGTAGATAAGTAGAGTAAATAAGAGGAGCTCAACAGTTTAATTTGAGCCCTTGGATGTAATAAGGTTAGAGCTAGATATATTTTCATATGTAAAAGAAAAGTGTGATAAGGGTTTGCCAGTCTAAGTGCACCCTAATAAAGAAGGAAAAATGGTAGAGTAAAGTAGGTAGGGTAGGTAGATGATGTTGCTGAATTACCTATGGTGAATGATGGCTTTTGATGGTTGAAATTTTAACTTTCATCACAAGTGCAAAGGCAGATAATACATTGGAAGAATGGCAAGCAAGGCAAAGAAAAATTATTAACTTCCCCTCTCATTTTCCCTAAATATTTCACTAATTTCCCCTAAGTACTAAGGTATTTGAAGATTAAAGGGGCTCAAGGCATTTCCTTGACTTTTGGAGGGACCGGACCCTCGGCCCAATAATTGGAAAAAACCTAAGTATTTAAGATCATTCATTATCACACTCATTCATTTCTAAAAAAAATATTTTCCTAAGTAAAATCCTATTTTACTTAGGAAAATCATACAATATTCCATAAAAACCCCTTTTTTTCATGCAAGCATAAGTTAAATACATTATTCTGATGTTTTATACTTAGCGCTTAGTTCATTTGTCATATTAACTTTTAATTTATTATTTAAATCCCTATTGAAATAACCTTTTCCTATAGAATATAACTCCTTTTATATAATAGCCCCAAAAACCTATATATTATGATTTTAGCCAAAGTTAATAAATCCCACGTGTTCAAATAAAATACCCACTCTATAAATCCCTTTGGCTAAATATATCTTTATATAATTACCCCGCCCTATGGTAAGCGAATCGCATTGGTTTAAATTACCATATAATTAAAATATATCAAAAACCTTTAAACATATAATTTATATGTTTAAAAGAAAAAATAAACCCGAAGTTTAATTCAAACCAAACTTTGAAACAACCCGTCCCTCGCGCATTTTTCATCCCCAACCCTCATCGTACAAAGGGATTAATTAATCCTCACGATTAATTAATAACCTCCCCCGCCAATGAAAACGCTCCCGATGAGATTAATTAAAAAATAATCGCGTCAGGCCCGCCTGTTAAGTCCCTGTCATCTCGACACTCCGACCACCGTCCGATCAACTGATCCAAGATCAACGGCCATTAACGATATCACTAGCCATCCGTGTCTGAACGATAACGCACGATGGCCAAGCGGTTTTCTGGATCGTACAAAGCCACGCGTCATTCATCGTATGGAATCGCTGCCCGTTCGCTTAAAACCACCTTTCCCCATAAGCGGTGCGATTGCGTACCGCTTACCGCCTCCCACTAACGACAAAAATTCACATTTTCAAGTCAGCGCCATCTGTCCATTGTTCATTCAAAGCTTACCCGCCAATATCAACCGTTTACCCGTTTAAACACAAACACCCTAGTGTTGCTCATTTTCACCTGATTGTGTAGTAAAATCCTTTGTAACCCATCTGTGCCACCTGAAGCCTCTGTTAACCAATTCGAGTATGGTTTACCTCCCAAAAATCATTCTAGATTCACTCCACAGGCCTCTCAACATCAAATGAAACATTTTCGACCTCACCTGCAAACCAATGCTTTCTTAAAAATTTGTTTTGTTCTACAGGAGATCAGAAGACTACATCCTTGGATAAACAGTATTTATACTAGTCATAAGACTTGTTTACTCCAAGAGTGTTATCAAATCTATTCAAACAGAAATGGAAGATAAAACATGCAGTTGAAAGAGAAGCAAAGGAAACAGGAGATTAAACGATTTACTGTTGAAACAGACAGTAAAAACCTAAACTACACAATGAAGGTAAAAGGACACAGTAAAGAATAGTCAAAGAGTATCAGGATTAAAGAGTATTAGATTGAAGACCAAGACAAGTAAATCAGCTAGCATGAAGATAAATAGCAGGGAAGACAGTTACAAAACAGAACATACAAGTTCATGACAAAGTGAAGACAGATAAAAAATAGAGCGGTAAAAAGTAAAAAGTAAACAGTAAACAATGAAAGTAAACATGAAGACATTAAGGGTTAAGAAAAAATGAAAATACTTTCACCACATTGAATTTTGTCTAAAGTGAAAGTAAAACAGTCAAAAGAACAAAAAAGTGAAAAGATAAAAAAAAACAAGAAGAAGGAACATTTTTGCAGAAATTTCATGTTTTAGTCATTGTTTTGCAGAAACTATTGTGATCAATCCAAGATGAATTTTGCAAAACTAAAGGAATTTTATGCTTTTGAGAAGACCATCTACAAAAACCTCTCTCATTTTTCTAACAGCTATTATGGTTTTGGAAATATTAACCAATGTTGGAAAGCATTTTTTGTAGAAAATACCAGTTAAGTCATCACTTTGCAAAGAATATTGTGGTAAATCCAAAATAAATCATACAAAACTGAAGGAGGTTTTGGTTCCTAAGAGACCCATCTACAAAAACCTATCTCACTTTTTTCACAGTGATTTCATAATGAGAGATACATGCACATCTTTACAGGCTATTTTTCAGACTCTGTAAAACTCTGTTTTACACATATTTGTAAAGAGACTATTGTGCACATCTGGAGAGGAATGTTGGGAAACTGAAAGAGTTTTATCTCACCAAAATATTAATCCACAATAAACTCTTTCACTTTTTACATATCTATTACGGATTGAGAAATAAAAAGATATCATTGGACCCCACGTTTTCAGAATGGCTGGAGTAGAATGCACAAAGAAAGGAAATAGTTAGTAACTTGGATGCCTCATCATCAACTAAGAGTTGGATAAAATTCGAATTCTCCTCTTAGTCATTAGCTATCCATAAAAAATAGTGCCAAATATATGCATTAGTCTTGAGTGTCCTTTACTTAAGTTCTATTTATGTAAAACAGTGAGAGATATTTGTGAACCAATCCTGATATTTTTTCAAGATATTCTAGTTTAGAATTTGTATAAATATTCCCTCAATCGAAGTATTGGGGGTGGATTCTTAGACATTGCTGTAACATTGACTATTTTGGAATAAAAGTGCTTGGGAGAAATTTCTTTGTGGCTAAGCTGGATGATGAATTGAAGCGAAAGACCTTTTACAGGATTCATGCTTCAGACTATGGATCAATAAGTTTATCTTTCTCTTGTGTTTTAAAGTCTTTATATTTGTTTATTATGTCACTGTGTTTCATTTCTGAATGATTAATGAAAAGGAGTAAATCAGAAAGTACTTAAGTGTAATGTGATTTTAATCATTGATTATTCTAAATGTTTTCTTCTAAACTGGTTTTAAACAGTGAATTCTTAATTGCTCCTATTTTTCTAGTTTAAGCATTTCTGGTTATTTAATAAAGAATACTTAATTTCTCTTTGTTGATAATCACTCAATTTTCCCTCTTATAAATGTGTTGAAATATTCTTAATTTCCTTTCATCCATTTTAAATCCATTCAATTCACTTTAGATCTAAAATTGTTCTTTGTTTTATTATCTTGCCCTGTAAAACCATCTTTTGTCTAAAAAATTAATCCAGTGAAGCCATATTTTTGACTCCATAGCCCAAAGGCCTGAACTACTCAATTTTGCCCTCAGCTATCGAATTCCACCACCCAAATTCAAGCAAAACCCTTGCACTTTATAAATAGCCTAATATCTTCTAAAAACAAAGCTAAATTTGAAAGAGAGAGCCCTCTCTGGATACAGATTGGCTAGATTCTGTATCTGAAGGTTGGTTTGTGGTTACCTCGGACCCCTTTCCTCTTCCAACAAATTCAAGGAAAATCTGAGTGATAACATAGTGGCGACCGTACTGGGGATCTGAATATTTTTAATGCTACTGTTTATTTTATAAACTACAGACAGAGCCTGAAGTTAGCCAGGTAGCCTTTGAACTGCTTTTTCTCTGCAATTGCATAGTAAATAAATGTTGCTTCAGTCTATCTCTGGTATAGTTTGTGAACTAAACTTTGGTTTCAAACAATTAATCAGTTCCTCTAGTTAAAAATAAATGTTTGAGAAAATTTAAATCTCGTATCTAAAGCCTCTTAAAGAAATCATATAAATTGTTTTGAAAATTCATAAAAAAAAACAAAATAATCATAAAATACTCAAAATTTGCTTTCCTGAAAGAACTAACTTTTCTTCAGAATTGTTTTACAGGTTTAGATCTAATCTATGACGGTGGACAGGGATCAGACACACAAAGGTTAAAATCATCCACCTGGCGACTCCAAATCCATTTCACAATCAAGACTCCACTAGAGGAATGAACCTAGAAGAACAATATGGAAAGATCAGGCTTTCAACTTGGATCTTAATCCATGACATTATGTTCTTTCTCGTTAAGAAATTTTTTCAATATGTATTATATTTTATATAAGGATCTAACTTGGTTGTACAGATACCGTGGCCTTTCGTTATGGCTAATTTTCAAGATGATCCAAGAATAAAATGAAGATATGCTCCCATGAGCAGAGATCACATACCTGGATTTCCACACAAGCTACCAAAGGTAAATTCGGGTAACAATCTCCCCATGTTTCGAGATGAGAATATTGATGATCCTTTACTACATCTCATTAAATTTCATATGCACTCATCAAGATTGAAGGGTGATTGGCATAAGGATTGCCTCATGAAAATATTCATGGCAACCTTAGAAGGAAAAGCAAGGGAATGGTACGAAGCTCTCAAACCTACAATTTTGTTTTCTCTAAAATATTTTCATAAGGTATTTTATGAGCATTACAAAGAACATTTTCCATCTTTATCATTAGCTGAAAATTGTTGTGATCAAGTTGAAGATCTTATACATTACCTTAAAAATATTGATGAAGATTTTTGAAATTGGCATCCTGAAGATTTATTAGAAGAAGTCCAGAACTTTCATTCTCAAGTTAAATGTCATAATAATAAAGAGGAGTTAAACAAAGATAAAATACATCAAGAGATGAATCAAGATCCAAAAAACCCCTCTGTATTAATAAATGATGTTTCATTTAAGGTTTTGAATGAAGTTAAAGAAAATATTCAACCTCATGATCAACTTTTAGATAAGAGAAAAAACAATTTTCATTTCAATATAAGAATTCAGAGATTCCCACCCCCCCTCACCGAAGAAGAAATCAATTTGCTTCTAAACATGCAACCATCCTCAAAATAGTTACATAATGAAGAAATTTTTTCTACTTCTTCTAATGTTGATGAATGTACTAAAGTTTTTATCCATGAAGAGACAGAAGAACAAGTTGATGCTCATGTTATTCTACCTTCCCAAAAAGGTCCATTGCTTGATAGCACTCCTATTGAGAAAAATAATGACTTTCAAATAGAATGCAACTAATCTGATCAAGATATATTAGGATTCTTGGAAGAGAAATCTGCTGATCCAATGTTTATAATTGATGACATTCCTTCTTCTGAAGATTTGCCTAAATATGATCAGTATGATGATAATTTTGTTCTCCCAATTCAAGATAATTTCACAGAGCAATCACTAGCTATTTTGAGGGATGAAATCTTACAATTTCAGCTTGATGAAGATTTTTTAAGAGCTATCTTTCTTATTTTGGAATTAAGAAAATATTCTCCTCAACTTTAAAAATGTGTTCTTGAGATAATTTCTGAAAATTATGAAAATGAAATTAAACTTTTGCATTCTCAAATTCAATCATATAATTTCCGAGATCCTAAAGAATTCTTGGAAAATATTCCTTCTCCTAAGCAAGAGGAAATTGTACTATCTTTTGACCTGCATATTGAGGATGAGTATTCTTTCGAACACAAGGTTGAAGAAATAGTTTCAAGGATTAATATTCAGAATACAACTGAGCAACTAGTTATTGAAGGCCTAGAAGCACAAATCATACATTATGCTTTTAATGATCCTATAGAAAATTATATGGAGAATATTTTTAGCTCAAATCTGCAAACATGTTTTATCTATGAGGATCAAATATATCAGCAATTTATTAATGATCTTACTGTTGATTATGTTGCACATGATCATAATATACTTCAATTTGATCACAAGCAATCAAGTTATCCATTTATTTTTACAGCTACTTGATTGGCTTCATTGGCATTTTTATATTACTTGATTCAATAATATTTTTAGTAGATTGAGTAGGTAGATGAGTGCTAATAAGCTCAGGATTTTAAGCATTTTTCTTTTTTAGTTTTCAATTTTCAACTAGTTTTTCATTAAGTTGGTTTGAAAATTTTTGTGTGTTGTTTTAAGTTTTAGATCAGATTTCAAGTTGCAGAAAAAGGACTATATTCAATTCAAGATTTTCAGCCATAGCAAATGCATCTTTGGGATTGGACCAAGGTAGAAGATTTCCAACTAGGAAACAAAGTTTTAAGTTTTGAGTGGATAGTAAATTACTTGAGTTGAAGCCCGAGGAGAAGGCCCTAAGCTTCAGAAGTATTACTGTCATACATACAATAAAGCAACAAGCAGAAGAAGATTCCATGGTTCCATTGGCATCATTTCTGAGGCCAATCGACCCTGCCATTCTTGACTTATGTGAGCTATCCCTGCAGAGCGTGTTAGACTCCTATACCAATAGGTGTCATTTTTCATGATTGTCTTGATTGAACTATGGAATATGTTCAAACCTTTTTCTTGAGCAAAGGTGTTCCATATTATTGAAAAACCAAAAAATCAAAAAAATTAAAAAATGTAAAGAGGGTATACCCCAAAAGAAAAATCAAAGGGTAAGAAAAATAAATTGGTCAAAAAAAAGTGAAAGAAATGAACCCCAAGCAAAAAATCTAACTGTGAAAGTGCAAGTTCAGATGCCACTACTATTTCATTGCATTGCCAAACCAGTGCCTTGTTAAACTTTTGCCACAATTTATGAAAAGTCAAACTGTTTAAACTTGACTCATTCATTCTTCAATTTCATGTTGTAGAATAAAGAATAAATATCTGGCTAAACTGTTTAATCTTGGTGGATAAGTAGATAAGTAGAGTAAATAAGAAGAGCTCAACAGTTTAATCTGAGCCCTTGGATATAATAAGATTAGAGCTAGATAGATTTTCATATGTAAAAGAAAAGTGTGATAAGGGTTTGCCAGTCTAAGTGCACCCTAATAAAGAAAGCAAAATGCTAGGTTAAAGTAGGTAGGATAGGTAAATGATGTTACAAAATTACATGTGATAAATAATGACTCTAAATGTGTTAAAACTTTACTTTCATCACAAGTGCAAAGGCAGACACTACACTGGAAGAATTTCAAGCAAGGAAAAGTCAAAATTATTAACTTCCCCTCTCATTTTTCTTTTAAAAGATTGATCAATTTCCTAAGCACATACATTTTAACATTAAAGGGTTCATACTTTCGACTTTTGGAGGGACCGGACCCTTGACCCAATAATTGGAAAAAACCTAAGTATTTAAGATCATTCATCATCACACTCATTCATTTCTATAAAAAAAAAAATCTTTTCCTAAGTAAAATCCCATTTTACTTAGGAAAATCATACAATATTCCATAAAAACCCCTTTTCATGCAAGCATAAGTTAAATACATTGTTCTGATGTTTTATACTTAGCACTATTCATTTTTCATATTAACTTCTAAATTATTATTTAAATCCCTGTTGAAATAACCTTTTCCTATGGTATATAACTCCTTTTATGTAGTAACCCAAAAACCCACTTATATAATTTTACCCAAAGTTTATAAATCAAATTTGTTCAAATAAAATACCCACTTTATAAATCCCTTTGGCTAACTATATCTTTATATAATTACCCCGCCCCCTATGGTAAGCGAATCACATTGGTTTAAATTATCATATATTAAAAATATATCAAAAACCTTTAAACATATGATTTATATGTTTAAAACAAAAAATAAACCCGAAGTTTAATTCGAACCAAACTTCAAAACAACCAATCCCTCACGCATTTTTCATCCCCGACCCTCATCATACAAAGGGATTAATTAATCCTCACGATTAATTAATACCTCCCCCGCCAATGAAAACGCTCCCGATGAGATTAATTAAAAAATAATCGCGTCAGGCCCGCCTGTTAAGTCCCTATCATCTCGACACTCTGACCACCGTCCGATCAACTGATCCAAGATCAATGGACATTAACGATATCGCTATCCATCCGCATCCAAACGATAATGCGCGATGGCCAAGCGATTTTCTGGATCGCATACAGTTACGCGGTCCCATCGGCGGAAATCACGCACGTTCGCTAAAACTACGTCGAAAGCGGTGCGATTACGTACCGCTTACCACCTCCCACTAACGACAAAACTTCACATCGTCAATTCAGCGCCATCTGTCCACTATTCATTCAAAGCTTACCCGCCAATATCAACCGTTTACCCGTTTAAACACAAACACCCTAGTGTTGCTCATTTTCACCTGATTGTGTAGTAAAATCCTTTGTAACCCAGCTGCGCCACCTGAAGCCTCTGTTAAATAATTCGAGCATGGTTTACCTCCCAAAAATCATTCTAGATTCACTCCACAAACCTCTCAACATCAAATGAAACATTTTCGACCTCCCCTGCAAACCAATGCTTTCTTAAAAATTTGTTTTGTTCTACAGGTGATCAGAAGACTAAATCCTTGGATAAACAGTCTTTATACTAGTCATAAGACTTGTTTACTCCAAGAGTGTTATCAAATCTATTCAAACAAAGATGGAAGATAAAACATGCAGTTGAAAGACAAGCAAAGGAAACAGGAGATTAAACGATTTACTGTTGAAACAGACAATAAAAACCTAAAGTACACAATGAAGGTAAAAGGACACAGTAAAGAACAGTAAAAGAGTATCAGGATTAAAGAGTATCAGATTTAAGACCAAGTCAATTAAATCAGCTAGCATGAAGATAAACAACAAGGAAGACAGTTACAAAACAGAACATACAAGTTCATGACAAAGTGAAGACAGATAAAAAATAGAGCGGTAAAAAGTAAAAAGTAAACAGTAAACAGTGAAAGTAAACATGAAGACATTAAGGGTTAAGAAAAAATGAAAATACTTTCACCACATTGAATTTTGTCTAAAGTGAAAGTAAAACAGTCAAAAGAACAAAAAAGTGAAAAGATAAAAAAAAACAAGAAGAAGGAACATTTTTGCAGAAATTTCATGTTTTAGTCATTGTTTTGCAGAAACTATTGTGATCAATCCAAGACGAATTTTGAAAAACTAAAGGAGGTTTATGTTCTTGAGAATACCATCTACAAAAACCTCTCTCACTTTTCTAACAACGATTATGGTTTTGGAAATATTAAACAATGTTGGAAAGCATTTTTTGTAGAAAATACCAGTTAAGTCATCATTTTGCAGAGAAGATTTTGGTAAATTAAAAATACATCATACAAAACTGAAGGAGGTTTTTGTTCCTAAGAGACCCATCTACAAAAACCTATCTCACTTTTTGTACAGTGATTTCATAATGAGAGATACATGCACATTTTTACAGGTTATTTTTCAGACTCTGTAAAACTCTGTTTTACACATATTTTTACAGAGACTATTGTGCACCGCTGGAGAGGAATGTTGGGAAACTGAAAGAGGTTTATCTCACAAAAATATTAATCCACAATAAAATCTTTCACTTTTTACATATCTATTACGGATTGAGAAATAAAAAGATATCATTGGACCCCAAGTTTGCAGAATTGTTGGAGCAGAATGCACAAAGAAAGGAAGCAGTTAGTGACTTGGATGCATCATCATCAACTAAGAGTTAGATCAAATTCGAATTATCCTCTTTGTCATCACCTATCCATAAAAAATAGTGCCAAATATATGAATTAGTTTGAGTTTCCTTTACTTAAATTCTATTTATGTAAAATAGTTGGAGAGATTTGTGAACCAATCTTGATATTTTTTCAAGATATTTTAGTTTAGAATTTGTATAAATACTTCACTCTTTGAAGTATTTTGGGGTGGATTCTTAGACATTGCTGTAACATTGACTATTTTGGAATAAAATTGCTTTGGAGAAATTTCTTTGTGGCTGAGCTGGATGATGAATTGAAGCGAAAGACCTTTTACAGGATTCATGTGTCAGACTACGGATCAATAAGTTTATCTTCCTCTTGTGTTTTAAAGTCTTTATATCTGTTTACTATATCACTATGTTTCATTACTGAATGATTAATGAAAAGGAGTAAATCAGAAATTACTTAAGTGTAATCTGATTTTAATCATTGATTATTCTAAATGTTTTCTTCTAAAACTGGTTTTAAACAAAGAATACTTAATTGCTCATGTTTTTCTAGTTTAAGCATTTTGGTTATTTAATAAAGAATACTTCATTGCTCTTTGTTAATAATCACTCAATTTTCCCTCTTATGAATGTGTTGAAAGATTCTTAGTTTCCTTTCATCCATTTAAATCCATTCCATTCACTTTAAATCTAAAATTGTTCTCTGTTTGATTATCTTGCCCTATAAAACCATCTTCTGTCTAAAAACTTAATCTAGTGAAGCCATCTTTTTGACTCCATAGCCCAATGAACTAAACTTCTCAATTTTTCCCTCTGCTATCGAATTCCACCACCCAAATTCAAACAAAACCACTGAACTTTATAACTAGCCTAATATCTTCTAAAAACAAAGCTAAATTTTATAGAGAGAGTCCTCTCTAAGTACAGATTGGCTAGATTCTGTACTTAAAAGATTGGTTTGTGGTTACCTCGGACCTCTTTCCTCTTCCAACAACTTCAAGGAAAATCTGAGTGATAACAGTATCTTACTGTGATTTACATGATTATGTAATTTCTAGCATAACACTTGATTTGATGTCCTATAGGTACAGGAACCAGTATATACCAGACGAGAGCATCTGATCAAGGAAACTAAGCGAGCTCTTCCTCTCCATTTGAACTCCCATAACAAGGAATTGATATAGAGGGCTCTTGGGGTTGAGGGAAATCTGGACAGTAGGGTCATAGAAGACTCTCCCCTATTTGTCACTTATGGGTTGTGTGTGATCCTTGTCCTTTTTTACAAGTCAACTATCTCTCCCACCTTTCATCTTTGTAGAGTATACCGCATTTGGCATAATACCCACAAGCAGAACCTATTGAGAATATCTCTTCGTTTGACCAACAGTTGAAAATGCTTGGAGGCGTGTGATCCTTACCTTTTGGTAAGTTGGGTATCTCTTCCAAGCAAGATTATGATGTAGGTGTTCTCCACATGAATATTCAGGGTCATCAATGGGAAGATCAGTAGGCAATAGGACGGGTTGAGAGTGATCTGCCTAATATGAAATAACCCTATGTGATTCCAAGTTGAGAGTGAGCTCCTCGATGTGATACCAAGGTCGATATGATCTCTCCTGCATGGATGGGTATCCTATCGCTAGATATGGGGTTGTAGAGGTATACCTCCCCCATGAGATTTCTGGTCAAGATGCGCTCCTCGATGCAGTTACAAGTTGAGGTGCACTCCCTGTTGATATGCTCTTCATTGATGATATTCTTGGTAATAGCCCGATGGAAAATATTCCAGAATGATAGCCTGATGAATGAAGGGTGGTAGCCCAAGCTCCCCTCTGGTAAAAATTTATTCTTCTAGATCCATGAAATTTCAACATACAAGTAGAAACAATCAAGAGCTAAGCATAAAGAGTACATTGATGATTTGTAATGAGAAAGGTTTACAACATGAGGACTACATGACATAGATGTGAAATGACAACATGTGATGATGCATTAATATCAGAATGGCATATTGATCGATGAACAAATATTAACATATTGTGTTGAGCCGTGATGACTCCATGATGCAGAGAACTACAGGCAGAGATTGCAAAGTGGAATTCTACCTAGTTGAGAGGGAGTGTTAATTTTTTCAACTAAGGTCAAATTCCACATTGGACATCTCAAATTATTAAGATAATAATTTAATGTGATTTATCTTTTCGAGAGGATCAAAATCGACCTGTATATCACCCCAATCAGTTAAGAAGAAGTTAAGTTATGAATTAATTTATTATTTTATGGGTCGGCCTAACCGCATGTTGATCCGATCAAAGCCCCAATTGTTGAAGTTTGCAACAAGAAATAGTGAAATTGGCATCCGGAAACAACATCCTTGATCCTAGTGAAACTTAAGCACCTACACTAGGTGGGGCCCACACAGGCTATTTTTAGGTGGATGTCTATTTATAGATGCATGTATATTTATAGATGTATGTGCATAATCTATTTATAGAATGCATGTCTATTTATAGATGCATGTCGGCTATTATTATCCCTTAATATTAGTTGGACAATAAACAATAATATATTCTCAATGAGCACTTGGAAATAGTTAACTGAAGTGGAAAATCCATTAGCTTAGTGAATTTAGAGATAAGAGGTTGGTTGGTGGGACATGCAGTTTGACTTGAGTTGTAATAGAGTGATTCTAGTTGTAACAGAGTTGGAAGTGCAGTGGTGCATGAGTTGTGCAAGTTGTGAATCAGTTTAACCCAGTTAAGTGAGTAAAACTCAGTTGTGCTAGTTGTAACTGGTTGTAACTAAATATACACTATCGAGAGATCAATGAATTAAATATTAAATTAATTCACATGGAGTGATCTCACATGAAACTGAATATTTACTACTATTAACTACATGCATGCCAGATCTAGTGGAGATCCAGTTGAGAGATAGGTGAAAGGGATAGTTTGACTGTCAGTTGTGACATTAGTGGGTGCACACATGCAACCACACACACATTGGATGTGCCTATGAGTATTGCGCAATCAAGGTAGGCTAGAATGAATCATTAAGAGGTTCTTTACCATTATGGATTACGCAGTGGAGACAAGCTGTGAGGAGGCAGTAAATTGGTGAATGTATTAGCCAATTTTTGTATGACAGTGTGAGATAATTGTATATTGTACTGAGAGCTCTTGGAGCTATAGCTTTGTATGAGATTGTTTCATGATCCATGAGATACGTAATATATGATAGTGGGGTTTTTATTTTTATGCTTTCCCGATAAAAACATCTTGTTATGTGTGATTGATTTCTCTTCATGTGTTTGCAATTGGCGATTAAATTTCCACAAAGAATTAAGTAGAAGGATTCTGTATTTAACAATGGATTAAATTGTTAGATCGGGAGAGTTCGGTAATACATCATTATTTATAAAATTTATACATGGTATCGAAGTTGTGTTATATATTTTCTACATGGTATCAGAGCATATAAGATTGCAATATTGAAGCAGTGTTGAGTTTTGTTGGTGGAAACAATTCGAAATTGCTGCAAGAATTTCTTGGCGTGACAGTTGAGTAAACATCGAAATGGAATTCAATGGTTTGCAGTTGAATTATGCACTCGAGGGAATATTGAACTAAATTTCATGGAAGGATAGGATGGAGGCGGTGCTTGAAGATAATGGCTTGAAGGAATTCATCGGCAGAGATGTTCTTAAGCCCACTTCGACAGATGCTACATTACTTGACACACATGGCAAAAGAAAGTAGCAAGGGTGAGGATGATTCTATTGGAAGGTGTGAGAGACCATATTGTCTCAAACCTTCATGGGAAATCCACTTCTTATGCTACATGGAAGCCTTTGACAGATCCTTTCCAAAACAACAACGACCATAGGAAATTGGTGTTGAAGGAAAAACTCAAAAAAATAAAGATGGATAAGAACGACACTATTCCGGTATAATTAAAAAAGTTTTTTCAATGTTGGGGTGAGCTTGGGAGTGTAGGAGTAAGTGTTTCTGATGATGATTTGGTGAGCTTGGCTCTCTTGGGACTTCCTAAGAGTTAGCACAGTTATCAATATTCTGTCAACTGACTGGAAAAACTGTCGGATTGGGAATGACTTTGGTCGGATCTAGTACAAGAGGAGTTCAGGCGGAACACCAGAGATGGATTTTCATCAATGCATGATGATGAAGAGGATTGTGATTTAGCTACCAAGGAAAATTATGGGAAGGGGAAGAAATTCCATTCTAAAATTGAGGCCGGTGAAGATGGAAAGGAGCACAACATGTCCAAAGTGAAGTGTTTTCACTGTCACGAGTATGGACATATTGCCACAAATTGTCCACATAAGAAGAAGAACAAGATGGCTACTAGAGATGCAGCTGGTGAGGATCTTGCCTCGCAATTTGAGATTGTCTTCTCATTGATCGCATGCATGGTGTCTAGTGCATTGGGATCGGGGTGGTACTTTGATAGTGGTGCTTCCTTTCACATGACGGGAGACGAGAAAATTTTCAGTGACTTGGAGGAGAAAGATCTCCAGATGCATATTGAGTTGGGTGACGATGGACGATACAATGCAACTGAAATTGGTACCATTACCTTTCATAGGGCGTTAGGTAAACTCTTTCATTTAAAATATGTTATGCATGTTCCTAGTTTGAACAAAAATTTAATCTCAGTCGCAATGTTAGAGGATAGAGGCTATGATGTTATCTTTAGTGAAGGAAAAGTTTTCTTGCGACACAAAGCAACAGGGCAAGCCAAGAAGGTTGGAATTTGAGTTAAAAATCTCTATATACTTGAATTAGATGGGATTTCTACTGAGCTTCCTATTGTTGGGAAGTGTGAGAAATCCATGCAATTGACGCTTGAGAGGGAGCTAGATTTGCATGCAAGTAAGAGTGAACATCAGAATGTGGAGCAACCACAAGATGAGGATCATGGAGTGGGAGAAACCACTCAGGAAGAGAAATTTCAAGCCAGATTGGAAGAGGGAGTGCATGCAGCTATACCACCAGGTGAGAGGTGGGGCGACATGCATGAGTAATCCCAAGAAGAAATTTTTGGGCAGGATTCATTGAGATGGTGTGGATCTCATGAATTGAACTTAGCTACGAGGAGCCCACCATGGATAATTTTAGGGGCTAATATTCGCAGGTGGGCTAATTTTCCATGATTTTTCCCAAAAAAATATTCGTCAATTTCCATTTTTTTATAAACATGATTCGCCCAAATTTTACAATATAAAATTATTTTACCTTAAAAATAGCCAACGTTATATAGAGACTATATATAAAATCATTATAAATTTGTATAATTTTACAAAAATATCAACAAAATTTTATAGTTCACATATTAGGGACTAGTGAAATTCGCCAACATTTTAAACTTCAAGATAATTTTCCATCCTTAAAATTATCCCTGGAGCCCACAGTAAAACAGTAGCAGGATCAGTTGGATTGATGTAGTCAGATGTCATGAGGAGATGAAATCAAAGTGAGAGTGTTAGATACTAGAGTGTAGGTCAGAGTTGACAACAAGTGCATAGTGCATTGATGCACAGGTCAAAAGCGCAGTGGTTCCTGAAGACATGTGCGGTTGGTACCAGAAGAATTCAGAAGAATTTGATGACAAATTCATTATACTGATTCAATTTTTTGGAGGCTATTCAGTTTCAGAAGTGGTGCATGCAAGTGTTTCAAGTGCGAGAAACACTGGAGAAGTGTTGCATACAAGGTTGCAGGGCGCATGCATAGAGTTACATGGCACATGCAAAGGTTGCAGGGCGAATGCATGGAGTTGCATGTCACATGCAAAGGCATTCATTTCTTGTTGAGAGGGAGTGTTGAAGTTTGCAACAAGAAATAGTGAAATTGGCATCCATAAACAACATCCTTGATCCTAGTAAAAATTAAGCACCTACACTAGGTGGGGCCCACACGGGCTATTTTTAGGTGGATGCCTATTTATAGATGCATGTCTATTTATAGTTGTATGTGCATAATCTATTTATAGAATGCATGTCGACTATTATTATCCCTTAACATTAGTTGAACAATAAACAATAATATATTCTCAATGAGCACTTGGAAATAGTTAACTGAAGTGGCCAATCAGTTAGCTAAGTGAATTTCGAGTTAAGAGGTTGGTTGGTGGGACATGCAGGTTGACTTGAGTTGTAACAGAGTTGGAAGTGCAGTGGTGCATGAGTTGTGCAAGTTGTGAATCCGTTTAACCCAGTTAAGTGAGTTAAACTCAGTTGTGCTAGTTGTAACTAAAGATACACTAGTGAGATCAGTGAATTAAATATTAAATTAATTCACATGGAGTGATCTCACATGCAACTGAAGATTTACTACTGTTAACTACATGCATGTCAGATCTAGTGGAGACCCAGTTGAGAGATAAGTGAAAGGGATAGTTTGACTATCAGTTGTGAAATTAGTGGATGCACACATGCAACCACACACACATTTGATGTGCCTATGAGTATTTCACAGTCAAGGCTGGCTAGAATGAATCATTCATAGGTTCTTGACCATTAGAGATTACGCAGTGGAGTTGGGCTGTCAGGAGGCAGTAAATTGGTGCATGTATTAGCCAATTTTTGTATGACAGTGTGAGAAGATTGTATATTGTACTGAGAGCTCTTGGAGCTAGAGCTTTGTATGAGATTATTTCATGATCCATTATATACATAATATATGATAGTGGGTTTTTTAGCTTTATGCTTTCCCGATAAAAACATCTTGTTATGTGTGATTGATTTTTCTTCATGTGTTTGCAATTGGCGATTAAATTTCCGCAAAGAATTAAGTAGAAGGATTTTGTATTTAACAGTGGATTAAGTTGTTATATCAGGATATTTCGGTAATACATCATTGTATTTATAAAATTTCTACACCAAGCAGTCACTCACAAAGTTATAAATAGAAGCAACCTCAAGTTCAATTGCATACATTCGCTCATGAGTTCTCCTCCATGCTATTTTCATTTTTGGTCATATTTTATGTTTTTGGCTCACACAGGTATGTCGGCAGGGGCTTGCGCAAAAGGTCAGGATCACAGAAGTGATCACGCATCAGATCTGGGTGATCTGAAGCAAAGCCGTAGGCAAGAAAGGCTAAGGTAGTGGCATAGGTCAGCAGATCCGCAGCCTGCGTGTGTTGTGCCTGCAACCAAGGACCCCAGAACCACTAGCTAAGCTTATTGAGGTGCATCCTAGCCACAGAGGTCATATTGAGTTGATCTGAAGTAGAATCATGGGCACAAAGTGTTGTGGTAGTGGCTTAGAGACCTGAAGCTACAGGCTGAGCATGTTAAGATCATGACTCGGAGAATCATTGGGAAGATATAATTTGGTTCACCTTTAGTTGATTTCGCAGCACTTCCAGAAATCATTCGTTCAGTCACAATTGTGTCAGAGAAGTCATTGACAGTCTCCTGGATTCAGGTCTAGGACTTTAGAGTTGAAATCACTTGGTGATATATCAGATATGTGTTTTGGTATTATAGATCTGTTGATCTATAGATTAGATGCATTTTTTTCCGATGCAGATGTATCTTCATTCCTCATTCAATATGAGTCGTGTTCATCAATTTTCTACAACCAGTGTCAGTGCATTTCAGTTCTCAAATTCAGTTTCCTTCATGCAGAAGAATGGGTATGGTTTTAGTGCCTGTATGCTATTTATTTTCTGCATCATAGATATATGTACCTATGGATCATTGTACTCATGTTGCTGAATCATTTGATGATGATCTAAGAAGAATAATTTCAAAGGGTTTTCCCCATATGGGGTTTTTCACTGGTCTCGTACCAATGCTGGTGTCTCTATGTGTTCATGCTTCTATTCCTTTGATCTTTTTAATTTTCGCTGCTTAGATGATGATGATGATGATGGTGATGGTATTTTTCTTTCTGCATAATTTCATATTCTAATGGTTAATAATACATATTTGTACAAAGGTATAATTATTTGGGGTGAATGTAACATGTTAATGATGAAATGCAACTATAAAAGTAAAGAACGGCGCTGCTTTATGAAAAAATAAAAATTCTTAGAATACATGATATTTATGGTTATTTGAATTGTAAATTCAAACGTCATTGAAAACCAGTTTAATTTTTTTTTCTTTCAATTTTATTCATGTTTTCACTATTTTCTCTTACTAGAAAATGTGAAATTATTAGCCTTTATTTGACTTGTTCAGATTGTCTAATGTTTCACATATTACATTTAATTTAATGTTTTTGTAATATTTATTATTGGAAATTTTAAATTACATTATTCTAGTTGTTATGCACAGTTGAATAATAATAATACTTGATGTTATGTTATTTGAACCACATAATTCAATTAGATATATTTAACACTAGTGTGCTCTAATTTCCTTTTTTTCTTTAATTTTAATTTTATTTCTCACTAACCTTTGTGAATTATGAGATGTATTAATTTTACTCATTTGTTATTAATGAATTTTTAATTTAATAAGTTTTCATGAGTTATGTACCTACCATCCCTTTTTTCTAAAAAGCATTATTTTAATAAAACACTCTTTATTCAATAATCTAGCATATCTATTTGTTAATAAGAAAATATATTTATATCAAACTATTTTACAACAACTATTAAATTTTAATTATCACTAGGGATTACCCTCTAGGGTGAAAGGGAGGTCAGCCCTTGTCACTTAGAGCAGGAGGATCTAAGATCCTCACTGATATGGTCTCAGGCTACCCTCAGTTACCAGGAAAATTTGAGCACCAAAAAAGCCAACAAGTTTTCATGCATATGTTGTGAATATAGTAGGACTATTCTTCTTGTATTTACAATTTATTTTATTTAACTTACGCTTCTGCTTATGAACTATTTCGTTTGCATTGCTACGAATCTTGTTGAATGTGTTTTGTCGTATTATTTCATCATTGTTAACTTGTGAACTATTTCACTTATTAGCTTGTGATGTATTTATGCTCTTGTGTTCCTTTCACGCTGCGCACTATTACAGGCTTCTAAGGGGCTCACTCATTTCCCTTTCATGTGTTGGAACCTTCATGCATCACACTTGACTCTTCGTAGGGTCACACACTTGCTCTCACAAAATTCACCATACATAACTATATATGTTATTGCAGCCAAGGCATATCATTAACACCCATTACATCGGAAAGCGTGCCATATTTACAGATGGGGCTCCTACACCAAACAATGTGAGGTCTAATTGGGACTTCATATCGGGGTTTTCCCCTGAATTTTGGTGGGTCCAACACTGTCAATAGAATAACTGTGGAAATATACACTCTCTCAAGTTAAATGATGCCAATAAGAAGTACTTTATTTATTATCAAGACTTCTTTGTTGTTGTAGTAGCTTTGAATAAATGGTGACATTACTTGATACCAAATTAATTTGTCATATTTACTAATCATAAGTCATTGTAGTACATCAAAATTCAAGATAAGATTAACCAAAATCATTCCAAATGGATAGAAATTTGTAAAGTTATGTGTTTGTTTTAAAACATAGGTATGGAAAATTAGAGAAGGGTTGTGAATGTGTTAAGTCGAAGGATAATACTATTGAATACCTTTTCAATTGAAGTTGTGATCTTGGAATGTATGAAGAATTTGTATAAAGAAAGTGTGGATTTTGCAAAATCATAGGATTTTTGGGAGGGTATTTTGGTGTTGAAAAGACCATAGTGTTGGTTAAGGAGAGATAATTTTGGTCCAACATCAACAAGGATCTTAAGAAACTTGTTGAGTTCTATAGGATTTATTAGTTAGCAAAAGGAAGGAGTTAAAACATACGGTTGTACATTCCACTACCAATACTATAGAGGCCTTGGGAAGATGTGATTATGGACTTCATTTTGGGACAACTTAGAACACAAAATATTCTTGATTATGTGATGGTTGTACTAGACAAGTTTTCAAATATGGCACATTGCATACCATGCAATAAAACCAATGATGCTACGAAAGAATTTTTTTTTTTCTTCCACGAAATTGTGAGATTATATGGACTACCAAGGAGTATCACTATTGATAGAAATACCAAACTCCTTGGAATTTTTTTGGGGGTAAATTTGGAAGAAATTGTGCTTGAAGTTGTTATACAATTTTTCATACCATCCAAAAACAGAAAAACAAACTAAGTTGGTTAAAAGGAGTCTTGTGAATTTTTTTAGGAGTTTGAGTGGAGAAAACTAGGACAATGGGATTTGGTTTTGGCATAGGCTAAATTCACTTACAATTATTCAATCAGTGGGTCTATTAGAAAGAGTCCATTTCAAATTTTGTATTGTAGGTCACTAAGAGGAGCAGTGGATTTGGTTAAGTTTCCAAATCTAGAATACAAAAGGAATCATGATGCAAATGAATTTGCAGAGGACATGCAGTAAATGCATTAGCAGGTCAAACAAAAGTTTTAATAGAGTGATTGCAGATAAAAGAAAGGGGTATATCTATTAAAGAGAAAAAATGATTTTGGAGTAGGAGAGTTGGTGATGACACATTTAGGGAAAGAAACATACCCTAGAGGTAAATATAGAAAACTCAAGTACAATAAAAATGGACCATGCTGAGTCCTGGAGAAGATTTTGGATAATGCTTATAAGTTGGAGATACCAAAGGAATTTTACATTTCCCGGATATTCAATATTGTTGACTTGTACGAGTTTCATGATGGAGAAAGGGATGATGGAGGTACCATAGATGAGTGGAAGAAATAATTATCCATCATGCCAGTTAAAGAATTAGAGTAGGACATGATGAAGAGAAAATAATAGGAGCACCTGGAACAAGGATTATTATGAGTATTTGGTTAAGTGGAGGAACAAAGTTTTTGAGGATGTATTGTGAGTCTTTGAAGAATATTTAGTATGCCTACAAGGACCTTCCTCCACTATAATTATTAAATTCACCTATACATGAGCAGGAAACTTGTGTTCTTTTTTCCAATGGTGTTTGATGTAAGAGCTTCCTTGGCCAAAATCAATCTACATCGTTTTATTTTATTTAGCATATTAGGAGATGAAATGAGCATATTGAGACACCATTATGCAGTTACATTGTTGCAACAATGTCCTATTTTTACATTGTTGCAACACCCTTTTTACGACATTGTTATTGCAACAATACTTTGTTGTTATGTTGTTGTGACACCATTTCTACAAAACCACCATATAATTACATTGTTGCAACACTAAATATTGCTACAATATTGTTGTGGCAACACCACCCTGTGGTTATGTTGTTGAAAAACTGATGTTATTTTTGTGGTGCAACTTCGTTGAATGTTGCAGATCATGACTTGTAACAATTCCACATGTATCAAAGGGTTCATGGTGAATTAGTGGGCTACCTATATGAAGAAGTAATGATCAGCTAAAGAATCAAATAAATAAGGAATGATTATTTAGGGAGCTATATGGGGAAATGATGATTGGCCAAGGAGTCAAACCATCATCATTATTTAGAATTTCAATAAATGATGGTTAGACTGGGAAACTACTAAGAAAATTAAATCACTATGATATTTTAGACTTCAAAAAGTCATTTAGGAGCATGGAGTGGACAAGAGAAACTAAGAGTTGAGGCAGCTAGAAAAACAAGAAGAGCTGAAGAGACTGAAATATGAAGGAGTTTATGAAGCTAGAAAAGCAGACTAGAACAAAGATTAAGAGAAAATGTATTGTGTCTAGTTTGAAACAGATGATGCATATGTTGAGATGTAGTGTAGAATATAATTGTATATTGATCGTAAAAAAAAATCATTGTGTATGTGAATAAGAAATAAAAAAAATTATTTTGTCTTATCTTGTCTCGTATGAATTTTTCTCAAATTTTTCATTGTACTGGTTAGATTTTTATTTATGTTGTGATAAAATATTAATAATTGTGTGTTTTTTAGGGGTGGAAGGAGGGGGAGGGATATTAATAAATCCTAAAGGAATCATTATAGATAAATTTCCGCGGGGACTTGGTTGGAAATCGAAAAACCAGGCATAAATGTATGGACTCTTCTTGGGGATAATTCTAGCTCACGATTGGGTGTCCAGGAAATTATCATTCTAGGTGACACTTACCTTATTATTGGATACTTGAGAAGTGGCACTCCTCCAAAATTTAACAAATTAAGTCTGTTGTTTCATTGAATCAAAGATATCCTTCTATTTTTCTCCTGCTTTTCCTTCTTTCACATCCTTAGAAATATTAATTCTAAAGAAAATATCCAAGCCAATAAGACATGTCTTTTGGAAAAGGAAAAGCTTAAATAAATGGTATTAGTGGATATGTTTCTATTCCCTAATGGTACCCATGATAATCTCCCTTAAATTTCTCCCTAGTCCTATTCCTCCCTCCCATGATTTGTGGTGCCCCTTCCGATCCTGACTCCAATCCCCTATCCCATTGTTGCATATGATATCTCAATTCATAATATTGATCCCCCTTCTTGTTCAATAATGATTATAATTGATTCCCCTCATCATCACATCATGTTATCATATGGATGTTGGACTCCTTCAAGCATGCCACAATTAATGGCTCATGCACAAAATAAATTCACCCTTAATCAAGATCTCATGGTTTGCAATGGTTTTATATCTACAAGCATGTATCATTTAAATTTACCAGTGAAAATTAGACATGCTCTCAATCCCGAGCTCATGGTCTACGAGGAATGTGTCTTATTAGATTATTTTATGATTATTGCATTGTCTTAGTATACTAGAATCAATTATGTGGAATTGAATTTCCATGTGTGTTTCTTAGGATTTAATGATAATAAATTTGGGGGAAGGAGCACAAACAAATTCATACCTTGTGAGTAGATTAGGTAATGGATATGTAATCTCTATGGAATTGGCAATGGGAATATTTGGTAGCAAGAGTGACATCTAGGCGTTGGTGCACTTGTAAGCTCAACGATGAGATTCAAATTTATCTTCAAGCCTTCTTTCGCTATCACTGCCTCCAAGTGTGGACTAAGAATCATTGAATTTGATTAATTTGACACCTTTCCCTCTCAAATTATAAGGTAAGCATCCCAATTTTCTTTTTCCTCAGCCCTGTGAGAATCTGGAACAAAGCTGGTAAATTTTTCATCTCAAACATTAGCTTTGTAAGCGTCGAGGTGTCACAATTAATATTGGTTTGCCCCTCTATCTTTGGCTTTGTCTCTATATTTTGTCTTACAGTCTCCACTTATGTTATATAGTTTTTCTGTTGAAATATTTTGATTATTGGGAGTATTCTTAGCCACCCCTAGATTTCCTCTTTTGTTTACCTAGTTGACATAACATTTCTCTCTCAGCTCTAGCACTAGTTTTCCCTTCTCATGGATTCAATCTCTTGAGATTTTGAATCATAAACCTCCTCTATGTGCGATGATTGTAAAAAAGAACATGTTTCCATCAAGTTTGAACTCTATGACCTGCATGTTAGGATACATCAATACAAGACCTCTGAATGGAACACCTTTGAAATCATTATATATCCGCAACATAGAATTTTGTGTTTAGAGGATAATGTTGACACACTATGCAACATCATATTAGGCCTCAAGTTATAGAGTGTTCATCCCTAGAGTATTTACCAGGACTTGGTGTGGATTTAATACAGAGTACTAAATTCTGTTAAAAAACAAATAGTTGTGCACTCTGTGGGAAGAGAATGAGTTCATGTAGTGGTTGTGTACATGTTGTAAGGTCCTCCTATACCAAGATACAAACATATTTGAAGGATATGATACATGGAAAATGATATGCACCAAATCTTGGACCAACTTTTTCACTTGAGGAATCGATCTCATGGATTAAATTCCAACTAGGAAAATGGGAATAAATACCCACTCAATATGGTGTTGCGATTTTTGAATTTTACTATTGTCTGTGGATTTTGGTGTAATAGAAAATATTTACATGGTATCATAGTCTTGGATCAAGTTCAATTCTTCCAAGTTACATTGGAGCGTTGATGTTGGATTGATTGTCGCACGTATATGAATTGATCTCATAAACTAACCTCCAACATGTTGGGAATCAATATCATGGACTAACCACCACCATGTTGTGATTCCAATAACAAACAATAGCACAATGACTACTTTTGTACATAAAAATGAAAATCTTGTTCACATCACTAATACCAATTGTTGACTCAAGCCTACTAACTATTTGAGAACAAAATCATCATTAAGACATCTAAAAACTTTGATATATTATCACATAAATGAGTAGCTATCATATATTTACTCATAAAAATACTAAAAAATTCAATCTAGATTACAAATATTTTTACACAAAATATATAAATAAAAAATGATTTATCATCTATTCATTTATAAATTTGAGTGGTAACTAATTGAGTAACAAAGACCGCACATTCACATGGGTATTGTTTGATGATACAAATGAAGCGTATGCAATGTGCCATTAATATTAGTGATGGCTGGGCCACAAGGCATCTTTTTAAATTGTTTGTTCAAAACAAGGATATTTTTTTCAATTGAGGGTATTTGTGAAAAGAAAAGTTGCACATGAAAATGAGATCAATCTTCTAGATAGTTAGTTACAAGAAAATAATCGATATACTTAATACCATTTTCCAAATAGGAATTCTACAAGGGGAATCAAGTCTGAATATCTAAGATGATATTCGATTTGACAGAGAATCAATGAAAGGAAGATTTGTTCAAATTTATTTCCATTCCAGACTCACTACAAAAAAGTTTTATATATTTGTGAAAATCATTCCATTCATTTACAATGACCAATCCTAATACCAACACATCACCCACAAACAGTATGTGGGTGATATATACTTTACGTGATATGTTTATACCCTTTATATAATTATCTTCATTCTCTTCCTTTAACAGAAAGAGTCTCAATCCTTCCATCACAATAAAAAACAACAGAGGTGCTAATGGACATCCATGCCTGAGTCCTCAAGAGCTAATGAAATTTTTGGAGGGTGAGCGATTGATTAATATGGAGAAATTGTCTAAGGACACATAACCCATGATCTAGTTTGTAACATCTAAGCCCAAGCCAATTTGAAGGAGGACAAGTCTAAGGTAGGTTCAGTTTACTTTGTCAATTTCTTTGTTGAGGTCTATTTTTAGAACAAGGGATTTTTTATTTTTTGTTTTAATAGAATGAATGGATTCTTGTGCAATGTCAATGGCATCATGAATCTGCTTGTAAGAAAGGAATCCAAATTGAGTTGAAGAAATCTTCTCACCTAGAAATTTCTTGATCCTATTTGAGATGACCTTAGTGATTAATTTATATACCAGATTACATAGGGAAATAAGCATGAATTCAAGGAAGGACTTAGACTTCGAGCATTTAGGGATCAAATTTATATAAGTAACATTGATGGTTGTTGTAAATTTTCTAGATTCTCTAGATTCCCTCACCAATAAGCATAGATTAGGCCCCATAATATCAAATAATGAAAGGAAAAGTTTGATTGTTTAGCCATTGGGATCAGTACTTTTGTCTTTTGAGAAATGTTTCAAAACCTCTCTAATTTCATCAAGTGCTATAGGGTAGCCAATTTGAACATCATCCTCATGGATAAAAAAACATGGGTAATGTTTGATGAGGTGAAATTTGGAATTGATATTGGAGGTACCTGGGACTTTAAAGAGAGAGAAGAAGTATGAGGAGGCTACATCCTTTAAATCTTTGGAGGAAGAGAAAATATTTCCCTCTCCAGTATTTAGTTCCCAAATAGAGTTAATGTTCCTTCTATGATTAGCATAATTGTGGAAAAAATTTGTGTTACTATCCTCCTTATTTATCCAAGTCAGTCTACTTTTTAATCTCCAAGCCTCTTCTTCATTTTTAGAATCTGGATTTTCCTAGCTTCTAGAGCGTTCATTTTCTAAGCTAATTCTACAGGGAAGGAAGTATTGGAAAAAGTTCGAGAGATGTGCTAATATTTTGATTCAATGGCCAAAATCCATTCTTGTTGCACCAATTTTATATTCATTTCCTAGACCACCACTGCCTTCCTTAGCTCCATAATTTTTCTAGCCAAAGTAGTCATAACAAAGGAGTTGTTGTTAATTGTGCAGTTTAGCCAGGTGTCCACTACTAGGTTAGTTTCGGTTGACATGGAATTGTACATATATGAAGTTCCATTTCAAAACAAGGGAGGGAGCCTGAGTAAAAATGAAGAGAATTTAATTGAAAATGAGGTATAATAGGGAATAAATAATAGTCCTTGTTAAGTTGTATTGATATTTTTATTTATTTATTTATTTTTGGGGGGAGAGTTGTTGTGCTTGTGATGTATGTTTCATTCCTATTTTTAAAATGAGATCAATTTGAAAATTATTTTATGCTTCTTTAGTTTAAATATTTGTTGAATGTTCACATGCTTAATAAAATATGTTTTTATTTTGGTTTAGTTTTTTAAATTATTAATTTTTGTAATTCAATATGAATAAAATTTGTAATTTCTTTATGATTAATATGTAATTGATATATAATATTTAAAGAATATTAATTTAAAAAAAAATTGTAATATCAACATTACATATGATAGTGATTAATAGTTAACATCTTTATATATAAAAGAATACTTAAAAATTAAGGGAGTTGTATCATTCCTTTTATGTTCAACATGGAGTTGGTACATTTCAAACATCAACAATAAACAAAATATTTCATATCAACATTATATATGATCATAATAATGATGATGGTTAATGTCTTCTTTATTATAGTCAAAATATTAGTGAAAAGTATTGCAAAAAATAAAGGAAATATGTAAATATTTCCATATTCAACATGGAATTAACAAATGACATATTTATAAACAAAAGAAAATTAATATCTACTATAAATAAAATGTTTTATAATATAAAATTATTAATATAATGCATAAATTTAAATAAAATAAACAAGTTACATTTGTTTAAATAATTATCAAATAAATTAATGAAAGAAAGAAAGTGAATTATATGTATATTATGTCAAGTCCCACTAACACAAGTGGTTGATGATGGGCCTTCTTAGAAAGAATACTGGGGATCAAACCTCACAGAGGTTGTTCAGGCTATGTTTGGGGGTGGAAAGAAGTAAAACCCTAGATGTTTTAAATAATTTCAATTATATTTGTATAAAAGTGCATAATTTTTTCTTCTTTCTATTTAATATATAAAAGAAGAAAAGGAAAAACCTATTTTAACATCTTTAATTCTTATAAATTTGTGATACATTTAAAATTAATATATAACCTGAATTTTTTTGAGTAAATTTCACACTAGACATTTTGATAGGTGGATGTTTGGAATTTACTAACCAGTTATTAATCAAATTTATCATTAGCTCAGAAGAATCAAGAAGAAAGAGAAGCTATAAATGAAAAATAGAAAGGGTTGAAGAGGGGGAGAAGAGTCAACACAAGAAATTCAAAAACATTTAAAGGATAGAAAGCCAAAAAAAAGGGGTGAAAACCCTAAAAAAAAATGTTTAGCATAAAATAAAAGAAGAAAATTAATCAATAACTATGATTAAAATAATAAAATTTTGACTAATATAATAGATGATTTAGTAATTAATATAAATTAAAATATAATATATAAAATTAATAATATAATAAATTTCTAAATTAATATACAAGTTAAAAATATAAGGAGAAAAGAAAAGAGGAGCCAAAAAAGAATGACAAATATTAATGATTGGAGGCTTCCACATTGATTCATATTGTTGTTGGAGATTTCAAGAATAGAACTATGTGCTTTGTGTGATGAGTCCAACTTTTTGTGCTTTTTGTGATGAGTCCAACTTTTTGGATGATAACTCCATCCATTATGAGGAAATTCCAAAAATATTTAACAACAAAACAAATATTTTTTATAAAAAATATAAAATTTAATAAATAAATTATTTAATACAAAATAATTAAATAATTAAAAATTAAAAACGCTCTTAAACCTTAATAAAAAACTTCAAAACACATAAAAATTTATTAAACCTTTATTAGTTTGACTTTAAACATCAATTTAAAGAATAACATTGATTCGAAATTCCAACCTTGAATACCATATATTTGCCTTGCAAAAGATTCCCTTAAACATATTGCCAACTACACTTGGTTAATTGAGATAAGATTTTTTTAAATTAGCAATTGCACCACATGTTGCAAAAGAAACGTTGTAAGGCAATACCATAGGAAAGCGTAGCCTAGAATAAATAAGTTGTTATAGAGAAGGAGCCATTGTGAAGGAATGAAAGGCAATTTTTGCTTCCATGGAAGCAAGTCGTGGAGGTTTCAAAAATATTGATGATAAGAGTTATCAACCAGAAAATTTTGTTATAGATATTGAAATAGGAAATTGTGGATAAAAACATATATATAAACCAACATAATCTGTTCACATATATAAAAAATTTGTTTCCTCCAAAATAGAGTTTTCTCCAAGTTCATCTACGTATGCGTTTCCTCCAAGTTCATCTACATATCCCAGTGCTAATTTCATGCTTGTCAGGAATTATATATTGTATATGAATAACAATAGTCTTGGTATACAAGAAAGTGAATGTCATTTTAATATGGAGACATTTTTGGAAGGAGATATTGTTCTTTATGTTATATTTTATTTTCATAACTCCAAAATTGGTTTATTCTTTCTCTATATGCATACGAAACAAAATATACAAAATAATTTCACAATTTTAAGTTATAGTTTTATATTTTATAATTACAAATTTAGTTTCTTATTAAACTATTTTACAAACATCTATTTATTCAAATAAATTATGTTGTGAATACGTTTTCTCCTATTATTTGATTACAAAATTATTGTACTCCCTACTAAGTAAAACAACTTTATTAATAAATAATTGAATGCCAAATTGAAAGATTGCTCAAGCTAGAACTACTATAATATATAGAACCGATTTTTTGATGTATAAATTATTTGTTTTATATGTCGTTGAATTTCCATTACCTATTATCTTCAAACCCCATCCGGAGGTATTGAACATGAGAGCCAACTTTAGGTAAATAAACATTCACATTGTCAATTTGGAAAAAAAATAAATTATAATCCTAAAATTTTCTTACCTAATCATATTTTTAAATATATAATTGAGTTCCATTTATTAAAAACAAAGGCAATATTAAGAACCTCCTAGAGTTATAAAAGGTAATTGACATTAAAAATAAAAAATCTCCTCATGACAACATCCAAATGTTAATCTTAATTGAATCATTAAAAAACTAAAAAGGGATAATAGAAGTATCACAATTTTCTTATCAGAACTAAAAGCTCCTATATGAAACAATGATGGCTTTCATCAATTCAAGAGCAATAATAAAAAGTTTACTGAGAAAACAACTCTAGCATTGAGAGAGATTTGGAAGCAAATGTTGAACTGGTGAACATGTCTTGCTCTATGGTGTTGGATATTGGGCATATGCAATTGTTGAATTCGTGAACATGTCTTGCTCTATGGTGTTGGATATTGGGCATAGCTTCCTTGATCCTATAAATTTGCATGTAGCTTATACTACATTAACCATGAAATTGTCAACATTTAGAGCGCACTTGCCATCACATTTGTAGAGAAAATTACAATAGAGTATCACATTTTTCTTATCATATCTAAATTTTCCTATATGCAACAACTACCTTGTGCCTCATAGTTTAAATTTGTGCATGGAGGAGGAGAGGAGTGTCAAGGTGCAAACTAGAATAAGAAGAGAAAGAAGAATATTGTTTGGGACATGAGAATCTTGTTTGGACTTGAGATAGATTCATTCTCTGCACATCTAGACTCAAAGCTTAATAAAACAAAACTCACCATACTTTGAATTTTCAAATAAATATCTTAAAAATTAGAATATCAATTTAATACATTTTACTCAATTACACATTTAGCAATATTCATTTTAAAAAATACAAATATAAATTACTATTTTAAATAAAAATATTATAACACATTTAACAATATTCATTTAAAAAAATACAAATACAAATTACTATTTTAAATAAAAGTAGTACAAAGAATCACATTAATTACCATGGCCCTCGTGTTCCTTCCTCTTATTAATTTTTAAATACCTTTTAAAATACCTAATGTTTGTAACTTATTCTTAATCACATAGTGTCAATTTTGTAAAACTGTAATCTACAAATCTCACTTTTTATAGCTTTGGTGGAAGGATAGAGTATCTAAATTCCCTTACCCTTTAAGAAGGATCCTCAATTATTGTACCACCCACCTCGGCATCCAATCTAGACATCTTAGGTTATTCTAAATTGTTCTATGTTCACTAAAATTCCCATGATGTCCATCACTATGTATGGGGTTAGTTGCAACCTTGGATATATTCTGTGAGTTGTTGTGATTTTTTTTCTTGTGGCTAAAACTTATTTTTGGTTGTCACCTAGTTATCATGATTCAAAACATTGCTATCATCTCAGATCCTTGTAGCATTATATATTTTGTGAGTTAATATGATGTAATATTTTTTTAGCTACAATTAGGTAATTAAAGATATGTATATAGTTTTTTTTTAATAGAAGAAATTTGATATTCATTAACAAAAAAAAGAATCGGAAATAGTATGTATGTAGTTACAAACTATTACAATTAAGTAACTAAAGGTAAATTTAGTGTTATTTAAGAAATCAAAATTATGAACATTCATCATTATTGCTCAAGATAAATAATGTCATGTGAAATAATTTCACATAATTTAAAATTTTCATTATTAATTTATTTTTTTATATAAAGAAATACTACTCGTGAATAATAAAACATTTGTAAGATAAATAATATATAACAGGAAAAACCATGTCTTTTTGGAATAATAAAATAGTTGTAACAAAAATAACATAGAATAAGAAAAACTATGTATATTTGGATGTATGAAAATTTAGATACATTTTATTAAGTAAAATTTTAAAAGAATAATGGTTATAAACAATTAAAAATAATTTTATTAAGTAGTTAGTTTACATCTATATTATATATGAGATGGATCAATTCTCTTTTCACTCTAAAAGAGGTTTGCATATGAAGACATTTGATCCATCTTGGCTTTTGGTAGATCTAGAGTCAAGATTGATCTAGGCCACCTTAATTTTGCCCTTTAAATCAAATATATTCCACATGAATACCATGGGTCAATACGATGTGCTGTTTTTATAGCTTATTATTATTTTATTTTATTATTTTTATTTTTATTGTATTTTGACTTAATTAAAATATTCATTACATTATGTCAATCTTTTTATTTAATTTACTTTTATTTTTATTTTTGTGTAATGTGACAGTGAAAATGTTAAACATGACATTATAACATTTCTATTATACACCTAAAATCAATTTAACTTATGAAAAAGAAAAAAAAAACTATTTACTTGTAGATCTAATGGCTTAAAACATTTCAATCGTCTAACATTTGATCCAATAGTTCAGAGCTGGACACATTAACAACTAAAGAAGTAGTAGTTTTCAAATAAAAACACCTCACAACATAAATATAATTTTTTCAATTAAAAACAAAATATTAAAAATAAAATTTAATTAATAAATAAAATAATTTTATTATTTTAAAAATATAATTTTCTTCTATTTTAAAAATTAAAATAGCATTTTTCATTAAAATTTCACCATATAAATTAAAAATGAAAACATAATCCATCGGGAATGCGGGCTAATATGGCTCCATGTCTGATGAAGAAAATGAATTAAAACTGATTTATTAGGCTTAAATAATAATTCCAAGACGTGCTGTTCGATTGACTTAAAGGTCTCAAATAAATCCCAGAAAATCCGGAAAGATTAAGAAATGTGAGCCAGAAAAGTTAATATTCTATATATTTATTTATTTTCCTTTTGAATGAAAAAGTTATAATTCAAAGTGAATATTTGATTTAGTAAATTGAATTATTAAAATCGTTAACAAAAATTAGAAAATAAAACATAAAAAATTAAAACTTTGTTTTTTCATTAAAAAATAAAAAATAAAAAATAAAAATACATTTCAACTCTGTCTTTTTTCTACTCAACGCATGGCCCAGAACATTATAACATTTTGATCACGAAACTTCCATATGTAACAAGGACTGCATGCACCCGGGAGTCAGTCCTTGCCGGTAGATAATTTTTTTTTAGCTATTTAAGAAGCAAATAAATGTTATTTCCGTATGATGCCCACAGCAGCGATACCTTTCTGCATACGTGGTCTGCCATAAAACACATAACCGCAAATTTAAAATTTAAAATTCAGTTTGCGCCGGATGTTGATGGCTCCACCCTGTTGTTGTTAAATTGATTCCTGCACTTATCACAGGCTGTAAATATAGGAGTTGTCTTTAGTGCGACTTTTGAAGTTTTAGGTGCCTGAATCCGGTGAAAAATTTTGAGATAAAATTTTGATTTTTGTTATTCAAACTAGTTTAACGAAATGTGTGATAGGCACAACATTATTGGGAGGAGCTAAAAGATTAAAAAGATTGAGTTTTTTATTTTATTTTTTTATTATAGTATTATGTGGTTGTTATTTTATTAATTTATTTATATTTTATTGAAATGTATATGTTGAAATTCCATATATGTAAAGTGGGTTATGATTTTAATTTTGAATGAAATTTTTTATAAATAAATTATAATATTTATTTTATTTATTTCTTAAAGATTATATATGTATATATTTTATAAATAAAAATTATTTATATATTTATTAGAAGTGTATCTTATTGTATTTTTATAATTTATAATTTAGAAGTTTATATATATTTTTTTGAAAATTTGTTATTTAATTATAATTGTTAATTGTTATTTATTTAATGAAAATATAAATCTTAAGTTTTGATTAAAAAACAATAGTTTTGATTTATTTTTATGAAAGTAAAATAAACATAATTTAAATAACATACAATAAATATAGAATATACAAAGTTCATGATAAATAAATTATTGTTGTATATGAAATATTTTAAAATATGTTTCTTCATTTATTTGTTTTGGATAATTGTACAAGATTGTCCTATAACTATTTGATCTTAGTAGGGAGTTTCGTTTACTTTTGGCATCATTTTTTGGTTCATGAATAGGTTGGAAGAGCTAATGAATTCTTCTATGGAATATAGAGGTTGATTCGTAGACTTTTTGGCATCACTTAAAATATATAGGAATTAAGACTCTTTATATAGTCTCCTCTCTGGAGCTCCAATAACAATATGGTTGCATAGGATAAATCCATGTGCAAGGTTATGCCTAATTTTCTGGCCCAAGATCTAGAAGGTAACATTGTATAGACTACTGGAATGTTAGCCACAACAATGTCCATGACCATGCTCTTCGTGGGGATTTGGGTGAGAGACATTGTAGAAAATCCACGTAGAATGAACTGATCTTGTAATATGATAAAAAAATACTTGAATCTATTCTACAAATTGCGGAAATTAATTACGATCGAAAAATCACATGAACATATTGGAAAATGAATTAACTCAGAAACAAATTACAAAAAACACACATACAAGAACAGACACCAAATAATGGCGGAAAAGAGGCTTCAACCTCATGTATTCTCATCATTCTCTCTTATTAAAAGAATTTAGTGTTACAATTTAAATAGATGAGAGATAATGTCTTAAGATAGTGCATGCTATTTTAGACTCCTTTGGTTGAGATAATTTCTCTACAAACACTCACCAAGATAGGAGTTAGCTAAACTAACTCATATGTTAGAGGAACAACCCAAGAGTTAGGAACAAATTCCTAACTTGTAATATTTAATTAATTAATTTATTATTTTGGATTTATTATTGTTTTGTGAGAGAGGCTAACATTCCCCCATTCAATGACAAATCCAAAATAAGAACGAGGAACCATCTTCCAAGTTCTCATGTTGATCCTAAAAAATATTGCCTGAAAAATCGCCAAAGCTGGATACTGAAAAAATGCAATCTGAAGAGACCGTGAGTCAGAGACATGTCTGATTCATCTCTGAATTTCACTTGACAACTCCATCACGTGCCAAGTTACAAAAGGATCCATCTATTCTTTGCGTGAAATAAGCATCCTTGGTCTACTGACAAAATTTGTTAAATGCCCACTAGTTGATGATGTCAAAAAACAACTCAATGTTGCTTTTGCTGTGTTAAAAATTGTTCACTGCTTCTTTACTGTCGACTGCCCACTAGCAAATTTTTTGATGCCCACTGGAAATTTTTTGATGCCCACTGGCTGTTGAAGATGCCCACTGGCTGCTTTTGCTGGTTTTGTTGAGACTTTCAGTCTAAAAACCACTGTCAATTTCATTAACATTTTCCCCCCTTTGTCAGCTGAAAGGAGAGACACTTCGCTGGAAAGTTTCCTGAACTCCCCCCCTTCAGGGGGAGGAGTTTTACACTGATGTACTCCCCCGTTCAACTTCATGAGAGTACTATCATCTTTTCACTGTTGGTTGCACTATGTGTGATTGTATTTGGCTGTAGAACTGAGACAATCTTTTGACTGTGGATGACCATTTCCAAGGGTCGATCCATTCATAATGTATCTTCAATCTGGCTGTTTGTTGGTGGTTGCGACATTTTTCTGATGAATGATTTGGTTTGCCACAATGGCGACAAGGATGGAGATAAAAACACTGATCTTCCATATGATCGGTTCTTTGACAATGAGAACATCTCGATTGGATGTCAACTTCAGGTTGCATGCAATTTTTTTTTGCTGCAACTTTGGGTTGCGTGCATTACTGGTTATCTGCAACTTTCTCAGAACTTGCTGAGGTGAGTTGTGCAAGAAATCCTGCACTGACGAACTTAATTGGCCTGGAATAATCGGGTATATGCAAGTTGGTGTCATCGTTAACATATCCAAAGCCTTTTCAATTCTTGTTATTGTGAATTTCTTCCCATGGCTTGATGATGGGCTTGGAATAAATTGGAACTGGAACAACTTCGACACTTGAAGCTGTTTGGATGAATGAATTATCATCTGGATGGTTCAAAGACTTGAAATTATCACTCTTTTCTTGCAATTCATTCCGTTGAAGTTGCGACTTGAGTTGAAGAAACTCAATGGTTTCATGTGTTTATCGTAGATGTCGTGAAAGATCAGCAAGAGTTTATTTGCTGATGTGCACCATGTCTTCATCACTGGAGATGATCAAACTGTGAAGAATATTTAACAACTGAATATGTTGCGCCATTTTAACTTGCGCTCTTGAAATTAGGCTATCTTGTTGTAGATGTCGTAATTTGAACTGTTTCACTTGAATGACAGGCTCACTTGAATGTGGCTTGAATGGCATGCTCGCTTGATTTGTTGCTTATTGCGCTTGCTTGGAACACTTGCTAGAGTTGTAGAACTTTCTTGCTTAAACTCTAGAATTCACGCTCGCTTGATGACGATCACGTTTGCTTGAACTCTCATTTGACTTACTTGATGACTTCACGCTCACTTGAATGAATAGCCACGCTCGCTTGATGTCGATCTCAACTTGCTTGATTGGTGTTAGAGTTAAACTTGTTTGGTTGCTTTAATGGTTGCTACAATGAACTTCACTCTGGCTTGCTTGAAGGTTTTAACTTTGTACTGTCTTGACGCAAATTGCTTGAATGAATACTCATGCTCGCTTGAAGGAGATGTAAACTTGTTGCTCGTTTGCTTTAAAAACTCGTGCACTCACTTGATTTTTCTTAAAGGAAGGGTGTCGAACATCGTCGAAAATGCACCCAAGAAAGCTTAGAATGATTTTAATGATTCACTTAAAACAATGAATTCCCTTGTCCTCTTAAAAATTCATTAACAATGAATTTTTAATGATTCACTTAAAACAATGAATTTGATTACAAGTTCTAAAATGGATTTGCAAGAACACTGATGTAGACTTTTCTTTGAAATGAATTAACTTGACTAAGTGAATTTTCTTGTTGAGGTAGAATGCTGATTTTGAAAACTTTGATTATTTGTTGTTGTGATGCAAATGCACGTGTTGAGCTTAATTATCCTTCCTTGCATCTTCTTCGTTATATGTGTTGTGCTTGCTTGTATTGAACTTTATGTATGTGTTAAATGAGATCATTTATGTGTCAAAACTAGACATAGATCATAAGCAATAACATGAAGCAATAAAAATAATCGCCATCACAAACATATACATGGTGTACCTAAGATCCCCTTATTCAATTTCGGGTGGATCTAGGACACTTGAACACCACAAATAATGTCTTTATTGAGTATTGAGATCATCAACCTTTCATCTTTTACAACATTGCCACTGAAGCTTTCTCAAACAATGAGAATCTGATGCTTGCAAATTTTGGAAAAAAAATTCTTCAAAAAAACGTGTGCACTGATCGCTCACACCTTATTTCTCCAGGTTACAACTTAGTACTCCACTTAAAAGAAGCGCACTTATCTCTCCAAATACGCCTTATGTCTTCAAAAACACTTTTTGTTTTCAATTCAAATTTACACTTCACAAAATCACTTCAAAATTCAACTTATCACTCCATTACAAAAATTTCACATTACTAACCTTTTAATGCAACTTATCTTCAAAAACTGAATGGACAGTAACATGATCTCTCTCAAAGTAAAATAATAATTTGAATTACAACAAAGAATTTCTCTAAAAAATTCCACATATCACTCCAAATACAAAACACTCATCCCTCAATGAATCACCTTATGTTTCCAAATACAAAAAAAAATTAACATTCATTCCACTCACTATCTCTCCTCCCACTTACTATCTCTTATACAAAAATAACATAGCAGACTCCACTGCATGGGTTGGGTTCTTTGCATACCCAGGATTTCAATTGCTTAGCCATCCATGGCCATGGCCGCAGCGCAAAACCCGGTGATCCTTGGATTGAAGCAATATAATTCACAAATAGGCCAGGGCTTTATCCACAACTTGCCTTCGAGTAGATCCCATTGGTCTCCTGAGTTGTGTAGAAATCACAACTTTACAAGAGTATCGATCAGGTGCAGCAGTGACAAGGAACTTCAATTTACAATGGCTGCCATTGTTAACAATGACACAGATTGTGTTGCAGAGGATGCACTCGCTTCTTTGTGTGAAAGAGGTGTCCAAGAAAAAGAGTTAAGTGTTTCTACAATTCTTGTGAACTTCAACAATTCTTTTGACCCATATGGCGCTCTAAGCACACCTCTGTACCAGACTGCAAATTTCAAGTAGCCTTCTACCACAGAGAATGGTCCATATGATTATACTAGAAGTGGAAATCCCACTTGAGATTCATTGGAAGATTTGCTAGCGAAGTTAGAGGGTGTTGATCGAGCATTTTGTTTCACAAGTGGGATGGCTGCTTTGTCTGTTGTTACACATATTGTAAAAGCAGGACAAGAAATTGTTGCTGGAGATGACATATAATGACCGCTAATAGAGAACCTATATGAAACATAAAAAGAATACAAAAATTGCAAACCTGTTGTGAATCGATTCAGTTAAGGTCATCCCGAGAGGCTTCGATGTCGAGAGTATCTTGAGGACAGTGAGACTGAATGAAGTGGTCGTTTATCTCTTAGGCGACGCCAAACTCTTCAGTCATTCAATGCTCAATGCACATGCTGGGCTAAATGCTGGTCTCCATGATCTATTACACAAATATATCCCACGAAATAGCAATCCTGCACAGACTACAGGCTCCTTCAATGTAGTTTAAACTCGAACTTCAATACAAATTTCCGACGTAGACTCTGCTCAGACTTCAATGCCCCAATAATAAACAATTACACAATGTTTCAACAATCTTTTGCTATATAAGCTCAATGCTCAGAATGCAGTCACCACTAATCCACCAAATGCAGCTCACCATACCAAACAACCAATTCTTTATATTGTTTGGAGACACAGATGAGAATCAGTGTGCTCACAGGAAGTGCTCGACAATTCAACACCACGCTCCATTTCTCTACTCAAAATTCAACAAAAAAATACAAGAATAATCACTCACCAATCACGATAACCGTTGGCTTCACCTCTACATTCCTCTTCGATCACACTAGGGATGGGGGTCTCCATTCAAAACACTCCAAATGTAGCAGTATTACACTACTAAATGGGGTTATCTACTTCATACGTTGTGACGGGATCTTGAATGACAACATTCAAACCGCATGCACAACAAAGGATTTAATGCCTCTAAGCCACGTTGGATCTCAAACTTCTCATGGTCGTTTCAACCTCCAGGACTCCCGATGAAACAATCATTTGCTGATAAATTCAATGGAGTTTTCCAAGAACTTGTAGAGCTGGAATCTCCTCCTCACATCTAATGCAGCATTACCGTAGCTCTGATACCACATATTAGAAAATGAATTAACTCAGAAACAAATTACAGAAAACACACATACAAGAACAGACACCAAATAATGGTAGAAAAGAGGCTTCAACCTCATGTATTCTCATCATTCTCTCTTATTAAAAGAATTTAGTGTTACAATTTAAATAGATGAGAGACAATGTCTTAAGATAGTGCGTGCTATCTTAGACTCCTTTGGTTGAGATAATTTCTCACCAAACACCCACCAAGATAGGAGTTAGCTAAACTAACTTCTATGTTAGAGGAACAACCCAAGAGTTAGGAACAAATTCCTAACTTGTAATATTTAATTGATTAATTTATTATTTTGGATTTATTATTGTTTTGTGAGAGAGGCTAAAAGAACAAGAAATAGAAATAATTTCAATCACACGACACAAAGATTTATCTGGGGAAAGCCTCAGTTAAAAACTCCACTCTTTCCCCTCTAAGTCATTGAAGAGATCTCTATTACCCGTCAAATGGAACAGGACACTGATGTCAAGATACAACATGCTTCCCATTACTGTGCTTTCCATGCATGCAATGCGAGTAAAATTAAGCTTAAATTGTGAAGCTAGAGCTTCACATGTTGTTGCAACTGCAGGTTCCTTCTTGCTTGCCTTCTTCTGTGGACATTTCATGGCATAGTGCCTGAACTCGTGACAGTGAAAATACTTGATGTTGGACAAGTATTTATTCTTTCCCTCTTCACCTTGGGATTTGTTTCCCTTGGTTTTATTTCCTTTGTTGATTAAAGCAAAGTCTTCTTTCGTTTCTTTGGAAGAGGTATCATCTTTAGTGTTTTTCCTTATATCCTCTTTCACCAAGTTGAACCATATTTTCTCCCACTGCAATAACTTCTCTCTCCCATTTACTGAATCCTAGTAGTTATGCCAGCGCTTGGGAAGGCCTAGAAGTGCTAGGCTCACGAGATCATCCTCAAAAACGGTAACACCAACACTTCCAAGCTCATCCTGACATTGGGTGAAATTGGTCAAGTACTTTGGTATTGTGTTGCCCTCCTCCATCTTGATATTTCTGAGTTTTTCCTTTAGCAACAACTTCCTATGGTCATTGTTTTTATGAAAAAAATTGGTTAAGGCCTTCCACGTAGCATATAGAGTTGACTTTCCATGGAGGTTCGAGACAATATGATATCGAACTCCTTCTAATGGAATCCTTCTTGCCTTCGCTACGTTCTTCTTCCATGCTGCCAAATCTTAAGCATATGCTATTGTGGGCCCCCAAAATTTAGGGAACACTCTACATGCCTCCCATTAGACTCTCAACTTGAATTAACTGAACTAAATAAGTCTTCCTGACTTAGTTAACTCGTATAAGTTGTCATGTGATGTGGAATTAAAATTTACTTCTAATTTAGTTAAGGGAAAATTAAATTAAATTACTTCTTGATGCGATTTTCAGGATTTCTTGTTGCCATTTTCAACAAATATCACTAAGTGTTTGATGAGACCTAGGCACCTGACACTTCTGGAATCAAATGAATAAAGGTCATGGTAAGGTTTGGTGATGTTTAAGCCAATTCCATCATGATTGATTTAGGCATGAGGTTGTGAGACACTCCTGATTCTAACATAAAATTGTGAATAGTTTTGAAGAAATTTGAATAAATAATATGTTATCCACCGAAATTCTCCTAATCACACACTATTTTAATTCATGCAAAATACAAAATCTCTTCTACCTTTGATCATTATTTGCTGAAATAAAAACAATCGCATGCGCACATTAAAACCATAAACAATCACACATATGAACACAATATTTTATGGGAAAGCTTAAAGCTGAAAACCCCGAACTATCTGTATATTATATGTCATAGAGATCATATAACAATCATCATACAAAGCTCCTCACAATCTCTCAGTACAATCTCCAATTGCTACACACTAATCAAGCTAGATCTAGAAAAACACATGCTCCAATCTCTGCCACCTGATAGCCTGCCTCTACTGCGCAATCACTGCTGAATAATGGCTCATAAATAAATTTGAACCACCTGGCTTGTACTATGCAATCCTCATTTGCATCTCCAATCACTAGTTTTTGCAAATCATGCAACAATATAGTCACAACTGATAGTCACACTGCTCTTTCACCTACCTCTTCACTGGTCTCCACTGAAACTGTCCATGCACTGAAGTTAACTGATGTATTCTTTAGTTGATTAATGAGTTTATAATTAGTAAATTAATTAATAATTAATTCACACCACTCTCACTAGTGTATCAATCAGTTAGACTAGATACAACTAGCTCAACTATGTTTAGATTAGTTAAACTGAACACAACTCCATTAACTTCCTCAATCAACTCCACCAAACTCTCTCACATGAGTTCTAACTGAAGTATCCATGCAATAGCTCCACTTAACCCTTAGGAATAACATAATTCCTTCTGTCAGCTCCTGTGCCACATTTGTGCACTTAACTGAAGTGCTCCAAGAGAATAAGATAATGTTTAGAGTCTAAATATTATTAAGAGCTAATAATATTCGACATATCTATTTTTAGATTGGCAATATAAAAATAGATTCCACCCAATATGTCTAAAAATAGAAGTCCATATATTTTTCCAACTTGACCAACCATCCACAAATAGCATCCTGCAACTCATAGAATATGATCGACATGTCTAAATAGACATAGTCTAAAAATAGCTTTGTGCCAAAAATAGCCTGCGGGCCCACTTAGTGAAGGCGAATTCTTTCCACTAAGCTCATCATCTTGTTGCAATCTCAACACTCCCTCTCAACAAGATAAGGATTATCTGCCACCCCTATCCTGCCTCTGTGGTATTCTAATTTTCTCCTGGTGAGCGCCTTCATCAAGATATCAGCATCTTGATCCTCCGTGGAATGTATGAAAGTAACATGATCTTCCGCTGCACACAATCTATGATATGATGATACCAGATGTCAATGTGTTTAGATCTATCATGAAATACTGGATTAATCGAGAGTTTAATGCAACTCTGATTATCACAATAAATCACAGTAGGATCTAAGTGTGAACCGAACAACTTGACCAGGATCTTCCTCATCCATATAGCCTCGCATGCAGCCAAAATCGCTGCCATATAATCGGCCTCTGATGAAATGAGTGCCATGGATCTCTGCTTCCTGCTGTACCAAGAAACTGCTGTCGACCCGATACTGAAAATCCCTCCAGATGTGCTCTTTCTGTCCATTTGGCTCCCTGCCCAATTTGCATCCGTGAAGCCACATAGCTTCACCTCATCTGACTGTCTGTACCATAATCCATATCCCAATTTTCCTCTGAGATATCTCAATACATGCTTGCCTACCTTCCAAAAGAGCTTGGTATGCTTAACCATGGCTTGTGAAAGCTAGTTAACAGCATAGCATATGTCGGGTCGTGTATTGACCAGATACATAAGCGACCCCACCAACTGTCGATAAAAAGTGGCACCCACTACCTCTGCTGAAGTAGCATCCTCCTTCCTCCATCCACTAGGAAGGGGAGTATCAACAAGCTTGCAACCATGCATGTTGAACTTCTCTAGTATCTCCTGGGCATACTTGCCTTGAGAAACAAATGCTCATCATCAAGGCCAAATTTCCAATCCTGTGAAATAATGAAGGAGGCCCAAGTCCTTCATTCAAACTCCTTTCAAGTAAGATCAAAATTTCAGATGAGTGTATCAACGCTTCATCACCCGTCAAAATCAAATCATCTACATAAAGTAAAATGATCACAACTTTCCCTCCACCACAACTGTATGGGTTAGGATCCGCTTCACTCTTGGAGAATCCAAGCCCGGTGAAGTAGCTGTCTATCCGAGTGTACCAAGCATGAGGTGCTTGCTTCAGCCTGTACAGAGCTCTCTTGAGTCGGCACACATGCGACTCACTGCTGAAGATCTCGAAACCTTCAGGTTGCTCTATGTACACCTCCTCCTCAATAACTCCATTGAGGAACGCAGTCTTCACATCCATCTGATGAATGTGCCACCCCATCTGCGCTGAGAGAGCAAGGATCGTCCATATGGAAGAGTACCTTGCGACAGGTGCAAAAGTCTCCTCATAATCAATCCCCTCGATCTGTGAAAAGCCACGGGCGACAAATCTCGCCTTGTACTTCTCCACACTCCCATCAATCAGCTTTCACTTTGTAGATCCATCTCGAACCCACCACGTCAATTTCCCTTCGGCCTTGGGACAATCTCCCATGCACTGTCTCTGACAATCGAATCATACTCTTCCACCATGGCATCTACTCATGCGGGATCCTCCACAGCTTCCTCGAAAGAGTATGGCTCTGTCACGATACACTTGCTCATAAGAGCCATGTATCTAGTGTATCGATCAGGTGACCGTCTCTGTCTGTGCTATGATGTAGGTGCTCCTACAATCCTCTCTGCATCTTGAGACAGTCGCTCAGCTTCTGTAATGCGCTTTTGCCCTTTGATGGTTTGCGTTGCATGAGTGGTCTCTTCCACTCCATGAACCTCCTCTGTGGGCTAATCCACATCCTTAGCCTATCCTTACGGTCTATTATTCTCATCCGCATGCAAGTGTGGCTCCCTCTCAAGCGAACACTTCATGGCTTTCTCCTCATGAAATTTGATATCCCGTCGCACAACAGTCTTGCGACTGTCTGGAAAATACACACGATAGTTGTGGGGTGTATCAGTGTACCCCAAAAATATCCCAACCTCTGCGGTTGGCTCTAGCTTCTTCCTGGCATCCTTCGTCACATGAATGTAAACAGGTGAACCAAAATCCTCAAATGGGAAATATCAGGCTTCTTACCAGAAAACGCCTCCTCGGGTGTACTCATGCCAAGTATCCTGTGAGGACAACGGTTTTGCACATATAATGCAGTATTGCATGCCTCAGCCCACAAGTGTATCGGAATGCCCTGATCATGAAAAATTTCCCGTGCAGCACCCACGATCGTTCTTTTCTTTCACTCCGCGACCCCATTCTACTGTGGGTTATGAGGCGCTATGAGCTCTCTTCGAATTCCTTTTGCGCTGCAAAAGTCCTTGAATTCGCCAGAGATGAATTCACCACCATTGTCGCTCCTAAGAGCCTTCACCTGCTTCCCTGATTCTTTCTCAACTAGTGCCTTGAACTCACAGAAATTTGAGTATGTCTCGCTCTTATTCTGCATGAAGAAGATCCAACACTTACGAGAAAAAACATCAACAAATATCACATAGTACCTGTGCTTTGCTGTCGAAGCTACTGAGAAAGGTCCACACACGTCTGTGTGAATTATCTCAAGGATCATCATGGCACGACTATCCTTCTCGTGAAAGGTGGCTTTCACAATTTTTCCCAAAGTACATCCCTTGCACTGATCTGACTGCGCAAGTGTACCTTTGGGAAGCCCGGTAGAAATCTGCTGCAAAATTTTCAAAGCTCCATGGTGAAGGTGGCCCAATCTCCTGTGCCATAGCTCGCCATCATCCTGGCTCACCACTCCTTTTGCCTTGCCTGCCATTGCTGCGTAGCCATCTACCTGCAATTGATAAAGGTTCTTAACTCGAACCCCTATCCTTTAGGTTTCACTAGTTGCCTTACTACGCAGGAAAGCCTTTCCCTCGCTAAAGACAACATCATATCCCTTGTCTTCTAACATGGCCATCAAGATCAGATTCTTCTTCAATCCTGGAACATCCATCACTTCCTTCAATACGAAGGGTTTACCACATTCCCTCTCAAAGGAAATGGTACTGATACCGGTCGCACTGTATCTACCATCATCGCCCATCTCGATGTGCACTCCAAGATCTTTCTCATCCAGATCAGTAAAAAAATCTTTGTCTCCGGTCATATGAAAATATGAACCACTGTCAAGAAACCACACTGAACCCATCACACTTGAGACCAAGCATGCGATCAACAAAAAATCCAAATCAAACTGCGAGGCTAAGGCCTCTCCAGCTGCAGATCCAGCAGCCTGCTTATTTTTCTTCTTCTGTGGACAATTAGTGGCGTAATGTCCATGTTGGTGACAGTGAAAGCACTTCACCTTGGAAATGTCCTGCTTCACTAGTACATTTGGGGGAAATTCCGACACTTGGTTCCGACGCTTTTGACCAAATGTCGGAAATTTCCCCAAATTTTTTCAATCCTGCCCGAAACCGTCGCTATACCGAAGTTTAGAGAAAAGTGTCGCAATACCGACACTTAGACAAAGTGTCGCAATTGCGACGTTTGGAGGAAGACGTCGCAATTGCGACACTATGCCCCAAAGCGTCGCTATTGCGACGACTGCCTCCAAACGCCGCAAGTGCGACACAATTTCTAAGTGTCGTAATTGCGACGTTTGGAGGCATCCGTCGCAATAGCAATGCTTTGTCTGTCGTCGGTATAACGACACTTATATGCGCGCTACATAAAAATACGAAACTTATATTCGCGCTACATAAAAATGATTTTATTAAAAACTACATTAACGTCTGATATCACGCGCGCATTCGCCCTCCGCTCTTGTAGAACAACATTCGCCCTCAGCATTTGCCCTCAGCTCTTGCAGAACAACATTTTCCCTCAACATTCACCCTCAGCTCTTGTAGAACAGAATTCGCCCTCAACATTCGTCCTCAGCTCTTGCAGAATAGCATTCACCCTGAGCTCTTGCAGAACATCATTCGCCCTCAGCATTCGCCCTGAGCTCTTGCAGAACAGCATTCTCCCTCAACATTTTCCCTGAGCTCTTGCAGAATAGAATTTTACCTTAGTGTTAGCCCTCAGCTCTTGCAGAATAGCATTCGCCGTCAGCTCTTGTAGAACAACATTCACCCTCAACTCTTGCAAAATGGTAAGTTCTTACTGCAGGCCCTTCCTCCTATAGGAGGGTTGACTCTATTTGGGTTTTTTTGGTCAATTCCATTCAATTGTGTTAGGCTGTAGGGTTCTCTCTAGATGTCTTCCAATGTTCTTTCGGATGAGTTTCAAAGAGGATGTGTAAGATGTGTTTATGCTTGCATTAATTTGACTCCACCAGTTTCATGAAGTTTAAGCTATGGATTCTAGTTCGAAAAACTCATCCATCTCAACACCCAGTAACGAATTGCCCTTGGTCTGATCTATATTGAAGGTGAAGTGCAAAGTGGTAGAGAATGGGAGATCGAAATTCATCAACTTTATCACAAGGGTAGTACTCCATATCGAAAGTGATGAGCTTTAGTTCTCTAGATTTGGGGATTTTCTGATATTTGAGGATTTTCTGATGACATACCAAAGGTCACATCCATACAACCATATCAAGGTCAATGTTGAGATCATTCTCATATAGATATAGGTAACTGATATATAGGGTTAATATCATCATCACTATCCATGGAAACCGAATGGTTACAAAATCTGTGATTGTGGTTGGCTCATTTATAATTATTACCCATTTATAGTAGAGAACAAAAACACTAAATATGGCCCGAGCAGAGCCTTTACAACAGGAAATGGAATTGCAGCTGCTTCATCAATAACCAATAGCTCCACTTGAGAAAAAATTTCATAATCTTGGGGCTGGATACACTGCAGAGAAAACAATTGTAGTTATCATTCGTGCTCGAATATATTAATATAATTTTTACATTGAACTGAAGAAAGGGAAACAAGCAAATGCTAGCCATCATACAATGCTTTGACATAAGATTTTTGAGTGACATACTTGAAAAAAATAACTCATCCACTGATATTTATAATCATTTGAGTTATTCAAGTTAAACACAATGTCAATAATCAAGATTCAATACCCTCTATTATCTTCATCACCCAATACAAGATTTAAAATTTTCCCAAAGAAACACTTATTAATTTGGCAGCCATTATTTCTCCCTGCTTTAAAAACCCTACATTTAAATGAAAAAAAGCATTGCATTTCAACTACAAAAGTCTATTAGTGTTCAAATGTACATGTGTGCATCACTTGTGTAGGGTATTCCTTTTCCACTTTCACATTATCCAAGAATGTGTGCAGTATAGTTCATATTTTTTGTGATTTAGATTATCTTGAAAAAGGAAAGGTAAATTATTTCCCATGGAAAAATAAGGTTTTCCCTTTTTACTAATGGAAATGGTACAAAAAAGTTCCATTTCTACCCGAAACTCCTATGAAACAGGAACCAAATAAAGGCCATGTCCTCAATGGGCATCATTTGGCTTTGAAAATGGCCATTGCACCGTGTTGTTTCTTATATTACATCACGATAGTTTCTTAGGTCATTTCTTGTTTCTTGAGATGAAAAACAACCAAAGAAATTGTGAATATCCTTTCAAGAAATAAATGACCATTTCTCAATCATATATCAACTATTTTTTATTTTATTCAGTGGTTGCTTACTTTGAGAGAAATTTGACACTTTTATAAGGAATATAACATAAAAACATAAAATGGGAAGGAATTGATGAGGTAGATGACCTTTAGTTGTTGTCAATTAAGAATTGATAATACACGATGCATGTTTTGTACTACAAACTAGATTCCTTCCTGGAGTTAGGACACAGATTATTGAATCAAAGTTGTAGTTTCTAACTTCTTGTATTGGTTCATCAATATTGAAATTCAGACATTGCATGTCTTCATTGCTTCATGTTTGAATAATTTGCATCATATAGTACAATAGGAAATTAGGAATTGTGATTATTATTACTTTATGGATCTGTTAAGTTACTGTTAAGTTTGCATGGTTTAGTGTGAAATTATTCTAGTGTGCCCCTAGGCCCAGGTGAAGGAATGCCAAGGATTGAGAACCCTAGTTTTTAAATGGTATTATTTCTTATACCCAAAAACCCCTCAACATCACTTCTTATTAGTTCTTAACAATAGTGTTGTAAACAATTTGAGAATTGATATAGCAAAATCTCGCACTTCTCAAGATAAATTTCTAAAGCTAAAGTGTGATACCATGTGTAATTCAATAGCCCCATTGTCACCTCACCAACCTCTTTTCACTTCGGGCTAGCTCTCCTCCAACTCAAGGGGGGTTCTCCCTAGTAGATGTTAAGGATCTAATGGCCCAACCAAACCAAGTCAAGAGCCCCCTAACTCTCTATGTTTACTACTATCAATCAAAATATTGAACAATAGGGTCAGACATGCATCCTGAAGATAAAATTGCAAGGGTATTTTTGGGTAATTTCAAAGGGAAAGTCCCCAAACACATATAATCAAGGAATTATAATGTGATTTCAAACATTAAATATCAACAAAATCGTTTAAATGATATTGAAAGGAAAAAGGTGATGGAAGATAGAAAGTGCCTTACTTAAATGCTCTAAGGATTTTTCAACAGTTGCTCCAAAAGCTTCACTTCAAGGCCCTTCAAGATCGTCTCCAACAATGCTATACCATCAGCTTCAACAATGTTGCTCCAAAAATGTCCTCAAGGTCTTCACAACAAGTTTATTAGAAGTTGCTCCAACAATATATTCAATAAGGTCTTCATTGTCAACTCGTCTCTTGTTTGGGTGCCTTAATGTGCAATGACATGTTTCCAGGACTGAATTCAACGCAAGGCATATTTGAAACTCTAACTCTGTCTTCCGGTGTCTTATTAGAAATTATTTCAGTTTTCATTTTTTGTTTTCAAGTTAGATATTGTTTTCAAGTTTTTACATTTATAATTTTATTTCAATGTGGTAGACTGATCAGGGCAGTACAGGAACAACCCCGAGATGAGATGATCGCGGAAAGAGGCCAGTGGAAGAACATGTAAAGTGCCAGCATTGCTCTATCTTCAGGTATTTTAGTTATTTACATAATTTAAATAATATTAATTTTGTTCAAATATGCAGACAGCTAGCCATGGTACACCTGATGATTCCCTCTTTGAGGAAGAGCTTTCTTCATCCCTATCTCCAGTGCTCTTGTTGCGAAAAAAGGCACGAGATGCAAGGTCAGAGTTTAATACTTTGATAGACGCGATTCAAACACCTGAAACAGAAGAGAGGATAAAACAACTTATGAGCCAGCTAGAAACATATCAGGTAATAATAAAAAGTCAAAGGATATTTTTTTTGTTCTGCATGAGATGAATTGTGATAGTTTGATTTTTAATTTTTACATTGACTAAACTAAAAAAAAGTTCTTTTGTATTTAGCGTTTTCTGGCACTTGCTGAACCCGGTGTTGGTGGTAGTGGGACACAAGAGCAAGAGATTGCCCAAAAACCCTCTCGTACACCTTCTACTCCTTTAGGTGCCATCCAAGAAACACACCCTGCCCAAGCAGACACCCAGCCAACCGCTGAACATGTTGGCAGTGATGAGGCTGATATGGCCAACTACATTATTGCATTTCCTGGAGTTACACGTGTAAGCTCCACAAGGACCATTAATGGCACGTTGTTGGTGAACGATGAAGGTGTCCCTATAAAGCACATAAAACTCCCAGGTAAATTTTAATATTTTAACTATTTCATGTACTCTATCTAAAAAATATTTATCATGATTTTTATTTTTAAATTAATGATAATATCTTTCTTTTTTTTCTGTGTAGGAAACAATGAGTTCTACAGGTTTTTGGAGAGCCATGCATTGGTAATTTTTGGTCCAAGCATACGCACAGGGTGGAATTCCCAGAATTCCAACCCGAAAAAAGAACTTCTAGATTATCTAGAGGCCTTTTTTGGGGTCGGTACATTTGACAGAACAACGGTGGCTTGGGTAGCCGGAAAATATTTGAAATATATCAGGGACACCTATAGGATGAAATTGCAATTTAACCCTAGATATGAGCGTCCTCTCATATTTCCAGAGAGTGAGTGGAGAGCACTCATCCATGACGGAAAAGAGAAAAGGGCAAAGAAAGAAGGAAAAATGCCAACTGGACCCGCAAAGTAAATTACAACTTTAATTCAATAGCTTTAATTTTCTCTATGTCTAAAATAAAAGTGTGCTATGTCATATCTGACTTCAATCTTTTGATGCTAGGTTGCTTGACACCTCGAAGGCAACCAAAGCTAGGATTGAAAAAAAGGGCCATCACAAGCTAGGCCAGGGCAGCTACTTGAAATTAGCCGCAAGAATTGTAATTAAGTAGCTAAACATCTTATAATTAATTGTATCGCCTTCCAACGCTTTTGTAATCCTATCAAATATGATTAAAAATACACAATCATATGTAATGTAGGGTGATGACTTCGGAACAGAAACTACAGAGGAAGATAAAAATATCGCTTTCCATTTCGGCTATCAAGCCGTAGTTGAACGTCGCAGAAGCTTGGGGCAGGTTCCAAGATCCAGAATGCCTGATAAGGTAAAACATTAACCTTTCAATATGTTTGTTTTCATCCATAAATTTAATGTCTAACAACTTTGTCTAAATCAGGGGAGCAACATTACCGACGAGGCAAATAACCCAGTTTTAGAGCCAGATGTAGATGATCCTCACGTGCAACCTAATCATTGTAGTGGGGACCAGACCGACAATGCTACTATCAGTGAGGGCCGTGACGGTAATTAATTTCCACTTATAATTTTTTCTAATTATACCTTGATGGTTGTCCTTATAACGCTTTTTGTTTAAATGACAGAGAATGTTTCCCTTGAGGATCTTACCACCAGAGAGGAAGACAGGGCAACAGTCCCAACGGTGACAACTGGTGCACCAGGTAAATAATCTCATTGCAATTTTTTTTATTAATATTATCGAACTAGTTCAATGATATTTAAAAACTGACAATTAAAATTTAATATTATCTGTTTTTGTAGGTGATGCCCCGTCACTGGATGAGACCAGACATCGTGACTACGCAACTAGGTCAGCGGCGACAATTGGTGCACCAGGTAAATAATCTCATTGCAATTTTTTTTTATTAATATTACCGAACTAGTTCAATGATATTTAAAAACTGACAATTAAATTTAATATTATCTGTTTTTGTAGGCGATGCCCCGTCACTGGATGAGCCCAGGCATCGTGAATACGCAACTAGGTCAGCAGTGCGGGTTGAAAGGCACGAAACAGGAGCAGAGCACGATGATATTGATGATGTAATTAGGAGCTTTAAAAATAGGAAGAAGAAAAAGAAAATTTGACAATGTAAAATATTGTATTATTATAAGACAAACGTTAACATACTTGGAACATTTTTTTGCGTTATATAAAAAACTCATTTATCATACTATTTTTATGTCAAGCATTAATTGCAATGTTTCCTTGCGTACTTTTTGTTGAATTGTTTTTTTACTAGTTATTGAATATTTTTTTTTATGATCATGAAAGTAAAAATTGAAATATAGATTGGGTATTGGGGAATTGAGAGTGATGTGAGGGGGGGGGAGGGGCCATAAGAGCTTCCACCTTCACGTGGTTGGCCCTGTTTAGTAGAGAGTAATTTATTGGAGCGATTTAATCTTGGAGCAAACCTCCCTTGATCCAGCGTAGCAACAAAAAAGTCACTGTTGACTTAGTTGCTACTCTTTCAGATCGTGGGAGGCTTGTTCCAAGTTCATGCAACTCCAATAAATTGTTCTTGAAACGAAGAGGAGCTTATTCAAGTATGTTTTGACATTTTCAACATATGTTATAACATTATCATAAGAATGCATCTTAGAGTAAAAAATACTACATCAATTACTTGTATTTATTGTATAGATAATGATGGATTTTGATTAACTTGGCAGTGCAGATACAAATCCTCTTGCATCATGAGCAATACAAATTGTCAACCAGGGTCATGTCCAAGATATTTTTTCTTGTGCGCTTGACCAGGTTCGTAATGTCACATTTTGTAAGTTCCTTTACAGTTCATAATTCAATATTAAGCTTGTTCATGATTATTATCTAGGGTTTTTGTATGTGTTTTTTCATCTATTTGATTGTAAGCAACTCTGCATGTTTCCTGTTGTTCACTATGATTTCTCCCATTACCACTCCCAGGATGAATCCGACTTTATTGTTACATAGGTTACTTTATTGTTACTATGATTTCTCCATTTACGATTTCATAGGTTACATCATGTAAAGTTGTCAATCTCGTGTTGGTGATGAGCTTTAGTTCTCCAGATTTGGGGCTTTTCTGATATTTTCTCCCTCATGTCATTCCTGCATCACCTCGTTGTTTGAGCATGCCAATTTTCTACCACTTGTACCAATTGGAACATGTCAATCTCTGAGTGGTGCCACATTTCACCTATTTTTAGTGAGAGTTTAGGGTTTCTCTAACATAGCTTCAGAAATCCGATTCAGTGCCTGCTTGAATATCGTCACATAATACTCATGGTTTGGATTGATGAGCATGTTCTAAATGGTTGGTTGATTCATAAGAACCACCTATATAGTCATCTTGAGATATTTCAGAAGTTTTCTCGGGTTTCCTTTTTCACCGTTTCTAGTGGGTGGGATGGTGTGGGGTGATCCATCAATACTAGTGCTCTTGTAGTAGGGAATTTGTTTTTGGGGATATAAAGGAGCATTTGATGTAGATATCCCATTGGATGCATTCATAGATGGGCACGAGAGGTCTAGAATTTAAATTAAAAATAAGCAACCTCTAGCATGGCAACCTGAAGGCTGCGAGAGACACTGGTTAAAGATTGTTTTGTGGTGGCCTTAATATAGTCGTGATTTCTTTCTATTATCTTAATGCAAATATATAGTCCGGTCTCATTAAAATGAGGATTGTGGTTGTATTTCTTTTTGGTTGTTTCTCTCTTAATGCTCCAGAAGTTGCCAAAAGTTGCGATAGTTGTTTAGTTTGCCTGTTACAACTTAAAAGTGGTTTTTAGCAATGGGAGTCATGCTTTTTAAGGTTCATACTAATATGAAGATCTTGTAATTCTATATTCAGCATAAGAGAAGATGGCCTCTGCTTTGGGCGGTATGACAACAATTGCCACATCTACCTCATTGGGTAACAATGGAAAGGGGAAGAAGTTGGGTGCAATGTTTGATAGTTATGGCAGACAATTGTCTTCTCTTTCAGTTTTTTCACCCATTTCCTTTAATCGCTCAAGCAGAAGAGGGACTCTGAGATTATGCGACAGAGAGAAGGTAGTTAATACAAGAGCTATGGAAAGGGAGTTTTACTTCAACAAGGATGGCTCAGTGACAAAAAAATTGCAGGTCAGAGAAAAAATTATGTTTAAAGGAAGGTCACCTGCACGTGAAACTTCACTGCGGTGGATCTTTCCTTGTCCACTTATATTCAATTTTAATGTGTTATTTTAATTTTTCATGGAGGGTTGTTTTGGCATATGGTCTGGCATTCAATTGCACACTTACCGAAAGCATTGTCAATTTGTCTTGCAGGCGGTGTGAACAAACTTGCTGATCTTGTTGGAGTCACCCTTGGGGCGAAGGGAAAAATGTTGTCTTGGAGAGCAAGAATGGTTCTCCGAAAATAGTTAATGATGGTGTGACAGTAGCTAAGGAGGTAATTTGTAGATGTGTGCTCTGGTTTTATTTTTAACGTTGTATTAGTTCCCCCTCTTAAATGTCTTAGATTTGGTAGGCATAATTTGAAACTCAAAGGTGAAAGGAAACATATTTGTTACCCAGTGGTCTACTTGGCCTATGGACTAGCCACATTAGAGTAATGCATAAAGCTTTTCACAACAATAAAAGGAAAGGGTTATGGTTGAGTCAAATTTTATTTTTATTGACAGTGTAATGAAATGTATCTCAATGCTATGGTTTTAGCCTTTTTATTGGTTGAATTAGAGGACCCAGTTGAAAATATTGGGGCCAAGTTGGTAAGGCAAGCTGCGGCAAAGACAAATGATTTAGCTGGGGATGGAACCACAACATCTGTTGTTCTTGCACATGTTGGAATATTGAAAATTTCCAGAACAATGAATGGAGAATAAATCTCCCTTCTTTTAACACAGAAAATAAAAATTTCTTTGACAGGAGACAGAGTTTCAATACTTTGAAAACAAACTTCTATTCCCTTCAATAACTCAAAAAAAAACTATTACACTTCTTCCTCACTAAGAGGGATTACAAAATTATGACTGCTACAAAATGCAGTGCATAAAACCAACTCACTGTCTGTTCAAAACAAACATACTCTGTCTCTAAAACACTCTGCCGTGTTTTTCACTTTCGCACTGTTGTGCATACACACTTAAAAACTTACACTCAGTCTTTCACTTTTTACACACTGCTGTGTAATAAAAAATTTACGTACTGTCTATAAAAAAAACTACCAAGCTTTTTTTTCCTTTTTATTTTTATATGCCGTAACATATAAAACATATTATAATAAACCCTCTTTAAAAAAAAAAAAAATTAAAACTAAATTCTATGGCCCACCTTTCATTTCGCATATGATATATATATATAACATATGTTTAAAACATATGTATATATTAAAGCATACATAAAATTAAACTATCAAAACATTAAAGAACCCTTTCCGTCGGACTTCAAAAGTCTGAAAAGATTGAATTTCAAACCAAATTCGCGTTCCAAAATGGGATGCTGACGTCTACCTAATTTGTAACGCAAATTCTCAATCCAATGCGCCTTATAAAAAATTTGGGTCCGGTTTTCAGGTTTTCAGATTCCCTTCAATTTCATGCGATCCAATATTAATGCTCCACGTGTCCTCCTTTTGAATTTACAAAACTGTAGGGTAAATTTATGTTTGTTTAATTTCTGGTTGGTGAATTGCGTTAATGTTGGCTGTTGTGTTTAAATACAATCCTGTACAGAAATATGGCTGTGGCCGTCTACAAAAAAAACTTGCAGGAATTTTAAATGCTGAATTAAATTTCTGGATGGCATGCAAGCAACCTCCAAAAAAAATGTTGCTGTTGCATCCGTCCTTCTGCTGCAGCAGTTGAAGTTAAAATTCAACAGCACAGGGTTTAATAAGTGAGGGTGTAAAGGTAACTTTTTGTCGATAGTACTGGATTAAGATCATCTATTCATTTTTTTAGGGTCTTATGGTGTTTGGTTTTTTAGTTTTGGGTTTGGCTTATTGAGTCTAAGATATTTTTTGAGTGAAAAAATTGCTATCAGGTATTAAAAAATTTTGGTTCTTTTGTCAAAATTTTATGAGCTTGTTAGGAAATACAAAACTGACAATGGTTGTATCTTAAATTTGTGGAAAATAATTTGAAATGAAACCTTTTTGTTTAGGTTGTTGCAGCAGGTGCAAACCCCGTTCAAATTACTAGGGGCACTGACAAGACAATAAAGGCCCTTGTTTCGGAACTCAAAATTTTGTCAAAGGAGGTAAACGCTTGCCTTTTGAGTAGGCCGGTTTTCCTTTTTGCTAATGGTTTGGTGTATCTAATTGAATTAGTTGCCTAAGGTATTTTTGGTTGCAAACTCCTTTTCATTTTTCATACAGTATTGGCCTTGTGGAATACATTTGGTTGTGTGGTCTTGTTAGATCTACAACATTTGTAGTTGTTTAGTCTTATGGCCGAGGTGCACTTTTATTATGGAAATAGTTGATGCAATATTGTCATTTAATCCTTAATGCAGGGTAGCATGTTGAGAAGTTTCATGTGAAACATTTGGTATTCAAAATGACACTTGATCCTATACAGCATCATGCACTTGACTTCAAAATTCATATTCAAAGTGTGCCAGACAATTCTTGCAAAATTTCAAATGTTTATGTTGTTTTAAACCATTATCTTTTTCATGTATTGGATGTTGAAAATGAGAAAAATACTTTGGTATGAAACCAACTGGTGAATAATTTCCAGCAAAACAACCACTTCCAAGACATGATTTAGAAGTAGAACATATGTACTTATGAAGCATAGAAAGATATCCTTGATGCATTGTCAATGTTTGGCTAGGGTTATTTTGGGAGAAAATAACTCCTTATTCCTAGAATAGTGATCTTCAATACAAGTAAATGCCAAAGAAGAGAGATCATCGTGTGACATAAACCTATTAACAAAAGTGAACAGGGAATGATTATTAATTATGGCATACTAAGTTGTCAGTGATTTTGACTATTTGTCTTTAACATGTAAAAATGTCAAATTCCAAACTTACATCATCATGGTTTGGCATCATGAGCTTGACTAATTGTCCACCATGCTCATAATTTCATTGTTGTATTCATATCTATAAACAACGTTTCAAATAATAATAAAAAAGTTTTATAAGAAAAATCCAGACCTCCATGCTGCTGCTCCTTGTGAGACAAAGTCAAAATTTCATTACACAATCTGACACATAAGAATCTCCTATATCCCGGTGGTATGTATCCAAATTATTATAATAGTGTCTTCAAGACTTATGTTGACATTGCCAATGAGATATTTAAGAAATGAAAGATGGAGCCTTCTTCATTGTTGTATATGTAACAGTCTTTTATTAATATAAAGATTGATGGTTTTGTCTTTCTGAAAATGAAATATAAAAATAATTTATTGTGGTCAATTGAAAAGTTTTTTTTAAAAGCTTTTCATTATGGAAGGGCGACATAGATATATGCCCTTCTAATTGAAATTCGGACCTGCCCTTCAAATTTGATCACTGTGTGGGACCTTAACAAACAATAAAACTATTCCGTCACGCGTTATATAAAACATATAACAAAACCTTTGTCAAAACTTCAAACGAACCCTTTAGCCGTGGGTATTTCATCACGAATTGATCATTTTACCATGTACTTTCTTCTAGAGGAATATTCTTCCACTTGATTAGGTACTTCATAATGGTTATATGTCAAAGAGATACAAAATGTTTATCTATAACTTTTTTTGGTTCAAGAATCAACTTTCATTCTTCATCTAATTTTGGAAGTTCTATTTACATTGGCATATTTTTTCCCAAAACCTTTTTTAGGCAAGATACATGAAAAACCTTATGAATGCAAGAAGAAGGAGAATATAACTTCTATACCACTTGTGCAATCCTATGAATAATTATTTAGGGCCATAACATTTTTGAGCTAATTCTTTATTCTTCTTTTTCTTGAATGAAGATTGCTTATAATGTTATAATCTAAAAAATACCCAATTACCCTCCTCAAATTATCTTTCACTTCAATGTTGTTCCCTTTGTTGTTTTATCATGTTTCATGTCATTTGAAGGTTTTCCATAATAATTTTCAAAGTTTCTTTAGTATTTTCCATATGTGACTCTGTTTCCTATACTTTGGACTTATCTTGCAAAAAGTATGAGATACTAGGATATGGATATCCATAAAGGGCCTTAAATGGGGAAATTTTAGTAGATGTGTGATAGGTAGTATGATAGTATCATATTACCATTCTTCCTTGAGGAACCCACTTCATCCATTAAGATTGCTTTTATAAAGAGTAACATTGTAGATAACCTTAAAAACATTTGTTAACTATTTTTGTTTGACCATTTGATTGTGTTTGATATGTAGAACTCATAGCAGCTAGTGTTTCTCCACTCATATTAAATAATTATTTCCAAAATTTTCTTGTTACTATTACTTTAGGAAAACCATGAAGACTATGAATTTCTTTCATGGACACTTTTGCCACTTGGTTTGTTGTTTATGTACTTTGAGCTCTACAAAAAAAATCTACAAAATTTGTCTATATAAATGACCACAAAAATGTAATACTTACCTTTATATTTCAGTAACCCTGCAATAAAGTCTATTGATATATCTTCTAGTCTTTGAATATGTATGTGGAATGGTTGAAGTAACCCTAGAGATTTTACTATCTCTCTTTTATTTATTATGCAAACCTAACCTTCTCTTACAAATTTTGAATATCTTTCTTCATTCCTTCCAAAATATATTTTTTGATCCTTTGAGATGTTTTAAGGAACCCTGCGTCCTATCATCAGAGAGACATGGGACTCCCTTAATATTTGTTTATTCAAATATGCTTGTGTGCATAAAAATATTCTACATTTGCACCAAAGTATATCTATCTTTCACTCCCAATGCTCCATAGAGTTCATCCCATCCTTTATAAATTTTAGTTTTTGTTTAGTACTATTGTTATTTTTCCATTATGGCAAGCTTCTTCTAGCCACCTAGAAATAGAAAATGTAATTGGATATAAATTTGAGGCCTCTTCTATTTTAGAAAGAGCATCATGTACTAAATTTTCCTTACCCTTTTTGCAGATTATCTCAAAATTAAAACTTTTCATTTTTTCGACTCATTTTTGTTAATCTTCTAATGAAAATCATAGCTTCAAAAAATACTTTATTCTATCATGGTATATCTTGACTTTAAAGTACCTCCCAATGATATACTATCCCCATTTTTTATTTCATGTAATATTGCTTCCATTTATTTTTCATATGTAGATTTCACCAAATATTTTCTTTGAATTCCTTGCTTTTAAAAGCCAATGATATCCCTTATTGTGTTAATGTTACGTAAATTCCTTGTCCTAGTGCCTCACACTCTACTATTAATGTTTTACCAAAAGTAGGTGCAACCGATGTTGGTGTAGAAGACATGGCATCCATTAAAAGAGAGAATGCCAAAGTAGCCTCATCATTCCATATAAATGATATTTTCTTCAAGAGATATGTGAGCGGATTTGAAATGCATGCATAATTCTTAACAAATTATCAATAATATCATGTAAGTCTAAAAAATCTTCTAAGAACCTTGATTTTCTTAGGAATAGGTCATTTTGTAATAGCTTGCGTCTTTTGAGGCTCCAACTTCACTCCTTCCTTTAAAACAATATGAACCAAATACTCGAATTCTTATTTCCTAAAAGCACATTTGGATATTTTTACATAAAAATTATTGTTCTCAATAATTTATATAACTTTTCCACATGTTTAGTGTGGTATTCCCATGATTTATTATAAATATGTGTATTATCAAAGAAAACCAACACAAATTTTATAAGATGGGATCAAACAAAATTTTTCTTAAGTCAAGTCCGCCGGACTTCAAAAGGCGATAAACCATAATTCAAACCAAATTCGTGTTCTAAAATAGCCTGTTGACGTCGACCAATTTTGTGACGCGAAAACCAATTGAATTCCGCCCTAATATTTTTCGGGTCCGAAGTTGGGTTGGCGTACGGAGGGAGAGTTGTGACGCAAATTTCTTGTCAAATTCGCCCTAATCTTTTTCGGGTTCGGATTTCCACTGCAGGATCGACCCAAACAAAGATCCGCTCCAATCAATTTATGCCATGTGTCCTCAATCAAATTTTGCCCTGTTCCTGGATGCGGGTGCAGTTGATGGTGTTTAAGGCGATGGGACATGGATGTGGCAATTTCATATCAATCGCATTAAGTTTTAACGCTGTTCAATTAAGTTCCAAGGTTTTCACATCAAATCACATTAAGTTTTAACACTATTCAAGATTGGACCTCCACTCCTGTTAGCGATTCCGCATGCTCTAATATGATCTGGCCTTCGACACTCATTAATGATGAGAGATTAATTATGACGGGCGTCCTTCGATTGCATTGTAGTTGGGTCGATAAAATGACGTTTCGCTATGGTTTTTCAGACGAGCCAGTTGCTGGGTTACACTGCCTGCTCACTGTGACGAGAAGGAGAAGTGGTCAGCTGAACTGCTGCTTAGACTTTGCTGCATATCTGCATTTCTCTCGGTTTGGTCTATGTTTGTCTTCCTCTGTTTCTTGGAATTCTGCTTCTCTATCTCATCTTGTGCCCACTGTTGAGACTGCACCCATGCCTCGCCTGTGTCAAAGGATGCGTTGCCGCAGGGGGAGCACTAGAGGTCAATCCCTGCGCGCTCCCTCCATGCCCTCAACCGAGTCGTCTTCCCAGTCCAGTGATTATCACGCAGGTCGCTATCTACATACTAGAAGTGGGCAGGGTCGGGTTCTAGGATCTGGCCACCGTATGGGCTCCCATGCTCCTCATTTCCCCACCGCTTCACCTTCTCCCATGACACGCACTGCGCTTTTTTCCTTTAATTGCTCTTTGAATCGCCCATGAATCACAGCTTCAATTACTGTGGTTTTCCGTGAGGAGGCCCAAATGGAAGAACAATGCACCCATCCGGCGGGTCTGAGCTCAGAAAAAGCCAACCAGCATTCGGGCCTTCAGGAGGGGAGCAGTGGCATGAATGTGGAGATAGCACCTGGCGATCCTGGACCTTCCGAAGGATGGTGTCGAATCGTCGAGGAACCACTAGAGGAGTAGTTTGGTTAATTTTCTTTTCTTGCTTCGCGGCCCACTTAATTGGGCTGCTTTTAGATTATATTACTATGCTGGACCTTTGTAATATTTTTGAATTCTGTAAATGTTCAAGACTGGTTTCCCCGTATGAGGGCAATCTTCTTTTTTGATTTTTTGATGACAAATTTTCCATGAGTCTGGGCAATGTTTTTGACTTCGGTGTAATTTTATTCCCACTGTTAATAGATTAAATTTACTTAGAAAAAAAAATGTTTCCCTGTTTCTATTTTAAACCTGTTTTTTGAAATACAGAGCCATGTTTATATGATTGTTTATAGTCGAAGCGCTGCGGGGTGGTTTATTATATTAATATTTCACGGTCGAATTATGTTCATAACAATTGGAAAAAAAATGTTGCCCTGTTTCTATTTTAAACCTGTTTTTTGAAATACAGAGCCATGTTTATATGGTCTACGTATTATACTCTTTCTCTGTATATCTACAGGAACCTTTTTGCTATGAACAGGGTGGATGTTGTAGTGGGCTACTAATGGAAACAAGCGAGCCTGAACCTTACATCTCGGATGCAACAGATGGTTACTAATTTTGGAATCAAGCGAGCCTGATCTTACAAGCGAGCCTGGGTTTCTGCAGATGGTTTTTATTTCCGGGAACAAGCGAGCTAGAACATACAATCGACCCTGGGTTTATACATATTTTTGCTCTATCATGGATGCTTTTTGTGTGAGGCGTATATCAACAATACATGTCTCTGCACATTTCCTGTATCCGCTTTATGATACTATTTTATGTGTTGACAGGTTATCACTCTGCCTTCAAAACTAGCAATGCTGGTTTATTGATATGGTCTGATGGTATTTTTATATTTTGGACATATCACACTCCTTACATGATTAGCGTTTTTATCTGTTCAAGGATTTTGGGTACTTTAATTTGTATTTGGAACAATGGACGTCGGTACTCTATCTATTGCTTTACTATTCTACATACTGCTATTTCACTTTCTTATATATGCCTCGGGCATATTTGGATGCTTTCTCAGATTGTCGATAATCTCCATGTGGACCGTTACTGGGTTTTATATCAAGTCGCTGTATGTGACATGGGGTATTTTTCTATCATTGTCTGGGGTGGGACTTCCACTTTTCTGGATGGATATTTGGGTTCCAATCTTCAGATGTGAAAATGTAATGACTTCATGGACTGTTTTACTTCATATAATATATTTAAAACAATGTTTTTTCTCTTGTGAAAAAAAAAATTGTTTACAGTGGAAGCGCTGCGGGGTGGTTCATTATATTAATATTTCACGGTCATTGGAACGCCCACAATTCATAACAAATATTGGAGATTTACTGTCTTGTTTTAAAGTTTCATTTTTTTATAAAAAATTGAACCCGCCGTCGGTATACCGATGCCTTGTAAGCATCGGAATTACGACAACTTAAAAACGTCGGAAGAGCGACAGTATAAAAACGTCGAATGAGCGACGTTCAAAACGTCGGACCACATTTCGTCGGAATTGCGACAATTTACAAACATCGAAAGAGTGACGTTCAAAACATTGGACCACATTTCGTTGGAATTGTGACAGTTTACAAAATTCGGAAGAGTGACGTCCAAAACGTCGGACCACATTGCGTCGGAATTGCGACAGTTTAAAAATGTCGGAAGAGCGACGTTCAAAACGTTGGACCACATTTTGTCGGAATTGCGACGGTTTAAAAAAGTCGGAAGAGCAACGTTCAAAACGTCAGACCACATTTCGTCGGAAGTGCGACAGTTTACAAACGTCGGAAGCGCGACGGTTTGGGAAACGTCGAAAGAGCAACGCTTGTTTGGAAGCGAGGGAAAAAGTGTCGGTAGTGCGACACTTTGTAAGTGTCTTGGAATTGCGACGGGATGGTAAACCATGTTTTTCCCATCCTCGAACTGTTGCTCTTGCGACGACAATGTGTCAGAATATCGACGAATTGGCTGTCGGAAATTGGGCCAAATTTACTAGTGCTTCTTGCCTTTCGCACCAGATTGAGAAGCATTCTTCTTGCTCTTCCCCTTCCTTGCTTTTGCAGCCAAAGAAAAATTTTCTTCATCTGAGTTCTTTGATGAAGATCCGTCCCTGGTACTTCGCCTTATCTCCTCTTGCACAAGATCCGACCAAAGTCGCTCCCATCCTGGCAATTTCTCCCGACCATTGACAGAGTCCTGATAGGAATGCCAACTATTCAGAAGCCCAAGGAGATCCAAGCTCACCAAGTCCTCGTCATCAATAGTAACCCCCAAACTTCCCAGCTTATCCCTGCATTCGATGAAATTTGTGAGGTGCTTGGGCATACTATCACCTTTCTCCATTTTTATGTTCCTGAGTTTATCCTTGAGTGCCAACTTCCTCTGGTCGCTCTTGCTTTGGAATAAATCTATCAAAGCTTTCCACATCAAGAATGGAGAAGCCTTACCATGAAGGTTGGACACTATGTGATCCTTCACACCTTCCAACATAATCCTTCGACACTTTGCTATCTTCTTTTGCCATGCGTCAAGTATGCCAACATCGCTAGAAGTAGGTTTTGGAATTTTTGCATCTATGAACTCCTTCAACCCATTGTCATCTAGCACCGCCTCCATCCTGTCCTTCCATGCAATATAATTCGAGCTGCCCTCAAGAGCATACTCCAATCGCAATCCGTTGAAAGACATCTCAACTTCGACACCAAGAAAACACTGCTGCAAATTCGAATTCCACCAGCTCAAAACTCAACCGCTTCAATGTTTTGCAATTGCTCCAATGATCAATATCTCTCTGATACCATGAAGAAATTTGAATAAATAATATGTTACCCACCGAGATTCTCCTGATCACACACTATTTTAACTTCATGCACAATACAAAATCTCTTCTACCTTTGATCATTAATTGCGGAAATAAAAACAATCGCATGCTGTTGGAGAGGTAAATCCCCTCTGTGGACAGAGGCAATCCCTACTAGCCCAGATCGGGTCTAGCAACAATCGTATCACGCTAAGGCACAAGTTCCTAATTGAAATAGACCAAATTACGAAGAAGGCCTACCTTAATTCCAACGCTATTGTTCGTAGAGAAGATAGCACTCCCATTTCCTTGCTCCAACAGATCACAATTCTCCCACTTGTCAAGATTGAACACCTGCACACACAAGAAACACAACGAACACACAAGCGTAAACCAAATATATGCAATTATGTATCAGTCAGAGAAGATACAACTCATAATCACAATGAACAATACGAGTGGAACCATAACCAAAGTTGCGTATCATTAATTAATACAAAGAAAGATACAACCTGGCTCTGACGCTGAATCTTCCTTCGGCGGGTCGACAGCGGAATACGTCTCGGTAAAGCTCGTTGGGAGTGGGACAAGCCTCTCTCTTTGTTTTTCTTGACAATAATCTCCTTGCTACTGATTTGGCTCTATGAGGACTATCAAGGCTCTTGCAGCATTCTTTAGGCTATGAAGGCTCTTTGAGACTAGCTTGAAAAGGAAAACATCAAGCTTATATAGATCATGGAAGGGGAGTTGGGATCCCTACAATCATGGGATTGGCCCTATCCTCAAGGAAGCTTCCATGAGAGGTGGAAAACCACTTCCTCTACATGGAGATCCGGAGCCAAACCTCCCAACTCAATTTAGAGACTAGTTTAGGAATTGGTTGGAGTCAATATTTCGCCATTTATTTTTAAAAAACACTCCTTAATAAGCCTGGTGTGGGTACAACACTGAGACAGTGCGCTAGCTGGAGCGCCCTCTTTGGAGTATTTCCCCCATTGGTGTGAGGGTTGAACTGGCTAGTCGTGCCAAGGAAAAAAAGGCTATTTTTAGGGTTTTTCACAAGGAATTGTCTTTAGGGAAATGAATGTCTTTGTTCAGGGGAATTCCATGAAAGTGGTTTCAGGTCATGTCACTGCTCACAGGTCATGGAATAAGCCCTCCAATGTGCGGGACGGGGAATTGCAGGGACAGTGACAAATTGCTGTGTAACAGATGCCCCCTAAAGCATGAGGCTTGAAAAAGAGAGAGGGGTGAAATGCTTTACGAGAATGTGTCCAACTGAAAACACTACCGTCGGAAAACCTGCATAGAGAAGCAAAACTGATATCTCAAATACATGATATATGTTTTATGGGTGCAGCCATCCATAACAGAGTATACAATAATCCAGACCCAAGGCATGGATGCAGCCATCCAATGAGGATCGATAAATAGACTCAGGCATGGTCCCAGCCATCCAGTGAATGAGTCATGTAACCAATCATAATAATCCACATAATCGCAGTCTGGATTCTAACAGACAAAATCCAGGGTCTTGCGCTCCATCTCGACCTGAACAAAGTACAAGTTCAAGCATGTGAATAAGTGAGCTGAAGTCGAACATGCAAGAACATCATCTGATTACCAGCTAATGATGAAAGCTGTTAACAGACGCGAGAGATACCACCAATAGTGACAATGGACCTCAAGGTACTATAGGTACAATCTACGACATGTGAATCAATGAGCTAGCATCGAACACTGTAGAATCACTCGATCGGAGGCCAATGATGAAAACCTCACGTCGAACGCGAAGAACCTGCCATTGAGGCATGTAGGCTCCAAGGTACCAGAAGGGAGTCTCTAGATCAGCTTCCCGGATAATGAGCTGAAGTCGACAGGAAGTGACCTTGATCGAAGATGGGCCATAGTGTTTCCCACATCATCGATGCGAGACAGAGGAAAATAATGTTTGTGAATCAGGATCATATGAGAATCAGAGGAAGGTTGAAACTTTGCAGAGGTCAACTTCTCTTGAACATATCGGCGGCACGACAGTGGATTTGGCAGTATTTGACATCAAAAGATCAGGGGTCATGATGACGAGGCAAAGAGCAGATGAGAGGTCAAAAGGGATTACCCAAACCCATGGAGGCAAGCAGAAAACGAGATGAGATGTCCCCAACTTGACACGAATGCAGACAAGTTCCATGTTCAAGAGCAACATACTGCCAACACGACGATGATACCGGTTCCATTTTCCCCACCATTTCTGGTGAGTACCCAATTATTTTTGAAGACAAGCTTGAAGGGGATAGCATATTCTTATAATATAAATCCGTCCTTCGGAGGAATCCATCCTAGTACATTTAACGAGCCCTAGGAAGGAGAAACTCGAATATTGTCATTACGACTAAATCCGATGTCATCAGGGTTTAGTGAGTTTGAAAAAGGAATAACTTGACGTCTTTTCATGTTTAGAGAGTTTGAAAAGATAGTGGAAAAGTAAACTCCAACAGTCCCTTTTCGTAAATAGTTCCTCAAATCCGAAAAGGTAGAAAACTATGTCTGAGAAAACCTCCTAGTCGCGATAGGCTAGGGTATTCCTTTTTCGTAAATAATCTATCCCAGCCCGAAAAAGGGGTAAACGTATACTAGGTAGATGTCTTTTCGTAGCCACTTTAACGAGATCAAAACGACAAGAGACTCGGCAATCTTTTCATGTTTAGAGAGTCAGAAAAGAGCTGAAAGTTGACTCCTCCTGGATGAACGAGTGGTTTAAAGGGTAGCAACTGGTTCTGGTAATGGTGGAACTGCTCAGAACACATAAATGTTAAGAGGTTTCCTAACAAATACCACTCATCACAGCGGTTCCTCAAGAATGGGTAAAACAACCAAGTGAAGGCATATGTTCGGCCAAGCAGATAATGACGATGGAGTGAGAAAACCAAGGCTCATATGAAAAAAACAGGCTGATAAAATGGCAATCATAAGAGGTAAAATGGGAAAGGTTTCATTTTTACACAAGCTTGAAATTAGGAAACTCTGGTTGAAGTTGGTTTCATTTTTACACAAGCTTGAAACAAAGATAAACTATGCTTGAAACTGGTTCATTTTTACACAAGCTTGAAACGGAAACAAAATATGCTTGAAAAAGTAAGCATGCCCCCATCATGGTGACTCAATTCAAGGTACATGCCCCCCAAGCTTCAATCCATATGAAAGGCAGATGGAGTGAAGGTTCAAGTTACGAGATCAAGAGAAAGACTCGACTGGGATTTTACGAGAACTTATCAAAGACTTGAATTGAACAGGAAAGTGTTTCATTGTTTTAACAAGGTTGACACATTAAAAGAACTATCCTCATGACCCCTTGTTTCATTTTTTAAGGAGCTTGACACAAGAAAACGAACTCTGCTCCAACAGACAACTCATCATAATGAACAAGAAGTCATCGCTTCCAAGAGTTCCACTCCCGATGGAAGGAAAACATCTTGGAAGTTTAGACCCAATGCCCCTAGCACACTATGCACGACGACATCATCATTTAGTACAGGCACAGGGTAGGTAGCCACGTAGTTGACCTGCGGTGGGGCAGATACAACGGGTGGATAAAAACCAAGAAGGGATGAAGGCGGGCCAGCTGCCACATCAGGACCAAAGAACGAAAGCTGATCAATGGTCACGATCTGTCTTTCATGTGGAAATCAGACCACACGAAAAAGAGAGGAGACAAGCGCTCCCATGGCATAGGTGTAATCGCGCCCCAAAAGCAGATTGAAATCTAAAGGGCTTGGAACAACCATCACATCCATATGGATAGTTTTACCTCCCAAAATAACAGGTAACCTTGGAAGGATCCCTAACGGTTGACTAGTTCTTCTGTTAAATGCCAACAGATTCTGCGTAACAGACACAAGCGGCGGCGAACCAAAAGCTTGCCAAGTATTTGAAGATAGAACACTAACAGATGTGCCTTCATCTATAACAGTGCTGGGTATGACCAAACCAAAGGCCTGTACCGTTATCTCGAAAGGCACATAAGACAGAAGGCGGTATCCTGCAAATCGACCCCAATTGAAGGAAGTGACCAAACTACTTGGAGGGGCTACCATCGAACTGAGATAGTCTTCCCATGGTGTTACGATAGAAGAAGGAGCATCATCCATGACCTCCATCTCAAAGGTGGGAGGGATATCCTCCGGGACCTCCATCACGGGAGGTGGAGGAGAGGCTTCTTGAGGTATAGGGATAGGAGAATCTTTCTCCAAGTCTGAAGAATCTGAAGAAACAAGAAGAACCTGAGGGGTGTGAGATCCACTCTCCACAGAAAAGACCTGGTGCACCACAGATGGGGCCAGCTCAACCGATCCCATGACCAATGGTTGGTCAGGGATGGATTCATGAATTTGAATTTTCGGGGGAGCGAGATTGACCAAGGATGACTATTGACCAATCGTAGGATCAGTTGGTGGACTCAAAGAAAGCTGATTATAACCAGCTGGAAGGCATGGTGTAGAATCAGTTAAGTTGTCCAAAACACATTTGGCTTCATCCATATACGAAAAAAGGTGAATGGGATGGTGCCCCACACAGAACTTACAGGGATGGCAAGCTTACCCTCATTCTTAAGAGTTTTACTAGCACTAGCTGAAGACGTGCCCCCAAACTGACTCCCGGAAGCCAAAGGAAACGACAGATGACCGTTAGACCATACTTCGAGCACCTTGGGAATGCCAGGGCAGTCTCGAAGAAGATGGTTTCCCATGCAAAACATGCAAGGGAACTTGAATTTCCGTGGAGGGTTGGAAGTTTTATCAAGAGGAGGTGCTTTGGAAGTAGTAGCTTCAGCCTTAGCCTCTCTCTTATCAGAATTCTTCTTCTTTGTCTTCTTCTTCTTCTTCTTCTTAGCCACCTGGTTACTCTAATCCAGACTTTCACCAGGCGAAGTAGAAGAGGAGGATGCAGAAATAGGCGAAGAAGGGGAGAGGTCCACCTTGGAATCAACTTGATGTTGTTCAGGTGGAGGAGACGGTTGAACAGAGATCGAGGCAATCGAAACCACAGAGGTTGAAAACAACCAAATAGGCAACCCAATAGTTAACCTAGGAAGGGACAACGTTGCCATATAAGGAGCACCAACATTTCCAAAAGGAGGAAAATGAACAGGATTCCCTTTGGAGGGGATTCCTTGGTTGGTGAACTCCGGAAAATTTTCCATCAGAAACGATCTTTAGAACAACACCCTAAGGAAACTAACTTTAACCTGGAATATTTCGTGGGCAGTTAATTTTTAAATTTTTTTAAAAAAACTCTACTGTTTCATCTTTTAAGAGTTGAAAAACAGGAAAAAGGTGACTCTATCGCTTTCAGATTGGAAACAAGCGTGAAAGGACAAGCGCTTGACGATATTTTCAAATTTAGGGAGTCAGTAAAGATCAAAATGAATGTTCTGGATCTCTAGGCAAGAGGGTGTACCAAATAACCGTGAACTGCAATATACACCTTGGTTTCAAAATGAAGGAGAAATCAACCAAGGACTTAACGTACGTGCAGGCAATCTCCCCGAATGCTGTGTCCAGTGTATCATGGGTATAAGGTGGCAGACTTGGCTTCCTACGGATAAAGGATAGCAACCTAGTGGAGTCTCCCTTTATATACGCGATGGTACGGGGAGCACAAGTCTTTACTAGTGCTGTCTAAAGCCAAGAGGCGAACGATAGATACTAGGTTTAACGAAGCCGGAGCACGTCTCTATCCTAGACCTCTAAATATTTCGTTAATGTTTCAATGTTTCCTTAAGGTAAATTGAATAAATTTTAATGTTAATCTTCAATTATGTTTCAATTTTTAGGCCCTAGCGAGTGTAATGTCTCAAAATCTCCCAAATGCACACTACATGCCACAGTATATCATTTCATTCGATGAAAGCTAATTACGAGAGAGTTAAGAGATTTTCACACAATAAAAAAATGACCAGACAACAACCAGTGATGTCTCTAATGCAGCTAATGGAAACTAAAAATATTTTCTTTCAGAGTTATAAATCACTAATAACACAAAAAATATTCAATTTGCATTAAATAATCAAGAGCAAGAGAGATTTTTTGTATTTTCAGTGTTTGAGAGCAGAGTGCACTATACAAATGAAAATTAATGAAATGAACAATTCGAGAAGTGGTAGTAAAAGAGTAAAAGAAAGCAAATTTCACTCAATTCAAACACACAATCAGGCCTCAAATTGACAAAACAATCCCTCAAAACCAAGAGAATCCCAAAGACTCAAATGAACCATGTAATCTAGTCCCAAAACGAGACAAGGCGGAATTCGAATTGAGGAAGAAAACAATCACTCAAGCAACACAACAAAATGATAGACAACCACCAAATGAATGCAGAGAAACAATCACAAAGTTGACTGAACAGATAGAAACCAAAAACTCCCACGGGAGGCTTGACACACTATAGCACCTAGATGCCCTAGGGATAGAATGAAAAATCGATAGAAGAGGGAAAAAAAACCAAAGGATGAAGGCCACAGTCAGTCAAACAAGGCTCCAGAACACGCAGGCAGTCGTAAAAATGCAACCAAAATCATAGATCAAGCTCAGAAAGCTCAAAACAGAGCAAACCCTAGCACCTTACAGAATTGGCACGACTGTCAGGCTGAATCTAGCGCCAGAACAGGATTGGTGCGGGTAATACATTGGAAACATGCACCAATTGGCGCGACTGTTAGGCTAATAAGTGCGCCAGTCGAGTTTACTAAGCGAAAATAAAAAAGAGCAATCCAAGAAACAGACTAGTGATGGTGAAGCTAAACAAAAGCCAAACACACGAAAAGATCTAGCCAAAAGAGTTGATCAAGCAAGCAAAGTCAAGAATCGACCAAAAAGATAAGAAAATACTCCAAATAAATGTCTCCCTAGTGGAGTCGCCAGTTTGTTTTAGAGGTAAATCCCCTCTGCGGACAGAGGCAATCCCTACTAGCCCAGATCGGGTCTAGCAAAAATCGTATCACGCTAAGGCGCAAGTTCCTAATTGCAATAGACCAAATTGCGAAGAAGGCCTACCTTAAGTCCAACGCTGTTGTTCGTAGAGAAGATAGCACTCCCGTTTCCTTGCTCTGACAGATCACAATTCTCCCACTTGTCGCGATCGAACACCTGCACACACAAGAAACACAACAAACACACAAGCATAAACCCAATATATGAAATTATGTATCAGTCAGAGAAGATACAACTCATAATCACAATGAACAATACGAGTGGAACCATAACCAAAGTCACTTATCATTAATTAATATAAAGAAAGATACAACCTGGCTTTGACGCTGAATCTTCCTTCGACGGGTCGACAATGGAATATGTCTCAGTAAATCTTGTCGGGAGTGGGACAAGCCTCTCTCTTCGGTTGTCTTGACAATAATATCCTTGCTACTGATTTGGCTCTATGAGGACTATAAAGGGTATTGCAGCATTCTTTAGGCTATGAAGGCTCTTTGAGACTAGCTTGCAAAGGAAAATGACAAGCTTATATAGATGGTGGAAGGGGAGTTGGGATCCCTACAATCATGGGATTGGCCCTATCCTCAAGGAAGCTTCCATGAGAGGTGGAAAACTACTTCCTCTACATGGAGATCCAGAGCCAAACCTCCCAAATAAATTTAGAGACCAGTTTAGGAATTGGTTGGAGTCAATCTTCCACCATTTATTTAAAAAAAAAACTCCTTAATAAGCCTGGCACGGGTACAACACTGAGACATTGTGCCAGCTGGCACGCCCTCTTTGGAGTATTTCCCCCATTAGCGCGAGGGCTGAACTAGATAGTTGCGCCAAGGAAAAAAAGGCTATTTTTAGGGTTTTTCACAAGGAATTGTCTTCAGGGAAATGAATGTATTTGTTCAGGGGAATGCCATGAAAATGGTTTCAGGTCATGTCACTGCTCACAGGTCACAGAATAAGCCCTCCAATGTGCGGGACGGGGAATTGCAGGGACGGTGACAAATTGCTGTGTAACACATGCACACATTAAAACCATAAACAATCACACATATGAACACAGTATTTTATGGGAAAGCTTAAAGTTGAAAACCCCCAACTATATGTATATTATATGTCATAGAGATCATGTAATAATCATCATACAAAGCTCCTCACAAGCTCTCAGTACAATCTCCAATTTATACACACTAATCAAGCTAGATCTAGCAAAACACATGCTCCAATCTCTGCCACCTGATAGCCTGCCTCTACTACGCAATCACTGCTGAAGAATGGCTCTTAATTAAATTCTAACCACCTAGATTGTACTACGCAATCCTCATTGGCATCTCCAATCAGTGGTTGTTGCAAATCATGCAACAATATAGTCACAACTGATAGTCACACTGCTCTTTCACCTATCTCTTCACTGGTCTCCACTGAAACTGTCCATGCACTGAAGTTAACTAATGTATTCCTTAGTTGATTAATGAGTTTATAATTAGTGAATTAATTAATAATTAATTCACACCACTCTCACTAGTGTATCAATCAGTTAGACTAGATACAACTAGCTCAACTATGTTTAGATTAGTTAAACTGAACACAACTCCATTAACTTCCTCAATCAACTCCACCAAACTCTCACATGAGTTCTAACTAAAGTATCCATGCAATAGCTCCACTTAACCCTCAGGAATAGCATAATTCCTTCTGTCAGCTCCTATGCCACATCTATGCACTTAACTGAAGTGCTCCAAGAGAATAAGATAATGTTTATAGTCCAAATATTATTAAGAGCTAATAATATTCGACATATCTATTTTTAGACTGGCAATCTAAAAATAGATTCTGCTCAATATGTCTAAAAATGAAGTCCATCTATTTTTCCAACTTGACCAACCATCCACAAATAGCATCCTGTAACTCATAGAATATGATCGACATGTCTAAAAATAGACATAGTCTAAAAATAGACTTTGCGCCAAAAATAGCCTGCGGGCCCACTTAGTGAAGGTGACTTCTTTCCACTAAACTCATCATCTTGTTGCAATATCAACAAATTTTATCATAACATTGAGGGTGATGTAGAAAGGAGGGATATCCTCATGTTGTTCCTCTACATGTGGGCCACATACCATGGTAGGGTGATCTTATTGAATGTTCAAGGTATCGTTGTGAAAGGATAATTCAATGTGGTTCATGAAATTCTGTATGTGAGACTAATAGGTTGGATTCTAAGCTAGTTCTCACAAAGGGACTGGGACCCTTATCTTGCTCAAGTCTTGCTCTAGGTTGAACAATGAGACTGTGGTTTTTTCAATTTATCTAGCTAGTTCAAGTCGTGATTTAGGCGACAAGGTATCTTGTGATTTCCTTTCTACTAGTTTGAGTAGGGATTGGAATTATGATTGGGCTTACTTCTCCAATGTGAAGGTCCTTGTCAGTCTTTCAGAACATCGAGAGGATTTTTGCTGGCACGAGGGAATTATTTTGAGTCATGTGAGGTCTGAGGTAGTTGGGGTCTTGGACTGAGTTTTTACAAGTTGTTACATGCATGGACCATGTTATTACAAGTTGTGGACTAACATGTTATAGTTGGTTATAAGTTGTTGAGTTGGTTATTACCTTCGTACTTTTTTGAGATGACACTTGGGATTTCTAATTCAAGAGATATTGACTATACTTTGTAGCTATAATTTGGTTGACTACACCTCGTTGCCCCTAGTGGTGTTGTGGAGTTGAGTATGCAAGATATGTTGTAAAAATCTGCCATGTGGTCTTTTTGACTAGGTAGAAATAAAATAAATAAATAAATAAAAATAGCTTTATGTTAAAAAAAAACTTATAGTTATTGTTTATTTTATTCAATTTTTTTTGGGTAGTTAATGTAAATTAGAAATAAAAATAAAAATAAAAATAACCATATATTTAAATAAAAATTCTAATTTATTATTTTTTTAATTAATTTTCTTTCTTTAGTTAAGGTAAAGTGGACTTGGTCAAGTGACTAGTGGTTTTAAAGTGGTCTTGGTCAAGTTACTGGTGGTTTTCTTTAGCTCCAAGTTTATGAGAACACACGGTATTTCCAATGGTATTCATGTGGAATATAGCATATTTAAAAGAGGAATTAAACTAGTCTAAATGCATCTTAAGTCCGGATCTACCAAATCTCCAGAGGGATCAAATATTTTGAGATGAAAATATCTTAAGATGCAAAGAGATTTGATCCCTCTCATCACTTGGTAGAGAAACATTGAGGAACATGTAGGAACATTGAAGGAAGAGGTCGGTTGCTAGAGGAACATTGAGAGGATAAAATGTTACTTATTTTCCCATGATGTATGGGAGGTTGAAAACAACATCATCAACCTCCATCGGGGTCACTCTCACTCTCATTCACACTAAATATCTATTTGCATGGGTACATGCAACACTTTCGACTGGGGGAAGATGATATGTGCACAAATTGGCATCCTTTCAACACTGATTCACCACATTTTTTATACTTATTTCTCATCTCCATGCCAACTTATAACCCGTTTTCGTCACAACGATGCATTTTTTTCCAATGTACAATATTTTTGTAGTTATATCAATTTTAATTTTTATTCTTATGTATTAAGGAAAGAATATGCCTTTTATGCAAACTAATGAGAACTCATGAAAAACTCCTATAGGTACCCTTGGAGGCAATGGAAAAATATTTGGAGAAATTTGATTGTTGCAACACCTTAGTGTTGCTACAACACCTTTATGTTTAAGCCAACTCTCGTTGCTGCAACACCACACATTCAATTGCTACAACACCTCTAACACATTGTTGCTAGAACACCTCTAGCATAATGTTACTACAACACAATTATGAGCATCGATGTCATACCACATTGGAGTATTAATGCTACAACACAATTGAATACCAATTTTTTAAAAAATCCAGGAGTATCAATGGTAAAAAAAAACTGAGAACTAATGTTGCAACACCTTAACACATCGACCATTGAAGAAACTACTACAAATTTGTGGACAATTCTAGCAACACAACGAAATCAACTACTATATGCATAATTGCCACTACTAGCTACTCAATGAAGGGATCAACCACTTAATTATGCAATGGAGAAAATGAAAAGGGTGGGTGGTCATCTAACATGGAGAGCTTAACTATAACTAATTTGACCCAACCTCCTTTCCTGTCGTAGTGGTTGAGTGAATCAACAAATGCCCAAGTTTTCCATATTTTGACTATGTTGTTGTAATGAAGGGATAACACCTTTAAAATCATATATTCTCATGTTTGTCTCTTGATTTCATGATCAAATTGAGATAATAAAGCATTGTATAATACCTTCCTTTACTCAAGCCAAGGGGAATGCATAAGTGAATGAAGAGAAGACAGATGTAATTCTAAATGCTATTAATTAATAAGCTTCCTAGTTCTTTCTCCATTTCAATTTTGTGTATGTAATCAACTCCGCCACCTTAGGATAAATATTTCATTAAGTTCACCATGCTACAAGATGTTTTTTCAAATAAAATTGCAGGAGGGGAGCTATAACTATGTTTTCTAGGCCCTCAAGAGCTCGATTGAACACTTAAAAATCTTGATCGAGTGCTTAGGGTAAATTTTGAAATAACTCAAATGAGGGTTTAACAAACCCTTGATTTATCTTTTGACATAGTTAATCAAGGGCTTGATTGATCCCTTCCAACCATAAAATCCCTGTTGTGTTTTTGGCGATTTAAAAAAAATAGTTTAATTGAGCATGTAGCTCAATTGAGGGTTTATTTTTTAAGCCCTCAAATAGCTTAATCAAGGGCTAAAATATAGCTCGATTGAGATATATTTTCCCCCCTCCCAACCCATGTGCTTGCAAAAAAGTGTAAATGAGCTTCATGCATTCACCGTGATTTACTATATTTTTTAATGTTATGTGTTGATTGAATCAACCAATGATTCATTCTCTTTCCACTTTTATGGTATTAGTCTTAATTTAGCTTGTGAGTTAGGATTTCTTTATCGCAATTTGCTAGTATCTCATCAATTTATGAGCATTTTTATTGCAAATTTTAGGAATGAGCAGTTAGCTTGATCAAGACACCCATTTAATTTATTGTTTGTGTGTTCACTTTCCAAGAAGAGTGTTTTAATTTCATTCCTATGTGTTTTCTTTTCAGCATAGTGATTTACTTTCTTGTCTATGTGATTACCTATCTAACAAAGAATGATATACATTTTTTCATGAGTGTCGTAGTAGTCTTTGAATTCCTACTAATGTGAAGTGTGACATTTCAATTCCTACAAGTGTGAATGGGGATATTTCGATTCATGCAAGTGTGAACCTTTCATTTCCTGCTAGTGTGAAGTGTGACATTTTAATTCCCACAAGGTTTCACGTAGGTAATTGGTATATCCATGTGCCAACATCGTCAGCTGGATACTGTCACATATAGATAACAAGACCATGACTCTTACCTGTGCCAGTGGATACATGCTTGCCTCTTTTATGGCACATAATTACCACCTTATGTATCATTACCAATGCCAGAATCGCACATGGATTCCCACTTTTACATAGTCACCAGCTAATTGAGCACAAAGGATGTCATCAAAGGTTGGGTGAAAGAGCCTTCAAAATTTCGTTAAACACCCAACAGTACTTACAAGAAAAAATATATTAGGAATGCCTACCAGTACTTGATAATATTATGATGTTGAATCTATGGTCAAAGAAATACTGAGACCTTCCCTTAAGGCTAGGAATTCTTACTTAATCAGGTTGTGAACGAAGGAAAATCGTTCAACTGGTTAGACTTGTTAGCTCAAGAATTGAGAATTCATGTAACGAATGCTAAGAAACCTCCCAAGGGTGAACACGCCAGATTGTGACAAGGTGATTATGAAAAATATTGGGAGAAATACAGTAACCATTGTTGCATCCAACTTGGCCTTTGAAGGTGTTTCCAAGTCAAACACTAAGTATCTCATGGCTGATAATAGAAAAATGGTGAATAAATTATAGGCTGCAAGGCAAGAAGTTGAACAACTCGAAGAAGAGTTCTAGAAAGAAATTTTTGCATAGGAATGTCTCGAAGAACTTAAGGCATCCATACTTGGAGAAGTATCAACATGTAGAGCCTTTATGAGGAGCTTGTCACCGTGCATAAATTGGTTTTTTGCGTGCATTACATGGAACAAAAGTGAAATTATATTTCTAAATACCTCAAGGTTTTTCACGCAACCATTGTTGTCATGCATGAGTGGTCAATGCAATACAAAGGGGCACCATCCGAATTGGGAAATAAAACAAGACAACAGGAAGGGCTGGAGAAATCACAGGTTCAGATGATCATCTAGAGTAACAAACAACTCACCTCGTTCATTTTCAACATTCAAGCCTCATATGCATGATTATACAATACCATGGATTTCATGGAGAAATCACACAAGATCCCTTTAGTAGGCTCACTCACTGAGGCTAAACGTGAAAACCAAGTTAGGAAGGAGGTAGAAGAATACTTGGACCAACTCATACATATCGCCACCAAGGAATATCTGGAGGTGAACAAGAACAATATGCAAAAGTACATTGGTGGCCCTATCTATATCAACACTATGTTTCTCATGCTAAAGAGGGAAATTCGGACTGGCTCCAAATCAATCTACCCGGATGCAATGGAGGCTAGAGTATGTGTCCAACTTGATCCTATCGCACAGTTTGGCCAGGAAATCCCTTCCTTAACTGTAGCACAATTTACTATTTTTGGTAGTTTTTCAGGTCCTGAACTCCAGAACCGTTTTGAGGCCCTAAATGACGTTTTTTTTATTTTTTTAAATCAACTGTGGAAAATGCAATTTTTCAACTTGAAATTCGTTGTCAGCAGTTGTAGTCCTTAGATATATCTTTCTAATGAGGTACCATATGCGCCAAACAGAGATAATATGACCAAGTCCTTGACTCAATTCCGATATCAAAGGATGCTAAATTTTAAAGTTACATATTTTTATGGGAACATGATAATATTTATTTTATTGATATGCATTTTGTAGATTTTGTTTTTTAAAGGTATAGAGTCTTATTTTAAATCAATTTTATTTTCCTAGAAATGTAATTTTTTTATTTTATTTTTTATGTTTCAATTATTTATGAAATTTATGGTAGATTTATTCTCTTATTTTTTTAGTGATTTTGATTTTTAAAAAAGAATATTATTAAGAAATAAAATATACATTGTTTTTTCTTATTTTTATTCTTTTTTATGTTATGAGTGGACATTTTATTTACGATATTTTTAACATATATGTATATATTGTTTCTTGTTTATGTTAAATAATATGTATGTTAGAAATGGAAATGTTGAAGGGTATTGGGATTGGATGAAATTTTTATTTTTTTCATGTATGTAATGAGTTTCCTTCAAATTATATAATATATTTTTTTTCATATCAAATGTGGTAAAAATTCACATTCAATATGGCATTTCTGTGCATCTATATTGACATAGTTAAATGAATCCAAGATACCCAAAGTGATTGGTTGTAGAAAAAAATTCTCCATAGTCCGAGTCTGATTTATTAAAGGAGTTGAAAATTTTGTATGTTAGGATTCCACTGCTACAAGCTATCAGAGATCTTCCAATTCACACATAAATAGTAAGGTATCTCCCTATTAAAATACTTGGTAGGAAACCTCAATATCCTCACACTATTGGTGTTGTGGGAAAATTTTCATAATCAATGTTTGGAAAGACTTCGCCTACAAAATATGATGATCCTAGGAATTAGGTAGTAACTATTCAGATTGGAAAAATGACTATTCCAAACACATCAGTTGATTTGAGGGGTGAGAAACTGTGTATGGGCCAATCCATCCTACATCAAGGTGTACCTATGTCATTTCAAATTGTTAGTGTTTAGAGAGTATATAGGGGACCTTGGATTTAGTGTAGTATTACTCATGAAAGCTCTCATAACATAACAGTCTCTTATGACAATTTTTATGTTAACCAAGGTAGTTCACGGTTCCCAATGTAAAATGGTATAGTTGTTCAATAAACAAACCTAATTTCAAATTGCACATCATGATTAGATGATTGCATGTCATGTGAAAATTTTCTAATCATCACATTTAATGAAAATTTATGGCTTGGTCAAACTTGGGTAGCAGGATAGGGGGAATAATCTAGGTGGATTTTCAAGAAGGGCGTTGGGAAAAATATTGCAAACATTACATCCAAAGTGATAAGCACAATGAGATAAAGAATATATAGATAATAGAATTTTGAGATCATGAAGGGTAATAGAGATCAGGCATAAGGGAAAGATGAAATGGTAGTCAAGATGATGATGTGGCAATTCCCTAGATGGTTGAAGGTTAGATCCCTACCATCCACCTAATAGTTACTGAGAATTAAATTAAAATTTTGGAAGCGTTATTCCAACATAGACATGTCTATAAGTGTAATTAGGTGAGTGGTATGAATTTAACTCGACATGCTATAAGTGTAATTAGGTGAGTGGTATGGATTTAACTTCGCAAAATATTCTGAAACATTTTTAGAAATAATCACAGATCAATGATTGTGATTTATCTCCAAAGTAGTTATGTTTTTTCTATTTTTTTCATTAAATTGACTAATTAAAAGGAAACATGTCATATGAACATGAGTTATGTTTTTTTGGGCATGTAGTATTAGTAAGCCACGGTGTTGTAACATAGCCTAGTTACAGATTAAAAATCTCCATGGTAAAGGGGAGTGAATCTCCATTGTTAAAATTCTTGTTAATAACAATTTAAAATAAATTTATATATATTTTTTGATAAATATGAGATGTATCATGCGATAAATGTTTTGATGTCTATACATATTTACCAACCATTTAATTTATATGTCTTCTTTACGATATTAGGTTGTTTTTTCATGGAGTTAAAAAATGAAAAAAATAACTTTAACAGACTGTTCAAGACTAGAAAATGCCAAAAAAAAATTCCCCGCCATGAAGAAAACCAACCGCTAGAAACAAAATGGACAACCTTTGGTGATTGCATAGTTTGAGTCAACAAGAAAAGTAAACAAAATAAAGACTAAAAGAGAAACATATAACAACAGTCAACAATCCTAGGGGAAAAGCGAAAAGAGAAATACCAAACCTCAACATGAGGATGAAAGTGAAAATCAAGGTTAATAGGTTTTTCATCAACCATGCATGGCGGAGGAATTGGAGAACTAGGTAGGAAACCCATCTAAAGCGTAACTAATTGTCCTTCCACAACTAGCATAAGATCTCTCAGCTCATCTAGACTATGCATGAGATTGACTTAGGACCATATCATATCAACTAAAATTTGTCCTAGTAGTAGCTTTACATTCCAGTACAAATCAAATGTATGAAAATATTGATTTCGGTGACCTCATGAATTACTTGTGTCTGGAACCTAAGATACAATGGAAGCCATGGCATTTGAATCCAATGTGGCCTATCTTTCATAATTAATTTCTTCCTCCATGAGATAGATTTCCTCCTAAATGTTTGGTGGCATGCTAGCTTAGAATTTATGGGTTGAAGACTCTTCTTGTAAGAATGACTAGGATCCCCCATAAGCGCCATAATTTCTATTGCCATGCTAAAAGCAAGCTAATTGATAAGTCATGACTACTGACGGTAGCAAGGCATCAAAGGGATAAAGATAGGGGTGGGATGGGAGTTGCATAAAATTTTCATGAAAGAGAGAGACCATGATAACTTTTCAGGCACATTGCATTGATAATGTGCTTGAGACCAGGCCTTCTCCTTTGAAAAATGTCAATAGGGGAGAGGGGAAATTAGTGAAGAAGATGAGAGGAAACCCACCCAAACAACCAGATGACATTCCAAGTGCATGACAGCCAAGGGAAGCAATAGGAGGAGATGATGAAGGATGAGATAGAGCTTGATCTAACATCCGAGGACAAGGAACACACTGAAGCAACCTCAATTCACACAGACATGTATACAATAATAGTGCCAAGGGGGCTCAACCTCCCTCCATGGAAGGAAAGGTCTCATAAATGTGGTGGCACACATAGAGGGTGGTAACAAAGGGAATGTTAAATCCTAGGTGGATTGAACTGATGTCATAAGACACCATCGAGGTGGATATATATATATATATATATATATACACTCTCAATTACTTTATCTCTTTCTACATAAAGTTCATATAAAATTATTCCATCTAGAGGCTTCTATAGTCCCATATGGTAGCAATGTTGTAAAAAATTGTGTAATGCATTATGTAATGTTTAGTTATGTTGAATCACTTAAATTATTGAAGTTAAAATTAAATTTTTAGCTCATAGTCATTTGATGGGTTTATCAGTAGTGTTTTACAAGCTCATGGTAGTTGTCTGTGATATTTGTTATGATGATGCAAGTGTAGTAGCTTAGATCCATATTATCTAGATTTAAGATGGATTTAAGTTGGTATTACTTAAAATGGACATCTAAATATTTTGTTGTTATAATATCAACAACAAACCAAATAGACATAATGAAAGTAAAATTATTATTGATTTATATCTTAATTAAACTAACCAAATATATAGATTTTTTTTGTAATATTTTATTTTAATTAAAAAAAACTAGTATCAACTACAAATACAAATAAAAAATAAATAAACATTTTTCTAAACTAATTTGTAAATAGATCCCATATCCTTATAGCCAATTCAATGATGAAAAGAGAAGAAAAAAAACAAACCTATGTCAACATTAAACAAGTTTCAATTCACAACTTTCAAAATGGCATCGTGCAAAGTGAAAATAATGTTTTTCAATGTGCACTTAAGATGATAATTCTACCCAAGACCATAAATTCAGCTTTAGAATATACAATATCATTTACAATATCCTAAATGATGTAACTGTAAATATGAAACAACACAAAAATAGTTGCAATACTAAAATTCATAAAACACTTCTACAATGTTTCTTCTTCAATGGAATCAAAGCCTTTGTGTGAGATGGAAAACCCTCAAACTTCTTCACGTATTGGTTGATAAGCTTCAACCCAAAAGATACAAAAAAAATCATCGTTACTATTTAGAAGCCAAAAGCAATGTGAGAGATGAAGGTGCTGCCAACGAAATCAATAATCTCGAAAAAGATAATTTTTAAATAAAATTCATTTTTACTAATAAAAAAATATAAAATGTCACCCCAATCACCTAGCTTCGCTCCACTGTATTGACCCATTGGTTTTTTTTTTCATTTTATTTGAATTAACCAATTATTTCAAGCAAACTCCACTTAAATTTCATTATTAAAATCCATGAGTGCAAGCATCTCAGCTTATGAAAAAATAATTACAGACAACGCCATAAAATATTCTTACCATCTCAAGAATCCTCCTTACCATGTCCTCTCTTATAAATAAATAACCATTCAAATGGTGTTGCATTTTATCTCACACAACTTTAACCAAAACACTGTATTAATATAAGAAAATAGACGACTTGTTCATGGCATACAAAAATGAAATTTCATGACCTTCATGCTACTGGCTTACTTGCTTTGCATACATATATGTGTATAAATTGTAACTGGTGTACTTCCGGATTCACTTGAACGGTAGGTTTTGACAAAGTTTATTATATTGTTCTTCAAATCAAGTGAAAAATTAAAATCTCGTTGAGCCTTGTTGTCGATGATGGAGGCACCAAGTGTTTACTGCACATACATGAAAAGGGCGTCATCATCGACTGCAGGGAAGAGACTCTGCCATGGGATGTCGAGTTTCGCACAACCTCTGAAATGAGAAATAAGATTAGGAAACTCAAGTTGAGCTCCCCTCCACCAGAAACATTAAAATAAGGGAGCCCATCAAGCGGCCCATTGAATAGTGGAGGATAAGGCACAGTCCAGATTTAATTTACGGCAAGAGCGAAGTAGCAGGGGAAAAAAGAAAATATAGGTTGAGCCTGAAACAATTACAGTTATTCCGGATCCAACTGCTCCAACTTGAAAATCCTTTGAATAAATGAGTAGAATTCAACCTCCTAGATTGATTCTCTTCATCTAAATAATATGAGCCACTATCAAAGTTTATGAGGTGTATTTACCACATGCTTACCTTCGAGAGCTGGATATATGCCTAAGAATATTGAGATGGAATCATTGTTATCTGCGATAGTGAGGAAATAAGAAAAAGTGTGACCTATCATGGGGACTAACTTGGAAACAATGAAAATTAATCCCTATCAAGACTTATTATTCTAGCTCTAACACCCACGATGCTTGAAATGCACAACCAAATGTTTAACTCCTCAATTTTTTTGATGCTCATGTTGACTTTTTCATTCTTAGGTCGTCCACTTTGATGAGACTAGAGGAACCTGAGTTGCTTGTGCCATATTTTGTCTTTGATTCGACAAAAGTTCAGAAGTTCTTTGAGAACATGGATACTGCACGATGAAGACTCCTTTTCTTTGTGTTCTCTAACCGTTGCAGATCACTTAGAGAGGCATTGTAGATATGAGAAAAAGGATAATCTTTCTGGAACAATGGGAGTGTAAAAAAAATGGGTTCCTTGCTATGGTTGGCTGAACATAGAACATAAATGAGTAAAAACACTAAGGGCAGTGGACAAAACAAGAAATATTGCTTGAAAGAAGCCATAGCAACAGTTCTTCAAAACCCAGTCTATGGTGACGAAGAGCAAGTGTGCAGGTGATGTATGGTTGTTCCCGATTATTGAGCATCTCGTCCCGTTCTTTGCCATCTCCGTCGCCATCCTTCATGACCTCATACGTATACCCTTCCAAGCACTCGATCCCTCTCTGCAACTGCCATATCGGCTCATCAGGAACTTCCCACTCACCCTCCAACAGCTTCAGGGCAACGCTCATGCACGACCTGTGGTTGGGATTGTCCTGAATACACCAAAAGGCAAACATTGGTCTGCTTTGGTGCTTCCTACATTTTGAAAGGCGGGGATGAATTTTGCATTGCGATGGTATATTGCTTCTTGAATATCGTAGTTGGTGACTCTGGTTGAGGATTTACCGAGGGCGCAAAATAAAATTCAAATTTTAAATTTCAAATTTGCAGAAATGTGGTCCATGGCTATGTGATGGCATGAAATAAAATTCAAATTCCAAATTTTAAATTTCCAGGAATGCCTTCCATGCATGGCTATGTGATGGTCATTTGGCAGATGGCTACATATGCCATGTTTTGGATCGACCGGAAACAAAGATATACTTTGTTGGAGACGAGCGAGTACGCTGAGATAGGTACGATTAGCTAGGAAATGTCAATGCCAAAAAGTTGTCCCGTCGGGCTCTTACGGTGCATTAAATATCGTATAGACTGGGATATATTTCTAGAGTGACAATTCCTAGCTAGTCACCTCAAAATCTGTTGGGTCACATAATCCTTCGGGACTGAGTAACCCCAGGTATAGACTGACGTGTTCACATCTTTCTTTATGTGGACGTAGACTGGACTAAGCCGGTCAAACTACACTAAAAAAAAGTGATAATCAGTAATACTTAGCCTGCCTCGAACGCTACAGGCTCAGTCTGGTGGTTCGAATCCACTCCGTAACTCTTGCTCCTAATTTAAGCTGTCGATTTTTTTTTAGAATATTTTTAGTCGATAACTTACCAATACATCAACAAAGAAGAATTTTAATTTGTCACATATACCTGAAACTATTTTTGTTAGAGGTGATGAAGCTTATAAGAGTGGAAGAAATTTGAAAGTAGGGAACTAGTTGACGGAGTCAACCATAAATGTTGCGGGAGAGTTGGAATGAGAATAACGGACTTAGGTGAGTACAAAATACATGTTGAATATATCTGTTATTATTATATGCAATCTGGTTTTTGATAGGAGAAATTTGGTAATTCTTGTTTAGTTGTAGTGAAGACTATAAAACTATCCATAATCCTTGAAAATGTTGGAATAATTATATAACACTCTTAACTAAAAATTTAATTTATAAACTAAATAGGGACTAGGTGAGGCTAGATGCCTTACTGCTATCTCATTTGTTGATATTCTATGATTGTATAATAGGTAGATCATTGATTACAATTATCATCAAGACTATGCAGTGATTATTCTTTAATTATATAAGACTGCTATACCAGTGATGCTCTAGGCCGTATCATAATATATCTTTTCCTTTTAAAATAAATATACTGAGATATTTTAAATTTGTTTTTAAAAATAAATATCAGTACTGAGGTTTTTTAATTTTTTTTTTTTGATTTTTTTGAAAGGATCAAAATTGTTTTTTGGGCATTTTTTTTAATATGAAGATCAATGTTAAGTTCGTTCTTTCCAGATCAAGGATCAATGTAATGTTTTACAATAAGAGCATCACAACAAGATGATTTCAAGGAACATTTCCATGGTCTTTGCACCCAACATGAAACAGATGGTTGACCATTTTGTTGTAGAAGTAATGAATTTTTCAAAGAATTTAATTATGCAAACTTTAAGAAATAAAAAAGACGCAACATTAGATCTTACACCAGATTCTTCTTGTAGAGATCCTTATGATGAAAATGATCATGATAATACACCACTAAGGTTAAAGGTAAGACATGAACAAGGGCATAACATAGATGAAGAGGAAATGCATGATGCAGTGTTAAGTCTGCTTTGGATGGCTATTCAAAGCAATCAATTATGATATAGAGGAGAACTTTCTCGCTTATCACTAATCTTCCTAAGTTTGGGGCAACAATCCTAAACTGGTGGAACTAAACTCTAATTATAAAACTCTCATTCAACAAACCATAACCACTCCTATTTCTACATTATTCTAGATTATTCTCACATCCTCCCTTAATGGAGAAATAGATTTTCTACAACACCTAATTTACTTCTAAAAATTTCAAAATTGAGTTTACCAATAGGCTTGGTAAAGATATCAGCCATATTATACTTGGTATTACAAAATACTAAATCAATTTCATTTGATTCAATCTTCTCTCGTACAAAGTGGTATTGCAGCTCAATGTGTTTTGATCTGGCATGATATATTGGATTGTGTGCTAATTTGATAGCACTTTGATTATCACAATTTATGTATGTTGAACCACTTTGCTTCTCTTCGAGATCTGCAAGAATTCTTCGCAACCAAACAACTTCACAGGTGGCATTGGTCAAAGCTTTGTACTCAGATTCTGTTGATGATAAAGAAATAGTTGGCTATTTCTTACTACTCCATGAAATAACCCTTGATCCTATATGGAATGCATAGCTAGAGGTAGATCGTCTGTCATTCGGATTTCTTGCCCAATCTGAATCAGAAAAACCTGTCAATGCAACATCAGATTCATTAGTATACATAATACCTAAATTGATTGTTCCTTTTAAGTATCAGAGAACTTTCTTTGCAGTGTTCCAGTTATTTCCTGAAGGCTTAGCCATAAACTGACTAAGGATACTGACTGAGTATGCAATGTCTTGTCTGGTAGTGGTGAGATAGTTCAAACTTCCCACCAACTGACGATATAAAGTTCCGTTTGCCTCTTTAGTTCCATCTTCTTTGTACAACTTTGTATTATGTTCTAAAGGATTTGACATAGCTTTGCAATCACTCATATTGAAATTTTTAAGAATTTCCTTTGTGTATTTACTTTGAGTGATCAATGTTTTACCAGGCTCTCTCCATACCTCAATTCCTAAATAGTAATGCAATTCACCCAGATCTTTCATTTCAAATTCCTGAGACAACTGAATTTTAATTTCTTCAATTAACTTGTAAGCACTGCTTGTGATAATGAGATCATCCACATATAAAGATATTAAAGCAAAATTTCCTTCTTCATCTTTCTTAACATACAGGTTAGGATCATTTTTGCTTTTCACAAACCCATTCTACTAAAATAAGGTATCAATATTTACATACCATGATCTCGGCACCTGTTTCAAACCATATAAGGCTTTTCTTAACCTGTAGACTAGATGCTCCTGTCCCTGTTTGACAAAACCTTCATTTTGAACCAGATAAACTTCTTCCTTTAAATCACCATTCAGAAAAGCAGATTTGACATCCAATTGATGTATATTCCAATTATGTTTTGTAGTTAAGGCAATCAGTATTTTAATTGTATTCAATTTAGCTACTGGTGAAAAAGTATCTTCATAATCAATTCCCTCCTGTTGAGCATATCATTTTGCAACTATTCTCGCCTTAAATTTATCAATGCTACCATTTTCTTTAAATTTAGATCTATACAACCATTTTCTTCCAATTGGAACTTTGTTTTTAGGGAGTTCAACTAATTCCCATATTTGATTTTTCATGAGGGAGTCATATTCATCATTCATAGCATTTCTCCATTGTTCATGCTCTTTAGCTTGTTCATAATCAACTAGTTCTACAACATTCATGATATTAGACATCAAGGCATAATCTCTATACCTTGCAGGAAGTTGGGTTTGTCGGGTTGACCTTCTTGGTTCTAAAATACCTGTTGGAGTTCCATCTATGATTCTCCTGCTTTGAGGTGAATCTTCCTCTCGTGATGAATCATTGCTGTTGGATGTGCTCATGCTACTTTCATTATGATCTTGAACCTATACCTGTACCTGTTCATGTTCATGTTTAACCAAAGTATCAATTTTGACATGATCATCATTAGATATATGCCAATAATAATTCATTGTATCACTTTTATCAAGATTCTCATGAAACACCACATCTCGACTTGCAAACAGTTTATGTGAACTGGGATCAAACAGTTTACAGGCTTTCTGATTTGTACAATACCCAATAAAAACACACTTGATTAACTTTGCATCAAGCTTTCTTCTGTTATCCTTAGGAATATGTGCAAAGGAAGTACATCCAAATACTCTTAAATGACTGACATCATGTTTATGACCATAAAGGATCTCAAAAGGAGTTTTAAAAGCTAATTTCTTAGTGGGACTTCGATTCTTCAAATAAACAATAGTATTAATGGCTTCTGCCCAAAAACCATTAGAAATGTTTTTACCTTGAAGCATACTGCGAGCACACTCCACCAATGTTCTATTCAATCTCTCAGCAACACCATTTTTCTGAGGAGTATGAGGTACTGTGAACTGTTGTTGGATCCCATGAAATTTACATTACCTATTAAATGCTCCTGATTTATATTCACCACCCTGATTTGATTTGAGAATTTTAATGTATTTTCCTGTTTGCTTTTCAATCAAAGTTATGAATTCTTTAAAATACTCAAAGACATCATTTTTTTTTCGTATGAAATAGACCCATGTATATCTAGATCTATCAACAAAAATAAGAAAGTAGGAAGCACCACCAAGCGACCTAGTTTGCATAGGTCCACATACATAAGTGTGAATTAATTCAAGTATATCATATTGTCTTTTCTCTGTATGAATGGGAAACTCCTCTCTATGCTGCTTACCAAGTGCACAAGCTTCACATGGTAAATGTTCACACTTCATAACAGGAAGACCTTCAACCATTTTTTTTCTTTGCAACAACAATAAATCATTGTAATTTAGGTGCCCATTCCTGTGATGCCATAACTCTGTTGTTGACGTTGTTGTGGATGTCAATGCAACATGACGCTTCATCGTCACATCCAATTTATACAATCCACCAACCCTGGTACCTGTGGAAACAACCCTGTAGCGATCCTGAACATATTTCACAATACACCCCAATTTACCAAATTCCACTTTTAAATTATTATCAGTGATAGTTGAAACATATATCAAATTATTTTAATACCAGGAACATACATCACATCATGAATCTGTCTCATTTGTCCATTAGGTAAGTACACACTTATTACACCATAGCCGTGGACTTTATGTGACCCGTTATCTCCTAGGTAAATGTGTGTGCCATTAGTTTTCTCGTAATATTTATCATACCATTCTTTATTACAAGTCATATGAATTGATGCACTAGAATCTATGAACCAAGCAGTCTCATCATCAGTTTTAGCAGATAATGCAGCATCGGAAAGAAACAATTTAAGATTTTTAAATCCATCAGTAACTGAAATGTCTCTGTTCATGAAATTTCCATTATGCCTTCTGTGTCTCTGATTTGATTCATGATTCTTTCTTCTATAGCAATCTTTAGTTAGATGTCCAGGTTTTCCACAATAATCACATTCAATATTTCTCTTAACATAAAAATTAGGATGTGTCATACCTTTCTGCTTTGCTTGAAAATGACCTCTGTTCCTGTCCCATGGTCTCCCTAAGAATTATCTTTTACCTCTTGCAATCAATGCTAAATAAGAATCATTTGAATCCAGTCCAAAATTTTTGATTCTCTCTTCTTCTTGAAGAATAATTCCAGCCAATTCATCAAATGTAGGAGGCATTTTTCTAGCTGAGAGTGCTGAAATAAAGAATTTATAGTCTTGGACTAAAACCTTCAAAGAAATAGTTACTAAATCACTACTAGACACTTTTTCACCAATGTCACCAAGCTTATCGCTTAAGTCTTTAATTCTAGAAACAAAGTTGCTGATGCTTTCATTGGCTTCCATTTTGATAGATAGTAGCTTCGTTTAAAAAAATAAAATGCGGTTTGCATTAGTAGTTTCGTACAAACCTTTGAGAGTTTCCTATGTGTGCTTTGAAGATGTACAATCCCGAATGTGAGGAATGATGTTGTCCTTTACATACATGCACAACAACACTTTCGCTTTCATTTCTCGCTTATCTCAATCTGGAATCGCAGCGGTAGCAGAAGGCTTGGGCTCGTCACCATCGACAATCGTCTAGAGGTTGTATGCCTCGATAACGGTGATCAACTTAAACTTCCAATTGACTTATTTTTCGCCATCAAGTTTGGTGGATTCATTTAAATATGAATTAGCAAGAGGATTAGCCATTGTTTTCAACAACAATGACCAGATTCAATTGCAAATGCAAGAAATGAATTCACTTAATTTCACAGATTTCATGATGAATTGGCAATATAACTGCTACCATCCACGACTTACAAGAAGAGATTTGGTCAGCCCCGCCAGCACAGCCCCATCACCGAAGCTCTGAAGGAAAAAAAAATACAACGTGTATCAGGGGATGGCCACGAGCGACTCTGGGCATAGGCGGATTTAGATGCCTCGACACTCCGACATGCAGAACGATGAGACAAAGAGGGAATGCTCGACCTCTTCGTCTTCGCTATGGTGGCAGGGTTTCTTCAACCGGTGACTAAGGTGGCTCAAATTTTTTTTTTTCATCAGATGACTAACAGGACTCTGAACTAACAGAGTTGCGCTCTCGTTCTTCACAACTGATCTACGCCGACTGTCTTTCTTTCCATGCTCGTTTAAAGTTATTTCACAACAATTTTACATTCCCATTCACGATGGCAGCAGGGTCTTGCTCTTCCAGCTGTATTTTATGGAAGTGTTCCAAGATCTTCAAACAAACTGATTTTCTTTGATGATGGATATTCAACAATCTTCGTTGTTTCTCGGCCTCTCCTTACGCATCAACAACAACAACTCAAATTTGATCTGCTCGCTTCACTGTAGCCTCACTGCCCAAACAAGCTATGCTGGTTTCACTCCTCACACACTCCAGCGATCACGGCCTCCAGAAAATGGCCTCCAACGATCCTCACAGCTCTGATACCAAATTAAATAAAACAAATGCAACACACAACATGAGACAAAGCTCACACAACATGTCATTATCTTCACGATAACATTACATATTTATAACATAGGCACTCACCTAATCTTCCTAAGTTTGGGGAAACAATCCTGAACTGGTGGAACTAAACTCTAATTATAAAACTCTCGTTCAACAAACCATAACCACTCCTATTTCTACATTATTCTAGATTATTCTCACAATATAATTCAGAAAATGACCATGAGGGGGAAGCACAAGTGAAGGTGATTGTGTTGTTATCAATGAGATTAGAAACAATTCACATGGATGGAAAACTATGCCTTTCATCATAGGTGAACTCCTACCCAAATTCGTGCGGATGGAAAACTATGCTTTTCATCATAAGTGAACTCCTGCCCATATTGGTCCATCCCTTTCATCATAAGTGAAATCCTGCCCATATTGGTGGATTAATGTTATCACTGTATTTTTTTTAAATTATTTAGATTATTTCATTGAAAATATAAATTAATTTTTTACATAATTTTTTTTTTAAATTCAAATTATTTAAATTATAATATTTAAATTTATAATTTTAATAAATTTAATAAAAAATATTACAAAATTGGTAATATTTTCTAAAAATATCTTATACTCAATCTAAAAATTATTTTTATAATTATTATAAAAATAGAAGAATCTTTTTTAAATATGTTCCATTCAATCTCTCCATTTTGAAAATACAACCATTAGGTTTGATATAAATTCCTCCCGTCAAATTTGATAAAAAACAATGGACGACTATAAAATCCCCCCCCCCCAATCAAATCTCAAAAAAGGAACCATTAAAGACCATAACTGATAATAGTGTGCAAGTAGCCCAGGAAGAACCATTGAAGACCATAAATGATAATGGTAAGAAAGAGGCCAATATCCTCATCATAGAGCTCCAAAATGCTGAGAAGATGCCAAGGGTCTGCATCATTATTAATCACCTCTATATTGATAAAGAGACAATGAATTAAACATTTTTAAAATCTAAAGCGCATATACAAACAAAAAGCTTCCAGAAGTTGAATATACAAAATTTTAAATCGTGTTCCATCCTTTCCAAATTTTGTTAGCAGATTTTGTCCACCATTATAACAGGATAAGGTGTTCAGTTGAAAGCATACGTCTTAATATCTGATAAAAAAGCTGGTCACTTTAACAAAATTGATACAAAAGGTAGAACACATATACGAACAAAACGCGTCCGAGAGTCTAATATACAAATATCTTAAATTATGGTCCATCCTTTACAAAAAGTTATAACTATGATAAAATCTTTACGTTTTAAATTATGATACAAAAGCTGGCCACTTTAATAAAATTGAAGTTTCTTAAATTGTTTCAAGAAATCGATAACATTCGCTGAAAATATATTAATCCATGACTGACTGATCATTCCACTGTATTTTGAAATATATTTTTAATATAAAAATAGATTTAGGCTCCTCAGAAAACACATACATTAATATAAAAATATGACAACTTAAATTTTCCATTAAAATAACAAAAAAACCCAAAAAAGAAAACAAGAACAACGAATACTAACGCTAGTTTTTAGAGACTCAAGAACAGGACGACTCAAGACCCTTGTGGTAATTCAATTGGCATGAACAATGTATTATCTTGACTTATAGATCAATATTATTTCTGTTTTTATCATTAAAATTTCCTTTTTGGCTATGCTAAGCTATTGCTATTCATTTTTTACTATGTTAAGCTATTGCCAGTAGTCTAAATTACTATTAGATAAATGTATATTTTGGCTGTGCTAACCTATTGCGCATTATACATTGAAGAATGAATGATATTTATGATATTTTCAGCCTTACTGCTCCCACCTAAAAGCATGTTATTTAATTGGCTAATTGGCTCTTGGTTACTCACTACCTAGAGTTATATCACGCTCCTTGGATAAAACAATAGATAGCAACTACTTTGGATAAAACAACAGAGACCAACATTCAGGAAAGAAAACTTTGGATTAAAATTGAAGCCGGGACATCAATCTTATTGCCCAATCACAATTTTTTTTCCATTATTTAATGAAATATAATTATTTTTCCAAGTTCATGCATCGGTTATTATGTAGTTTTAAGAAGTCAACGCTTGAAATAATAGGCGGTCAACCATCTTCCGATTGCTATAGTCCCTTCTTTGCCGTAGGTAGGGACTAATAATGACATCCGATTTAAGTAACTTGGAGTTGTTAACACATCAATTGCTATGAGTTATTGAAATTCCATCATAAACCTAAACAATTATAAATCTCTCAATATATCGTTTATGGAATTGAATTGGTAAGATTAAGTGCTTACTAAATTATTGAATTGAACCGACAATTAGAAAATTAAAAAAATAAAATAATAATTTATTTATGAAATTTAATTGATAGAATGAAATTATTTAATTAATTATTAAATATTTTAGATTTTAGATTTAAAAGATGATTATAATTATAAATTTATAGTATAATGTTAGATAGAAAATATTATATAAAAGGTGTTTGGAGTAATTTATTTGGAAAATTCATGTGATTGATGAGGTCATTTGTCTAAATGTCTAGTGAGTAGACCCCTCTGCCATCCTTGGGTAGCTAATGGACCATATGGTCTAATTGTTGATTCTTGTAGTCAAAATAAATACAATATCATATAAAGATAATACAATTTTATATACAAGTTCTATGTCATTGAAACAAGTCATTTAAAGATGATTGTTTCAAGAACTATACATCAATTATGTAGATGTCTCAAATAAAAAAAAAAAAGGAATATATAAATATTATAACACAATTCTCCATAGTGTATATATATATATATATATATATATATATATATATATATATATATATATATATATATATATATATATATATATATATATATATATATATATATAATGTTCATATATATATATATATGAAATATGACAAGTTATTTAAAGATGAATATTTCTAGAACTATACAATAGGTATATAGTTATTTCAAACAAAGAAACAATATGGGCTTTATAAATATTATAAAATACCTACCTATAATAATGTGCATTTAAAAGCTAATATGTTTATAAAAAAATCTAGGGATATAATGGAATAACCAAAGGGAAATGCAATTTGTAACGTCCCACCCCACGTTTACCTGTTTTTACAAGCTCTCGAGGATAAGCATGAGATGAGAGTTAATATGACATGAACCAATGACCAAGTTCCAATTATGAAAGGGGGATCTACTAATCGGATGTTGGAAATATTTTGTCATTGATGTTAGCATGATAGTCCCTCATGTCAACACGGTGTCTATTAAGCAGATGGTTGAAAATGGTGTCAACAGGTGGCATAGGTGTGTAAGAAGAACAGGTTCCAACCACAAGAAGAAGAGTCAAGGTGCACAAAATAATAGAGATTTTGAAGCCATTTTCATGCAGCAGATGAGCTCAAAGACTATATTTGACCCACTCAACTGGAAAGTGCTATGAAATAAATTTCCAATGGTATAAAGAAGTCTACAAATGGCATCCTAGATCAAAATATAGAGGTAGTCAAAGTTGGGACTACAAAAGTTAAAATCATGGAACCCAGAAGGTCAGAATCTCCTAACTCCTTAGAAAATGAATTCCCAAAAGCTCCAGGCACCAGGGCATCCAGGTTCCGTCTCAGCAGAGCAGAAGTGTTAGGTGGGCCATACCCAAAAGGTGAGGAGCCAATAGAGGAAGAAGCTAGGTGGGCACATAAGAGCGACTAAGTGGTAGTGGGCCTATCCCGGAAGCCTGAAACATGGTGGAAATAGAATGGTGCAGAGTACAGTACATAGAAGCCTGGAACCGCAGAAACCCAAAACCTTGGAATCCCGAAACCATTTTGTTAAATGAATTTCATAAAACCATCGGGATTGAGGGCTTCAAGCATTAGTTTGGCAGCCTGTCACTTCGGGCATAGAACCATTCACAAAGGAAATCGCTTGCAAACCAAGGATCAAAGGACTCTTTTTCTCTCCTTCGACAAGACAAGTGGCAACATATTATTGGTCATAGGTGATGTCATCAACTGCCCATTTGGAGGTGGACATGTCGCAATAATTTTTGGTGTTTTTGGGTACCCAAAAGGCATATCGTGGACTGATCATAAGTCAACATGTGGCATGGATGACATCAGCATGAAATCACCCCATCAGCATATCCCAGAGGGTCGGAACCCTGCAGCTGTATGATGGTCAATCACAATCGACATACATATAAGCTCCAAAGTATCCAGTGGTGAGCGACAACACAAAGGTTGTTAAATGTTAACGAATATGGAGGTCCCGAAAGGTGGTTTCACAAATTGAGATCTATGAATCACAGCTATTATGGGGGCACTCTCCTCGATTTTAGAAACCAACAAGGGTGGTCTCGAAGGTGGGTTTCAATACCACCATGATATTGTGTGGGAAAAAGGAGAGGACATAGCAAAAGGCACAATGTATTAAGACGTAGCCATTCCCCGAAAATCTTGGACCCCATAACTTCTCTATAATGGAATTTTTAAAAAGTATCAGGATAGGGAGATTCCATAGTTGGAGTTGGTGTTTGTTCGTTTATTATGTAATTTGGAGAACCCGTTGGGAAAAATTCTTGGGGGGGGGGGTGAATTAGTATTTTAAAACTCACTTAAACCTTTCAATTTCTTATTCATATTTCTGTACATGACTTTAATGAAGTGAACCAGCGTATGTACGTGACTGTGATGAAGATAAGTAGCGTATATCCAGTCTTTTCAATTAATTCATCACATGTTTAACTTAAACCAGTGCATCAATACTTCTTTAGACATTAATTAACAGTAACCATGTGCAGTAAGGATAGAATAAACCATCACACATAAGAAACACATCAACACGCATGAAAATCAAGATTTTTAGGTGGAAACACAATGTGGGAGAAAACCAATGTTGTTGTTATCTCTATATTTATCTTTTATTATAAAGAAAACATCTTACAATTGTGTAATGGCATAGATTCATACTAGCACATAGGCACCCACTTGCAGAAGGCTACCACCTTCTCTCGTTCTCCAGCACCCACTAGAAGGGAGCTCCAACCCCCTGATCTCGTTTACCGGTACCCACCAAAAGGTAGCTCCAACCCCCTGATCATATTTTCTAGCTACCACTGGAAGGAAGCTTTAACTTCCTCATTGAAGGATCCAACCCTCAATACCTTTGTGGACCATGTTTCATAATATTTCATACTGGATCCACCTGAACTAAAACATCAAACCTTTAGGCCAATTTTCATCAAATTTTAAGACTTAACCCACTACCATCATTTAATCTTAATATCATATAACAAAACTAAAACCAATCTCTAAATCAAATTACTTAATCTTTGAACCAACTAAGACCCAAATCAATCAACTCATTTTTGAACAACCAAAGCAGCTAGATCAACTCATATCACTGTAAATCCATTCATCAGAATATCAAACCACATATTGTTCACCACAGAAACTAGATCCTGTCACTGCAAAGCCTGATTAACCACATGTAAAAATATATACGCTACTGTTGTGATTCATGCCAGTGTATGTACGTGCTTTCCCTAAAGAATGCTTGTGTAGATATCTAAATACACTGAAAACTAAACCTGCATCTCTGTACCACTCAATCAATCACTCAATCACACTATGAAACCATCACATATTATTGATCCAAATACATAACTAGATGATAGATCAATTCACTTAATTATTGAAATAACAAAATCAATTAGTGGATTTCAATCAACTAATGTAGCCAGTGAAACTAGATCAACATAAACCAGAACAGATCAGAAACTTCAATGCACAACCACTTATCAATATACCAAGCCATACATTGTTACCCATAACTTAAACCAACTGTTGCGACTACAAAATATGATAAAAAACATGTTAGAGTATATACACTATTGTTATGAAGAATATCTACATATATACACCCTTTTCCTTAAGCAGTCTTGCGAACAGACTTCAAAAGACTGAACCCTGAATCTGAATCAATTCGCTAATGAAACAAACACTGAAAGAAATAATGAACTCATCACATATTTCTAAACCACATAAAAATCATCTCATAGAAACATCATCTTTAATCAACATATCATTCCATAATCCACTCAATTCAACCATAAATGTCACACACAGATTGTCATGAAAGAGATATCATTGACAAACGACAACAAACATAACAAAACAAATCAACCATTATCATCATATCGTACTGTAAAACCCTAGCATATGTACACAAACCTTATAAATCACTTATGCATATGTACGCACCTTTCATACTTGACACCCATGTACAGATTTGTCCATACTACAGAATTTTTATGCGACTACCTAGAAGTAGATCCGCATATGTATGTAATATTTCTAAAGAAAACTTGCATACAGATATGTAATTACTAATTAATACCTTCGCTACACAACAAAACTTCAGTTAAACCCAAACATTTGCATACACAGTAAAAAAAAACATTATAACAGTATCATCACGCATCAAACCATAAGCATATTGTGTAGTCATTTCAGATCTAATATATCTGATCCCTCAACATACTCCTTGTTTCACACCTATTTCAGATCAAACCAATCATTAATAATCCAATACTTTCAAACCTAACACTTTTATCTCCATCTACTTATATAGCTTAGGCCTTAGCTAATACCTTAGGCCAATCTCTTAGTCACTACCGATGGTATTATTTGACGGGATCAAATATTTGTTGTCATGCTCAATACTATGGGACAATAATATGGTAAATATCATTGGTATTTAGAATACCATGGTGCTTAAATTGTATGCGAATTTCATTCAACATACACGAGTATGTACGCGAATTTTCTTCACAGAACTTGTGTATACTTCCTCAAACTTTACCTTGATCATTCATCTGTCTCTGAACTAATATTTTTTTTGTCTGATATTTCTATCACATATGTACTCATCCTGCTACCATCATGTTGACATCTTTACCAGGTAGGTTTCCATCAAGTACAACACATGTGCATCTTTCTACAATTAGGTTTCCATCAAGGAAAACACATTAGTCATAATGCCAACAATCTCCCCCTTTGTACTTGATGGCAACCATTTTGGTGTTTGGTCACCATGACCTATAAATTAAGCTAATCACCAAGCTTTTAAAACACCAAGTTACTCTCCCCCTTTGACATAAAGGGAAAACGTCCGACCAATGTTGAATGAAGGCTTCTCTTCCCTTGTATAGAGAGGATCATTGTACATATGATCTGCTGAATATGAACATTTTATATTGACCATGCTCTATGTTTTATAATAAGAATCATGCATCATCAAGAGATTCTTCTATCCTCAAAAACCTGATTAAAAACATCATTGACTATGTTATATGCATATCTTAAAGAAACACGTGAGCATCATCCAAAATTTCCACCATAAGCAACCCATGACATAATGATAGCAACATATGATTGTACAACATGTAGAAATTAGCTGAATAAATCACTTATTCACTGAAGATTAACCTGGTCATATATCAATTTCGAATTGCATACATAACACATAACCTTCTTCTACAATTAATTGTCACATGCAGAAATAACAGAAGCAATCACACATCAAATCAATCACACATTAACTCAGTATGTATGGGGAAAGCCTATAGCTGAAAACCCCGCAGCTATTGTGTATATTATAATGGAGAAATCAAGTAACCAAACAAGTACAATACTCCTCACAAGTACCCAGTACTCTCTCATGAAGTTACTCACAATCTGACTCAGTTTTGAACAAGTCTGAGGTTCAAAACTCCCCGCCAATTGCCTTGCCTCTATTGCGCAATCATGGCCTGTATATGAAGAGGTTCAAGGTTCGAACCCCCTTCCCTTGATTGCGTAATTGTCATGGACAATTCCTCCAAGTGTAACAAATCTCATGCAAAACAAATTCACTAACCGATAGCTTTACTCACCCTTTCATCTACCTCTTCCAATCGTCTCCATCGAATCGTATCACGATCGTAGTGAATCGAAGTGTTTCTTGAGTTGACTAATGAGTTAATATTTAGTAACCAAATATTTAATTACTCTGATCAGACCAGTTGATTAGTTAAATAACTAATCCCAACTAAAGTTCAACTAAAATGCGACACAACTCAATTATCAGTTCTGCTAACCCTCCAAAACTCTCGCCATCGAAGTCTAAATCGAAGCCAACCATGCAAGATGCCATCAAACTCCAGAACCACGTGATTCTCACAGAAGCGCCTGGTACGAGTCGACCTCCCATGACCAAATCAAGTGCGCCAAGAGAACAATTGGTCATTATAGTCGTAAATATTATTAAGGGTAAATAATATTTGACTTCCATATTTTTGTGAGATCACTAAAAATAGTCTGGGTCCTAAAAAATAGGGTGTCATCTATTTTTACCGACATGTCGCATACTTCAAGAATCTCCAAGTAGAATTCTCAAATTATGCTCCGTATGTCTAAAAATAGACATAGTCTAAAAATAGACTTTGCGCCAGAATTTGCCTGCGGGCCCACTTAGTGAAGGCGACTTCATTTCACTAAGCCCCATCATCTTGCTGCATTCTCAACACTCCCTCTCAGCAAGATATGGATTAATCAAGTAATCCTCATCCCACTCGTGAATTCAACTTGCTCGGGTGGACATCACTGGATGTTTGATTCCGATCCTTCCGGAACATATGAAAGTATCATGATTTCCTCCGACGAACACAATTCTCGATGTGATGGGAGGTCACAAGGCCTCGAAACATCGTCGCTCAACTTGGTCCTCCGCTTCCGTACGATGAACCATATCCCGATGTGCCTTTGATATAGCGCAATACATGCTTGCCCGCCTTCCAAAAGAGCTTGGTAGGCTTAACCATAGCTTGCGAATGCTGGTTAACTGCATAGCATATATCGGGTCGAGTATTGACCAGATACATCAACGACCCCACCAACTGTCGATAGACAGTGGCATCCACTACCTCCTCCGAAGTAGCATCTCCCTTCCTCCAACCTCCAGGAAGAGGGGTATCAACAGCCTTGCAGCCTTGCATGTTGAACCTCTCCAGAATCTCCCGGGCATACTTGCCCTGAGAAACAAACAGTCCTCCGCTGCGCTGCCAAATCTCCAATCCCAGGAAATAATGAAGGATGCCCAGGTCCTTCATCTCAAACTCTCGTGCAAGATCCTTCTTGCATGAAAGTATCAACTGCTCGTCGCCAGTCAAAATCAGATCATCTACATACAGTACGATGATCAACAGCTTCCCCTCCACCACAATCTGGTACAGGTTTGGATCCGCCTCACTCTTGGAGAATCCAAGCCCGGTGAAGTAGCTGTCTATCCGAGTGTACCAAGCACGAGGTGCCTGCTTCAGCCCATACAGTGCTCTCTTGAGTCGGCACACATGCGACTCACTGCTGAAGATCTCAAAACCTTCAGGCTGCTCTATGTACACCTCTTCCTCAATAACTCCATTGAGGAACGCAGTCTTCACATCCATCTGATTAATGTGCCACCCCATCTGCGCTGAGAGAGCAAGGATCGTCCGTATGGAAGAGTACCTTGCGACAGGTGCAAAAGTCTCCTCATAGTCAATCCCCTCGATCCGTGAGAAGCCACGGGCGACAAATCTCGCCTTGTACTTCTCCACACTCCCGTCAGCCGCCTGCTTCACCTTGTAGATCCATCGCGAACCTACAACTGATTTCCCAACCGGTCTTGGGACAATCTCCCATGCACTGTTCCTGATGATCGAATCATATTCTTCGATCATGGCATCAACCCATGCGGGTTCCTCCACAGCTTCCTCAAAAGAGGATGGTTCTGTCACAACACATTGACTCATAAGAGCCATGTATCCAGTGTACCGATCCGGTGACTGTCTCTGTCTGCGCTGTGCTGTAGGTGGTCCTACAACCTTCTCTGCATCCCGAGCCAGTCGCTCAGCTTCTGTAGTGCGCATGCGCCCTCTGATGGTTGGCGCTGCCTCGGTGGTTTCTTCCACCTCCTGAACCTCCTCTTGTGGCTGATCCACATCCGGAAGCTCCTCCTTAGGAACTAACAGCTCCTCATCTGCATGCAAGTGTAGCTCCCTCTCAAGCGAACACCGCATGGCTTTCTCCTCCTGAAATTTTATATCCCGTCGCACAACAGTCTTTCGACTGTCTAAAAAATACACCCGATAGTTGTGAGGTGTATCAGTGTACCCCACAAATATTCCAACCTCAGCAGTTGGATCCAGCTTCCTTCTCGCATCCTTCGTCACATGCATGTAGACAGAAGAACCAAAGATCCGCAAATGGGAAATATCAGGCCTCTTGCCAGAATAAGCCTCCTCCAGTGTACTCATGCCAAGAAACTTGTGAGGACAACGGTTCTGCACATACACTGTTGTATTGCATGCCTCAGCCCACAAGTGAAGGGGTAGGCCCTGATCATGCAACATCTCCCGTGCAGCACCCATGATCGTTCTGTTCTTCCGCTCAGCCACCCCGTTCTGCTGTGGGTTATGGGGTGCGATGAGCTCTCTCCGAATCCCTTCTGCGCTGCAGAACTCCTTGAATTCAGCCGAGATGAATTCACCACCGTTATCACTCCTTAGAGCAATCACCTTCTTCCCCCACTCCTTCTCGACCAGTGCTTTAAACTCACAGAACTTCGCGAATGTATCGCTCTTCTTCTGCATGAAGAAGATCCAGCACTTTCGAGAGAAATCATCAACAAAGATCACATAATACTCGTGCTTTGCTGTCGAAGCAACTGAGAAAGGACCACACACGTCTGTGTGAACTCTCTCAAGGATCGTCGTGGCGCGACTATCCTTCTCGTGAAAGGTGGCCTTCACATACTTCCCTAAAGTACACCCCTTGCACTGATCTGACTGCGCAAGAGTGCCCTTAGGAAGTCCAGTAGAAATCTGCTGCAGAATCTTCAAAGCTCCATGGTGAAGGTGGCCCAATCTCCTGTGCCACAGTTCGCCCTCATCATCCCGTCTCACCACTTCTCCTGCCTTGCATGCCATAGCTGCGCAGCCATCTACCTGCAACTGATAAAGGTTCTTGGTTCGAACCCCTATCTTCCGGGTCTCTCCAGTAGTCTTACTGCGCAGGAAGGCTTTTCCTTCGCTGAAGACCACATCATACCCCTTATCCTCCAACATCGCTACTGAGATCAAGTTCTTCTTCAATCCAGGCACATGCATGACATCCTTTAAGACAAAGGGCTTACCAGACTCCCTCTGAAAGGATACGGTACCGATACCAGATGCACTGTATCTACCGTCATCGCCCATCTCGATGTGCACACCCAAATCTTTGTCCTCCAGATCTGAGAACAAATCCCGATCTCCCGTCATATGAAATGACGCACCGCTGTTCAAGAACCACACCGATCCCATCACACTTGAAACCAAGCATGCAATCAGTGAAAAGTCAAGCTCGAACTGTGAAGCCAAAGCTTCTCCATCTGCAGATCGTCCTGCTTGCTTGTTCTTCTTCTTCTTTGGACAATTGGTAGCATAATGTCCGTGATCATGGCAGTGAAAACACTTCACTTTCGCCATATCCTGCTTCTTGCCCTTAGCTCCAGAATGAGAGGTTTTCTTACCCTTCCCTTTCTTAGCTTTGGACATCAAAGCGTAGTTTTCTTCATCAGCTCCCTTTGATGAAGATCCATCTCGAGTAGTCCTCCTTATCTCCTCCTGCATGAGATCCGCCCAAAGGCGCTCCCATCCCGGCAGCTTCTCCCGACCATTGACACTATCTTGATATGAGTGCCAAGCCTTCGGAAGACCAAGGAGAGCCAGGTCGACCATATCCTCTTCATCGACAATAACTCCCACACTTCCCAGTTCATCTCTGCATTGAGTGAACTTCGTGAGGTATTTAGCGATACTGTCGCCCTTCTCCATCTTGATGTTCCTGAGCTTGTCTTTGAGCGCCAGCTTCCTTTGGTCACTCTTACTCCGGAATAGATCCGTCAAAGCTTTCCACATTAAATATGGAGTAGCCTTTCCATGCAGGCTGGATACAATATGATCCTTGACGCCCTCCAACAGGATCCTTCGACATTTCGCGATCTTCTTTTGCCATGCATCGACCAGAGCTGCATCAGTGGGCTTTGGGACATCCGCATCCACGAACTCCTTCAAACCATTATCTTCTAACACTGCTTCCATTCGATCCTTCCATGCAACATAGTTCGAACTGCCTTCAAGAGCATATTCGAGTCGCAAACCATTGAAAGAAGACATTTTTCAACACCGGCACCAAGAAGAACAACCTTCTGCAAAATTCGAATTCCAAACTCCAAGCTCTATCGCTTCCGATCTATACTTGAAAAACAAATTATTTCCAAATCAGAGATTGACTGCAAAGGGCATTCACCAGATCTTTCACCTTACAAAGAAGGATGAATATTCCGGAGGCTACCTGGCCCGCATGCAGACTCTGTCCGAGGAAACAAGTTTGCAATCACCGTAATAGATCTCGACAATTAATCTCGCTCCGATACCATGTAGAAATTAGCTGAATAAATCACTTATTCACTGAAGATTAACCTGGTCATATATCAATTTCGAATTGCATACATAACACACAACCTTCTTCTACAATTAATTGTCACATGCGGAAATAACAGAAGCAATCTCACATCAATTCAATCACACATTAACTCAGTATGTATGGGGAAAGCCTATAGCTGAAAACCCCAGCTATTGAAGAATTTAATGGAGAAATCATAACCAAATCAGTAATAATATCCCCCAAGTACTCACAGATTTTCATGAAGACTATATCCCACCAGCTTTGAACAAGTCCCGAGGTTCAAACTCCCCGCCAATTGCTCTCGTCTTTATTGCGCAATCATGGCTCGTCTATGAAGAGAAGTTCATGTTCGAACTCTTCTCGATTGCGTACTGTCATGGACAATTCCTCCATGGGCCGGTAACTTATGGAAACAAATCTACCAACTGATAGCTTTACTCACCCTTTCACCTACCTCTTCCACTGGTCTCCACTGAACTGATCATGCACTGTAGTGAACTGAAGTGTTCTTGAGTTGACTAATGAGTTAATATTTAGTAAATTAAATATTATTTAATTTACTCCACTCATATCTAGTTGATTAGTTAGTTTAACTAATCCCAACTAGTTCAACTAAAACAAACAGAACACAACTCCACTACTTGTCCTGTTAACTCCTCCAAAACTCCTGCCACTGAAGTCTAACTGAAGCCAACCATGCAAGATGCCATCAAACCCTAGGAACCACGTGATTCCTTGTGTCAGTTGCATGAGTCACCTCCATGACTCAAACTCAAGTGCGCCAAGAGAGTAAACTGTTGTTTATAGTCAAAATATTATTAAGGGTAAATAATATTTAATTTATTTTTAGGAGACCACCAAAATAGCTCGGGTCCTAAAATTAGGTCTCATTCATTTTTACCGACATGCTTCTATACCCAAGACCTCAAGTAGAATTTCAAATTTTATGTTCGTATGTTTAAAAATAGACATAGTCTAAAAATAGACTTTGCGCCAGAATTTGCCTGCGGGCCCACTTAGTGAAGGCGACTTCATTTCACTAAGCTCCATCATCTTGCTGCATTCTCAACACAACATGCACATCTTCTACATCAAGTGTATTATGTAGGATCAACTTCACTAAGTGAAACTTTAAGCAACATATATAACACATTAGCAACATATGTGTGTCTTCAGCAGCATCACCACTATACTTATCATGAACACTATTATGCAACAAGGAATACGAAAAAAATCTTAATGTCAACAATGCACTATTATAAGCATAGCAAAATCTCCTTGTGAACCAGTGTCAACTGTTCATTGTCAGATATGATCACATCAATTCATCCATCGGTTAGGTCATCAAAGAAACTTCATCAATCAATGATTTTATAGCAACTCATCGACCATCATAAGCCAATACCACTTCTAAGTAGTATCCACAGACTGAAACCATCAACATCAGAACAAGAAATCCAAATAATAACTGTTTGAATGATATAAGAGTCTTTTCTTGAGTTTTCCCAACTATTTCTTCATCATAGAGAAACATGTGTGACTGTCTAGATCAGAACTCACGTATATATGTGATTTTCCTTCAAAGGATCCACATACAGAAAGTAAATTATTTAACCTTTCATAATTATAGTTTCATTTGAGCCTGTATTGTATGTTCATGTTCTTTGTTACTACATCATATGCATTGTCAGTAATATAAGCAACATGAATATCAAAACAACCATGGGAATCATCATCAAGATAACATATGTATTGCTCCCCCTAAGATTATATACCACTAATACTGAGGACCTAATAATCATATTTTGTTCTCATGAGACCATGTACCTCACATCACTTCCGCAATCACTGAGAGAAGAAATTTTTAAGATCAATGTACTGCAAAATAGACCATTTACTTTTATTATGAGTTTGAATCCTCCTCATCTCTACAAAAATTTAGTTCTTTAAACACATATAATTTGTCTAGATTTCTATATCATCTTGCTATGACCTTTCCATATTCTTCATCTATAATTTTTCATTTGGTTGATGTAAACACAATTGCATTCCTTTATCCTCCATTTGATCTACACTTAGAATATTTTTCTTTATCCCTTGAACTAATAAAGTATCAGTTTCTCTTCTATGTTTATTAATTATGGCTTTACCTTTTCCCAAAACTTTTGTTCTATCATTATTTGAAATAATAACCTTACCATCTTGGTTTTTCCTAAGAGACTCCATCTTACTCTTATCTTCAGTCATGTGATGAGAGCATCCGCTGTCTATGTACCATTCATCTTCATTTTTAAACGAGTAGAGAGCAATACCACACCTTATATTTACTTCTTCTTTCTGCTTATTATGAGAAATAATTGTGGATCCATCTTTCTTAGATATTTTGACATTATCTAATTTCCTTCCATGTTTTCTTTGGTGATTCACTGATTTGTTCCTGTATTTTTTTGTTACATGTCCAAATTTGTTACAAGCATAACATCTTACATGATCATAAAAGGGAGCAGAGGAATCCATTTGAAGAGTCTATATCTGAAGGTCTTAATTTTAACTTATATGATTTCCTTTCTCAACAAAATAATGTTGAACTAACTCCATCCCCTCAAGAGACAACTTTAGATTTTGGTTCTTCTACTGAAGGAAAATTCAAGACATCCTCTGTGCATATTTTTGAAAACCCACTCTTTTCAGTTCCAAAGCCTGAAAAATCAGCTCAAGTCCCCCAATTTTCTGCTATCCTAAATCATAATCAGAATTCACCAATTGTAATTCCTATTTCCCAAACAGCTACATCAACTGTACATTAGAAAAATATGGCTCAACCTGCCCTTACAAGGATGCAGCAAATAGTGGCTGCAAGATATGCGCCACTTGTTCTCCCTCAACCCTTGCATCCACTTCCTCAAGGAGATTAATTAAAATATCTTCCAAAATACACTGGGGAGGGAGAAGGAGTTTCTGCTGAGGAGAATTTAATGGCTTTCTATAGTTATGCTGACAATCACAATATTGAACATGAAGAGGTCTGGTCAAGACTCTTTGTTCAAAGCTTGGATGGTGAAGCTCGAAAATGGTTTAGAAGTTTGGCTCCAAATTCAATAATAGGAATTTCTGAATTAGAAGAGATATTTGTGAAGCTTTGGGGCGATAGGAAAGACTATGTTTATTATCTTACAGAATTTGGAACTTTGAAGAAGAAGGAAGATGAGTATTTAGCTGATTTTACTAAGAGGTTTAATAATATTTATTAGAAAATTACTGAAGAAATTAAACCCACTGAAACCATAGCTATGATAAATTTTGCAAATGATTTATATTATGAGTTATCCTTATGGTTGAGGGCTGAAAAAGCACAGACACTGACAACTATGCAAGAGGCTGCAACTGGAGTGCAGACTAATCTCATGGATTCAAATAAATTAAAAATGGAGGAAGAAAAGGTAGCAAAAGATAAAAAGAAGATGAAATAAAAAAACCCTTCTTCTTCCAAGTCCCTTTCAGTAGAAGAAAAGATCGATCAAATGTCCAATTTGATCAAGGAACTTGCCTCTAAGATGTCAAAATTACAGGTAGAAAATAAACCAGCTGCTAGTGCCAATAAAAATGAAGCTAATAGAAATAAGTCTCCCTTCAGGAGGCCTTTTCAACCTCAACAAATCTTACAGCGCCCAAGGAGGAATGTTGATGATCAAAATGTTCAGCCTTCTTTGAATAGTTTTGCTGAAGAAGAACAACAAGGAAATGAGGAAGAAAATGAAGAAATAAACCATGTGGGAGAAACTTCACAGTCAACATGTTTGACATTGCAGGAATATGAAGATAGATCAAGGATTTGTTTGTTTTCTAATGATATGAATTCTCAAATTTATGCAAAGAATGATAAAAAACAACACGAAGTTCAAAATAGAAATTACCCTTTGAGATCCAAAGGTCCTATTTAGCAGCCTCAACAAAAAATAGATTCAGACTAACAAGAAGCTAAACAGAAGACCAAGGTAAATGAGATTCCTCCACCTCAAAATTATGCTCCAATTGTTAAAATTACTACAGAAAATAAGGAATTAGTTCCAATTTATTTCAATTTCAAATCTGAATTGAATAAAATCAAAATTCCTGTTCCACTCCTGGAATTATTGAAACATCCAACATATAAAGAGTATTTTAAGAGTCTACTGCAACTTCCTCTCACTCCTGATTCAGTCAACCTTGAGGATGAGCATCCCACTATTTATCTAGGCTTCCATGTCCAAGAACAAAATGATGATAACTCATTGCCTTTTTACCTGTCATTCAATATACATGAAAAATTGCTGCATAATTTTCTGTTAGATTATGGAGCTTCCCATAATCTCATGTCAAAGAAAGTGATGGATGAATTGGGATTAGAGATCACCAAGCAATACCATGACCTTTACTCCTTTGACTCCAAAAAAGTCAAGTGTCTAGGAGTGACTAAGGATTTGGTTGTTTCCCTTACCCAGGTGCCTATGAAGAGCTTAGTGATGGACATTGTGGTTGCCAACATTCCTTTTAGATTTGGGATGTTACTTTCTAGATCTTGGTCTAAGAAATTTGGAGGTACCCTTTAGATGGACATGTCATATGCTACCATCCCAGTATTTGGAGGGGAATTTAGAAGGATGTATAGGGAAACTCAAATGACCTACATCATTAGTGATAAGCACCAACCATCAAATCATAACATATATGCTGAAGAAAAGGAATTGGGGTCATCAATTCTGCACCTTGCTATTGATGACAATGATTTCCAGCCCGAATTAAGTGAAAAACAACACTTTCAAGGCACAAATGAGTAGCATTCAAAAGGAGGACAAATATGGAAATTGTGATTTTATGGAGCCTCTACAAGAGAGGGATCAGGAGCTGGTGTAGTACTCATTTCTCATACTCAGTAGAAGGTGACCATATCATACAAATTACAATTTTCTACCACTAACAACACTGTTGAGTATGAAGCACTTGTGCTGGGTATGAAGGAAATGAAATATTTGAGAGCAGAACATCTAATTGCCTTTGGTGATTCAGAGTTGGTGATTAAGTAGGTGAGAAACGATTACCAAGTGAAAAATTCCAAATTGAAGAATTATAGGAATGAAGTATGGGATTTGATTGAGCATTACTTTTCAGCATTTAATATAAATTTTGTCACTAGAGAAGAAAATCAAATTGCTGATTCAATAGCTATTGCTGCTAGTAATTTCAAAGTTCCTCTAGATTTCAAGGCAGTATATGACGTTAAAATAAAAAATAGACCTTCGATTCCTGATAACATTAAGCACTGGAAAGTATTTGAGGATGACAGGGAGATTCAAAAATTTTTAGTGTGTATAAGAGTTTGTAGACATACAAATTGATGATGAGCAGGAAATTGTTGAAAGTCAAAATAGCAGCCCTTTTAAGAAAACTATGGTTGGGAAAGATACTATAGATCTAAAAACTAACTTTATTCCTAAGGGTTTAGTTCCTTTAGAAAGACTGTTTGATAATAATGATGTTTTTCTCAAGGCTGAAAGAAAATTTGATGGAGAGAGTACAATCGAATGTAACATTGGTACAGAAGACCAACCAAGATTAGTCAAAGTGTCCAAATTCCTTCCTTTGGAAACCATAACAAAATATATCAAACTACTAAAGGAATTTGCTGATATTTTTGCATGGTCTTATAGTGAGTTGAAAAATTATGATAAGAGAATAATGGAGCATAGGATCCATTTGAAAACCGATGCAAATCTTGTAGCACAAAAAATCAGACATATCAATTCCATGCTGCTCCCAATCGTTGAGAAAGAAATGAAAAAATTATGGGAAGCAAAGATAATTATGCCTTTGAGATTTTCTAACTCGGTAGCTAATATAGTCCCGGTTAGGAAAAAGAATGGAGAGATAAGGATTTGTGTCAATTTTCGCAACCTGAACCAATTCTCCTTGAAAGATAACTATCCACTGCCCAAGATGGATGATATCTTGCAGAAGGTTGTAGGATCCAAAATATTGTCAATGATTGATTGCTTTTCAGGCTATAATCAGATTTTAGTTGACAGGCAAGACAGAGAAAATACAACATTTACCACACCCTGGGGCACATTCATGTACAAAAAAATGCCATTTGGTTTGATGAAAGCAGGTGCAACCTTTCAAAGGGAAATGGATATTGCCTTCATGGGAGAAAAGGACAGATTTGTGGTCATCTATTTGGATGACATCATAGTTTATTCAAAATCCGATGAAGACCACTTGAAACATTTGAAGCAAGTTTTTGACAAATGCCGAAAATTAGGTTTGTCCTTAAACCCAAAAAAGTCATCTTTTGTTGTACAAGAAGGTAAGTTATTAGGACATATTGTAGCATAAAGTTGCATCTGTATTGATCCAGGAAGAGTAGAAGCTATTTAGAAGATTGTTTTTCCAAGAAATAAAAAGGAATTGCAGTCATTTTTAGGGAAAATCATTTTTCTGAGGCGTTTTGTTCCTAACTCTGTAGAGATGATCAAACATATAAACGTCTTGCTAAAAAAATATGCAGAATTTAAGTGGCGAGATGAAGCAAAGAATTATTTTTCAGAAATTCAGTCTGCCTTGACTGAAGCACAAATTTTTATTAGTCCTGATTTTGAAAATGATTTTCTGATTTTTTTCGTATGCTTCAGAAGAAACAATTGTTGATGCCTTATTACAGAAGAACAAGGAAGGTTTAGAGTAGCCAATTTCATTTTTCAGTCGTGCTTTAAGGGACATTGAATTGAAGTATAGCTTGACTGAAAAGCAAGCATATGCACTAGTTAAGGCTTTAAATTATTTTTGATTTTATGTGCTGCATTAAAAAATAATTTCTTTTGTACCCGATATTACTGTTAAAGGTGTGTTGCTGTAGCTAGATACAGATGGAAGGAGAGGATGATGGCCAACCAAAATTATAGAATTTTATGTTGAAATAAAACCAACTAAAGTGATAAAGGTTCAGGGCTTGGTTCGCTTCATGGCTGAATCCAACTACAAGGCCTTAAATCTGAATGTAGAGGTAGCTGAAGAAGAAGATGGAGAAGGTATTGCTAATTATCCTGAAATATTTAATTCAGATTGGTACTAGGATATAGTTTACTTCTTGTTAAATTTCAACTGTCCACTTGAAATGGAGAAGTCTGAAAGGAGAGCTTTTAAATTGAGAGTGGTGAAGTATTTCATTTTGGAATACCATCTTTACTGGAAGGATCCTATTGGAGTCTTGCTAAGATGTGTAGATGAAGCAAAATCCCAAGAGATTATGATAGAGATACATGTAGAAGTGTGTGGAGGGCATTTATATTAGAGAGCCATTGCAAACAAAATATTAAGAGTTAGCTATTATTGACCAACTCTTCTCTTTGATGTCTTTTCTAAAGTCAGGAGCTATGTCGAATGTTAGAAATTTGTTGGTAAATAGAAATTTCGACCATTAACTCTCATTCCTATTTCAGCAGATGTTCCTTTCCAACAATGGGGGCTAGACTTCATCAGTGAAATTCATCCACCTTCATTAGGACAACCTAGATGGATTCTCACATCTATAGACTATTTCACTAAATGGATTGTAGTTGTACCAACTAGGAATGCTACTGATACGGTAATTATTAAATTTATGTTGGAAAATATTATGTCAAGATTTGGTTGTCCACAGAAATTAGTAACTGATAATGCAATGGCCTTTAAGTCTGCTAAAATGTACAACTTTTGTAAACAATATGGGATTGAATTGACTCATTCCATGCCTTATTACCCTCAAGGTAATGGATTGGCTGAGTCATCCAATAAAATTTTGGTAAGGATTATTAAGAAAATGATGCCTGAAAATAAGAGGAATTGGGACACTTAGCTAATACATGCTCTGTGGGCAGATAGAGTAAGTGGTAAAAAATCAATTTGAATGTCTCCATTTCAGCTTGTATATGGTACTAATGCTATAATGCCTTTACAATTAGCTCTTCCTGTGATGAAATTACTGCAAGATGAATTTGATCATGAAAACCCAGTCCAAAGGAGAATGCTACAGTTGATAGAGGCACACCAAATTAGAGAAACATTGCTGGAAAAAGTTCAGAAGTGTCAAGATAAAGTCAAACCTATTTTTGATAAAAGAGAAAATCAGCAGTTGTTTCAGGAGAATGATTTGGTGTTGCGTTGGGATGCTAGGAGAGAAGACCATGGAAAGCATGGTAATTTCAACAATCTGTGGTTTAGGCCATTTAGAATTGCTGAAGTTTTGGAGAATAATACTTTTCTGCTCAAACATCTAGATGATGATCAGCTGACTGGAGGCCCAATAAATGGTCATTTTCTTAAAAATTTCTTTATTTAGTAATTCAATTGAGTCACTCCATTGTAAATATTTGGCATGATGTGTCAATAAACTCCATGCCCAATAAAACTTATGTTTGTATATATGGTCATTATTGAGTCCAGCCAGTCAATGGTCACTCCTAGTCTTTATTTTCAAGAATTATTCTGAGTTTCAAGAGTTTTTGAGGCACTGAGTCTACAGTCCTTGAAGCCTCACAGGAAGGACTTCATCCCCAATAGGAACCACTATTATCACTGAAAATGTTAATGGTGTAATTTCCATTGTGTCACTATTTTCAAATATTTTATTGTGTCCTAGTCCATGTCTAAAGTTTGAGTCATTTCCAATAAAAGTTAAAAATAGACCCAATATCAAGGTATTTTTAAGTGAATAGGTGTCATAGTGTTTTAGAGTCCTAAAATAATTTAAATCTCTATTTTGAATTATGTTAGTGTTGAAGGTTAGTCGATGTTTGGGTTATAAAATTATAGTCATATGGTCTGGAATAATAGCTACGTTTGTTGCAAATTCATTTTAAAAACAATAATACAGTAAAGGGCAGCTATTTCTCAGAAATGAAAGTCATATAGTCCACACAGTGAAAAGTGGAACTATTTCATTGAAATTTTGGTTATCTCAGAAAAGAGGCTATAGGTAAACAGGTAATCAGTTTTCGAAGTAGGAAAATTAAGGTTTCATGGATAGTATTACAACCAGAGTTCTTTAGGACCAAAGTGCTGCTGGAAGAAAATAGATTGACCAACAGAGAGGTAGATCAACGGTGGAGATTAAAGCGCAAATGGAGCGATTTCACAAATCAAATTTTTTAAAGTTTATCGTTTAGGAAATCGCATGGTATGTTAAGTGATTTGTGATGTGATGAGGCGAGAGTAACGTGTCGGCGTAGCGCACCAGCATGATTTCGAAAATCACATAGTTTACGGTTTAGCCATTATCAGTGTAAAGTTAAATTTGTGGTCGTCCAATTTGCGATTGCTTCCAATTGGTCACCAGGTTCTGGGGCCCAAGAACCACGATTTTGTGTGTAATGCATGTTAAAAGGTAGTTTTGTGCTGCATTGAGATTTATAAAGGAAGAAAGCATGGTACGACGGAAGCACATGTAATGATAAGGTGGAAGCTTAGAGTGATGACTTGGCGCTGGCTTTTGAATCATTTTAAAATACATGTCATTACTCCTTGTCATAATTGCAGGCACACGATTAGAGAAGAGAGATCAGTGAACACTCAACCTGAGGCCTCTGTGTATGATACAGGTAAACAAAAACTAATCCTCTAGCAAGCAGTCTCAAGTTTCAATGCAAGTAGTCTCAAGTTTCGTGGACAACATTGCAACTAGAGTTCAACAGTTGTATTCGTGAGCAATTTAGATGTCATAAAAAGGGGAAAGGAGGAAAGGTAAATAGTTCAGAGCCTACTAACACAAGATTTTTGGATGCACGGACAAAATCAAAATTCAAATCTGCAGGTTGGTATAAATTCCTCCATAATTTTTCTGGGGAGAACGTGGCAATGACTCAATCTTTCATTGAGTCTTTCGATGGAAAAAAGGTCAGGTTAGGAAGCAAAAAATTCAAAATTTCTGAGGCTATCATAGCCCATGCAACCCAATCTTCTGCAACCGATGAACATTAGTTTAAAATCAAAGCGCTGCGTGAAGAAGTAAGTTTGTACTTTAAGCCTGAATATGCTCATTTGAAATGGAATTCAACTGCTCATATTTCTTGTTTCAAAGCCGAGTGGCAACATGTTATTACCTCAGTCCAGAAATACATCACATGCGAAGGGAGGTTTTCTTCTATTCATCGTTATTAGTTGAGATTCCCGACCCACATCTCAGGAGAAAAACCTGTGAAGCTACCCTATTTTTGTATAAATCTCTTCTTAAAATGTCCCTCAAGCTACAGAAATGTCCAAACTATTCCTTGCATAATTTGTATAATAGAGGGCTGATTAAAATCTTGGTTGTTTATCATCTTAGAAAGAAGAAAATTACTTGGGATAGATTTTTAAGAGAGGAAGGGTTGGTAGTATTAATTCTAGAAGAAAGGTAGGGAGGCCAAAGAAGAAAGACATCCATGAGCAAACCAGTGTTGCCCCTATTTCACATAGTTAACCATATTCTCCTAAGAAGCCTATGTCAAAGAATAAAGAAAAAATTTCCTCCTCTTCACGAAGCCAGCTTAAGAAGAAAATTTTCATGGTAGACGAACTAGTGGAAGCCAACCTTGGTATGAAACATTCAAGCCAGATTCTTGAGTCATCTCATCAAGTGCAGCCAAATAGTGACACATCTCTCACTGAGTCCACCCTCTCACAAATTTTTCTTTCTCTCAAGTAAGGAAAACAAAAAATGATAGAGTCTACCATAGAAGAAGATCCTACCTTGGCCAAATTAGTATCCTCCATTTTTTATTTTATCAAGAAGAGGAAGAAAAATGAAATAAATTCCTATTCCTCATTTGAAGATAGTAGTGATCCTGAGTACATAGAGTCAGAAGATGAGGAGGCAAAGTCTAGTAAATTTATACATGGAGGAAATAGGTCCAAATTCATCCCTAATCCCTATGTAAAAAGACCTCATACTAGGCCAAGAAACAAACTCAGGCTAAAAAACAAGCTGATTTCCAATCCTAAACTGAGGGATGAAATTATCAACATTGAAGAAAGCCCTGAAGACAAAATTGAAAGGACGAAGAAATATCAGTCAAAGAGCCAAAGAGCCAAGCACAGAAAAGGAAGTCTGATAAAAGGGTAACTAAAGTAGAAGCCATAAGAATATTTGCTTCTATTCTGGACCTTTGATGAATGAAGAACATGGCTGACTTGGAGAATTTTTTTTGGGTAAATGTTCCATGTTTTACAGTTATTTCTACCTTTTCTGTGAAGGTAGAAATTACTTGGAAATATTAGCATGTGATGGAAATGGGCTACTTTTTGGTTTTGAATCATGATGGTGACATTAAACAAATGAAGTGGAGAGATTATTCATTTGAGATGGATGTTTCCAAGTGTCTTATATCCAAATTTATCCAAAATATCATGTTTCTGTTTTCAGGGAGACAACCACATGTCACTCCCACTATTTTTACACTTTTTATTAAAGATTGGTTGCACTAAAACAGAAGCGTAGTCTTCGAATAGGCTACCACCTCACACAACCATTTTGGAGTGATAGTATTGATGATTCCTTCATGATGTTTATATTCCTTTTAATGTATCACTTTTCTCATATTTCAGGTGATAAACCTATGAACTTGCCCTATTTTCTATATAAATCCTTGCTCAAGATGTCCCTAAAACTGTAGAAGATCCCTAACTTGCCTTTGAAAATTCTATATCATAGGGGTCTAATAAATTTTTTGATTGTCTATCACCTTAGAAAGAAGAGGACCACTTGGGATAAGTTCCTGACATAGGAAGGGTTTGGTAACATAAACTCCAGGATAAGGGTAGGGAGGCCCAAGAAACGATATAATCATGAACGAACTAGTGCATCTCCTGTCTCAAATAGTTCATAACCTAACCCTATCCATTCATCAAATTTCTGTCAAGGTTATCCTCCCTCCATGTCAGTCGAAAAGCCAACTAGAAGCTCGATTAAGAAACCTGGGGACCCTATGTCTATACCAACAGTGCCACTAGCCAATGAAGCTCATGTCAACAATTCACCAGTGAGCAGTTCACCTAGGGAAACTCAGACCGTAAGGTCATTCATGGAGGAATATAAGGATAAATTGAAATAGAAAAATGGTATGCCTCCTAAAAATTTTGTCTCAAAAGACAAGGAGAAGATAACTTCCTCTTCAAGAGGCAAACCTAGGAAAAATTTATTCATGGCAGAAGAACTTCAAGAGGAAGTCAACCCTGGAATTCTAACATATAAGGTTGCTTTGTCTCTAGAGGAAGTCAACCCTAGAGCAAAGATCAAGACATGTTTCTAAAACAACTCACCAAGCTCAACCTAGTAGTGGTACTTCACTCACAGAATCCACTCTCTCATAGGTTTTAATATCTCTTAAGAAACATAAACATAAAATGTCAGAGACTGTCATTGAGGAAAAACCTACTTTAGCTCAGCTAGTCTCCATCATTGGCTCTTCAATCAAGAAGAGGAAGAAGAATGTGATACACTCATACTCCTCTTATGAAGATACCAGTGACCCTGAATATACAAAATCAGAGTATGAGGAAGGAGAATCTAGTAGATTCATGCATGGAGGTAAAATGTCTAAGTTTATTCTAAATCCTTATATCCAGAGACCTCATACTAGGCCCAAAAATAAACTCAGACTAAATAGTAAGTTGATTTCTAATCTTGCATTGAGAGATGAGATTATTAATATTGAGGAGAGTCCAGAGGATAAAATAAAGAGGAAAAAGATTCATCCAAAGAGTCAAACACAGAGAAAGAGGTCAGATAAGAGGGCGAATAAAGCTGAGGCCATTAGGATTTTTGCCTCTCTTTTGGACCACTGAAGAATGAAGGAACATGGCTTCCTTTGGAGAAAATTTTCATTTTTGGATTAATTTTCCATGTTTCCGGATATAGCTACTTTTTCTGCAAAGGTAGTGTTGAGGCCTCAGAATTCCGCTGCCGAAACATGGGGGAAAACCACCTGGTCCGGACCTTAAAGCAGCTCCTTTTCCATTTGGTGTAGTGGCTCTAACTGGGGGTGATGGGACTAGTTTTCCAATAAGGATGATTTTGAGGGTGTGTGATTATATGACATGCAAATGGAAAATGATTTTAATCTATCTTATGCATCTATCTAAACTATTTATTCTACTATATACCGGGGGTGTTTCTTCCTTTATGTGATCTGAAAAAATATCCTTCAACTGTTAGTAATATAGATCATTTAACAGTTGAAAGAGATGAAAATTATGTAAGATGATTCTTCAAACAACATAGTTTGACCAGAAGAATTGTGAAAAATATATCGCATTCATATGTGTTATTATACATTCAATAAGAAGCTACATACAAATATTAGAACAGAAGTGCATGTAACATTGATCTATTAATACCGTTTCAAATATATAATGCAATAAAAGATGACTGTAAATCTATACAGTAAGAATTAATACAGGTAAATAAAAGTACCATATGTATGAAGTTCTACTCATGTAAACTGACAGTAATTGATCTGCTCCTTCTCACTTTCAAGAAATTTAAATATTACAGTAATCCAACATCAGTTAAACAACTTTAATTGTCAAAATATAACAGATGTGTTCCATTAATTCATCAAAGCATTCACAAACTTACAATAGTGCATTCTTTGCAAATGTTTTTGACAAATTTCTAAACCCTTCTCTAAATGCATGAGAGGGGTTGAAATACTAAACTAACTATGTTCTAAAATATATTATTACAAAATATAGAGGAGGTTTCAAACAACCATCCTCATAAGACTAACTTAAATTGCAATCTAGGAAAATAAAATAACAATTTTGATTTATGAATTTCACCCTTTCTTCTGGATTTGGTCACGAAGTTGACAAATATCTATCATAGGCTTGAGCTGAGTTGGATGCAAAATCCTCGATTTGACCTCTCCCTTGAATACTACGTTTGAAAGTATTGGTTGCGATCTTTTTGTTGAATCAATTAAGGATTGCAGAATCTGATACTGATGATAAGGTTTGATAAGAAAATTCCAATAATTTTCTTGATCAAACTTATTTACCTTTTTAAGTACTTCATCCTATGTGTCTGCTTTCTGCTTCCACTATGTTTCTATCTATTTTACTTCTGAGAGCACTTCAGATGTGTACTCTGCTTTCACCAGCTGTTCACATACAGATTCAATAATTTCATTTGATAATTTTGATGTTTTTGTTGTTGCTTTCTTTGCGTGCTTGATTTGTGCTTCCCAATATTTGTATAGTATCTCCTTATGAAACTTATCTACATAAGGTAGATTAGCTTCCTTTCCTAAGTCTGATGCTTGCCATTGAATGTGTTCGTTGATTTTATTTTCGAGTCTTTCACATTCAAGTTTATGGATAGTTGTTTTTTGTATCAGTATTTTATTTGAATCACAATAAGAGTCAATAATAGAAGCTTGATGACAAAATAATTCCTATTCTTTCTTTAACTGAGCATTTACATCCAATGCTTCTTTTATAAATTTCTCTAGTTGCGTTTGGCTCTGTAACATGGTCATTTTTGCTTCTAGTTGTACTTGTTTCTCATTGATTTCTGCTTGATGCTGCAATTTAAGACTTTCGAAATCCTTTTGAAATTGGGCCATATTTGCTTTGATTTTCTAATTGGAGTTGAATTTTTCTTCATTTAACATCCTCTCTAGTTCTTGTACTCTAGCTTCCTTTTGCCTCAGCAACACTCTAACCTCAGTAGCTTTATCAACAGTGGTAATAACATATGCCCCTTCATACTGTGATAATTTTGTTAGATGTTCCATAGGATCATCTAAGGAATCCTTCCATAATACATCAACTGATTCATTTATGAGGTTTGAGACTGTTTCATTAGTTCTTCTCCTTTTTTTCCTCTTAACTACAACCTTATAGCTAGGACTACAGAAGATGTCTAGTGAAGGAATTTCTTCAACTTGTAAAACTATTTGTTCTATAGGGTAGGCCGGTATGATGTCTCACATGATTCTCTGGAATTTGTTGTAGTGGATTAACAATTTCCACTATCTTCTGGGAATGTTTAGGTGTTTGAAAAATAGTTACTTGATCAACATTGGGATTAGCTTTAGAATTTTGTATTGTTTCAGAAAAATCCTCCCATTCACTACTAAAATTCCTTGTTTGTGACTTTTCAAATTGATCAAGTGTGTCATGACTGTGCTAAACTTCTTGAGAAGTTGACTCTATTCCATTACTTTCTTTTCGCTCTTGCATCTCTATCTCTTGGATTACCTGATCAATTACTTTTTCTGGGCTATCCTTTCTGGATTCGGATTCATTTTTAGAGTGATCCAAATTGTGAGATTGATGCTCTAATTGACCTGATTCATCCTCAGACATGTCTTTTGCTTCATTATCCAAGCTGATACTTGGAGTATGTCTGTTGACATCTTCAATAGTCAACAAGTTGAGAGGAACTCTCTTCATTCTCTTATTTATATATATATATATTTGGAATGCTTCCAAATCATCTTGGCTCAGTTGGATGGATTCAAAATTGATTATATTTGAAAAATTTTCCATGCCTTGCAAGAGATCATCAAATCCATCTATTTCCTTTACAAAAGGCTTCATTTTGAGCTATGTAGTGTAATTTTTAATTAAATCATTTGGATCATACAACCTCTTTGTAATTACTACCAATTTCAATAGATTAATCTTGGAAACCTCTTTTTAGGTATGGCTAATATCAAAAAGTGAAAAAGTGCTACACTGTACAGGGAAATTAGGCCAAACAACCTTCTTAGCATCTTTTAACTGTTTAGTGATACCATTAACAAGCATAATATGGTAGGACATGGGGAGAAGCATAACTCCTGGATACTTTGACATATGTAAAATTCTCCTCTGCAAATGACCTAGCCATAGAAATAATATCAGTGCTAGCCTCTTCAGAAACCCTAGGGGCCTTCTTATTGAATATCATTTGGTGCATAGGCAACATGAATCCATAATTTTTTTTATAAAAATGCAGGTGGAAGTCTGAATCCCAAAGGTCTCTATGGTAAATGTGGATTGGGGTAGGGTATTGGGTAGTCCATTTCCACCCCATGGTAGGAAAACTAGAAGAAAAGCAGATTGTGTCCATGACATAGGCATACATATAAAAGGGAGGTATTTATCTAGATGAAACATTCCTTTTATTCCTATGTTTTGTGATGTGTTTGGATAAAATTTCAGATAGGATATTTTCCCAATTCAGAATTGAGGAATTGACGATTGCGGCAATCAATGGAACCCAGTCTACTGCAAACCTAGTGGTATCAGGTTTGGCAAAAACTCTACACAACATACCGGCAACATAACAATAAGGGTAAGGAAGTTGGGCAATAGAGTACGTACTAAGTTTATCTCATTTAAGCTTTCCTTGGTATTCCTTCCATTCTTTTATGAATTTTGTTAAATCTGGGTTGTTTTCTTTAAAGCTTTGTAGAAATTTTTTGTCATAGTTTTGTTGTGAGTTTGGTAAGTGGTACATTGCTTTCAAATCATCTGCCCTGAAAGAACCAATATTATTGCTTCTTGAATTATTAAAATTTATGTCTTTTATGTTTAAGTGGTTAATTTACCACTTAACCATATCTGTGTAAGGGAGAAATCTTGGCCTTGCGGCTACCTTGTGGACGAATGAACATGCAATGTCAAAATGAGTTGGATCTGAAGAAATAGATAATTCTGCTGAAGAAAATTATCTATCACTATTGGCTTTTCATTTTCGAAAAAATGATACATTTCTTCCCATGACAAACTACCACATTCCTTGTTGTAGGTGGTATCTGAAAATAAGGGGGCCATGTCTGAATCCTCAGTAGACAGAATTTGAGCAATAGCTTTGCCTTTATTTTTCGTCTCTTTCTTCTTCATTCTGTTAGTTGGTTTCCTAATTTCAAGTATACAAAACAATCATTAGAAATGTATCGAACAAAGAGATACATATGTTGTTAATTTATTTCAAATTATGCAAAAATAGATATGAATCTATCAAATATTATATCAATCATTGATAATCATTTCAAAATCAAATATCTTACACCTTCACATGAAATATCTATCAATCAACTTTAAGTCGTTAGATCTTGAATTTTGGTTTGATATGACATAAGTCATTTCGCATGCTCGAGTAATTAAATGCCTTTAATTTGCACCTCGCCATATATATCTTTTACCGTTTGTGATGTTTACCCATAAATGTTGCGAAATGTGATGTGTGCAAACCACACATCGAAACTTCTATGCGATAATGATTATTTTTTTTCGTTAAGTTATGTGAAATGCGAATTGCACATTAAAAAGTTAAGCGACCGCACTTAATAGGACTTTACAGATTTTTTTTTGTTGCTTTGTTGGCTCATCGGGTCGGCACAATCGCACTTATATTGAATTTATTTATGAGTTGGTTGTTTTAAAAAAGGTGCGATGCGATAAAGAGAGTATAACAATAATTGAAGTGTTTGCAAGCTTTTTTAAAACATAACTTCGAAAAATGATTAGCGCATTTGACAACCCACGTAACTTAGAGGATTGTAAGTCTTCTTAAGTTGTAAGCTATGCGGTTTGCAATGCGCTAAAGGAATAAAGTGGAAAACTCAAAAGAAAACTTTTATTTCCTAAGTTTTTGTTTTTAAAGCTAAAAAATAGATTTCCTATTTATTTCTAAAGGGTCCCCATTTATTAAAATAAATGGGGGGTGTTGTATAGTACAACAGGTAGCTATTATTTCTGAATATTAGTATATGATGTAAACGAGCTTCTTTTTGGTTTCTTATCATAATGGTGACATCAAAGTAGGTGAAGTGGAGGAGATTTCAGTTAAAATGGATGCTGTCGGGTGTCATGTATCAAGTCCCCTCCTAAATTTCAGGGTTTTGTTTTTCACTTTTTGAGGAAAACAACCACATGTCACTTTCACTATTGTTTACACTTTTTGTGGAGGTGGTTGCACCAAAATAGAGGATCAGTCTTCCAACAGATTTCCACATCATTCAGCCACTTTGAATTGTTAGCCATCATGATGTTTAATTTTTTTTATGTTATAGAACTTTGTATTAAAATTTAAGGATAAGCCTCATATTTTGCATGAGATTGTAATAACTTTTTGGAACAGATTCAGTCCTTTGTGGAGATGACAATATTATGTTTTTTTATATATGTGACAAAACTATATGAAGTAAAGGTTCGTGGTTTTATAATTTTTTTCTCATATGATCAATGCACTTTTTCAGTGAATGAAATTGAAAGAAAATTTTGAGGAATTATTACATGTTTGATGTGTGTATTGTTATTTTTACATGTGTTTCCATATATTATATTCTTCAGTGCAGTTTGTAAATTCAATATGCTTTTGTATGTTTTTATCAGTCTCTTGATATGCTGATGTGTTTTATCTAATTTTTTTAGTCTCAATCAGTGAGCCTTCTTGATGAAATATACATAATGACAGTGTAAAGAGCATCACCTATAACAATTACCTTCCATGATATTTCAGTAAGAATAATGTAAGTCTAGACATAGCTTTATCTTATTGAAATATTGACAAATTTCTCTCTGTGTTGTTTTCTAACAAAAGATGTGGATTTCTACCTTGCAGACCCACTGCCTCTTCTCCTTTTTCACACTCTCTTATCTTCATAGGCTACAAAAATATTTTTCTGCTACCACATTAGGACACAATACCCTCATTAGTGTGACAGTGAACTTGACTGAAATCCATTTGTAGTGATCTAAGGTCCCAGCCACCTACCAATCTTATAATCCAAATCATTAAATTTTCTTAGAGCTTAGGATGTGTCTGATGAGGCACTTGAAGCAGTCAAAGTATTGATTCCAACGCTAACATATTTTCGTGCGTCTGTCGGGAGGCAAAGGCCTTGAAACAAAGTATTCTCCCTAGTCTCTTGTTTTGAATTGCTGGTAATCAGTTCTTGATAGTGAATGAGAATTGGTCACTTTAAGAAGACTACAATTTAGTTCACCTGGTGACTCCACAAAGAGGAAGAGGGGTTTCAAGACCTCCTACTACAAGGATAAATCATAGATCACCTACTGTGACTCTAGTTGCTGACCTAGAGAACATCATTAAATATGGAAAAGGAAAAAAAAGATCAGTTGAAGTCACATCTCAGTCATGAAGAAGGTACACAAAAAGTACATTCGAAAGAAAAATGTACCTTCATCTACTTTAGAATCAAAAGAAGTTTTAGTTTCAAAAGAGTCTACTAAAAAATCTCAAGTTGAAACTGCTTCCCTAGAAAATAAAGTAGATATTGTTAACCTAGGCTCAGCTGAAAGTTTTTCTCACTCATCACTTAGTAAATTTGAAATAAGTACTATTCCATTCAAGAAGGAAAAATGATGAGAAGCGAAACCCACCACTAGCAGGTCCACCTCAAAACTGCTTCAAGGGTAGATTCATAATCCTGAACTCGATATTTTGATCTTGGGACCTATGGGAATTAGGCCCACTCTGTTAACGCTGTGCTACTCTGATGACACTTACAACGAAACACTCTGACCTGTCTTAGGCCCCGGGCCCACATACACAATCTACGGTTTCAATTAAATACACACGCCCATACCTTAGGTTAACCTTCGTGCATATCTAAGGGCGATCACCGTTCGATGAGCCAACCTCAGATCGGACGGCGTACGTCGATATCGCGCGGAGCCTGCAGTTGACAGTTAACACGCGATGGCACGCGATGCGGGTGGTATCTCCAAACCGCTTAAGGCCACGTGTCGGCCTATGGCATTGATTGCGTCCGAATTGGAAATACCACTTACCGTTCAAAGGCGGTGCGATCAAAACCGCTTCTGGCTTTTGAATAGTGATTGACCATAGGTTAAACCGGGGTTAACACCCTTCTTCCTATTCACTCCAGTTCACTAACTCAGGTTCAACTCTCGGCACAACATTCTCACACAAAGATCAATTTTGCTTTGTCATGTGCTTAACCAACGATTTTTATTCCACCATACAATACTCTGCGTCTACTCTATAACATCATATAACATTAGATTGCCATCGATCCTTACAGGATCGATGGTCAATAAATCACTGAAATAAACTTATAATGAAACTACTACTTAACCATAAACAAAAAGTTCGAATACACACAGATTTAATACATATATCTGGCTGTAATGAACACAAATTGACACACAGAGATCAACATTCTATTATATACAAACTCAGTTACAATTCTGAGGCATTTCAGCCTTAGTACGCACTTCCTTTAAGACTACATCGCATTCACTTTGTCTCTATGTCCTCACACACTACAAATTCGCTGCTTTATAGAGGTTACAGATGTTAGTGAATCGGTTGAGTTTCACAACTCTCTCCTGAACTTCCTCAATGCACACATGGCAGGCGCACATGTCAGATCAGTCACATAAGTTTCAGCATCGGTTTTGAATAAAAATTTGCCCCCAATTTACATGACTGTTCGCATACTCAGTCTCTTCAACTGCAGATTCAAACTTGAATTCGAACCTGTTCGGATGCCCTTGCATCAGACTCCCGAGGCACAAAAATTTATGACCTCCTGGTCATATGTCTTCTCCAGCTGCCAGAAAGTCTAACCACGTCATCTGTGGAACTGCTCTTCGTGATCTTCCCGTAGCAACATCTCCTAAACAATTATCACCCGCATCCTCTATGGAATTTTCCTCTATGAGCTGCAACAAAACCTCTACAATAACAAGTTTCCTTGCTACCAGATACCTCACCAAGCTTCTCTCCTGAGCTCTGACTCTCGGCATCTCTTTGGTTCGCTCCTGTGGAACCAGCTGAGCACTCCTGCTCTAGGCTGCTGCAATCTTCTCACCTTCCTTTACTGCTACCTTCACAATACAAAAGAAAATCACCAGCTTACAAATTTTCACAATCTGTACCTCTTCTTCCTCTGTACGCGAACTTCTTCTCCGTAGGAAATCATTTCCCTGCTCTGATACCACTTGATGGAGGGTAAAACCCAAATTCCCAATTTTTAGACTATTTTAACCTCAATCTATGTGTAAAGTGCATCCGAATCTTCTTGCCCAATCAACTTCCCAATTCAGGCAATCCCACAACATTCCCTTATTCTACGCTGGAAAATTTAAATAAACAAGACTGGGTTATTTTAATATCTCAATTCAGAGAGTTGAGATATTAATTCAACATTTCCTCTATAGCTATAACCCAATAATCCATCTTCACATAATTTCGTGTAACTAACACTAAGCGTATATGTGTTAATTTACCTTTCCATTCTCGGGCTATGAACCCATAGTCAAACCCCACATAATTATAATGGAGTTCCGGTCCCACATATAAAATTGATGGTTTCAATTAAATACACATGCCCATACCTTAGGTCAACCTTCGTGCATATCTGAGGGCAATTACCGTTCGATGAGCCAGCCTTAGATCAGACGGCATACGTCGATATCACGCGGAGTCTGCAGTCGACAGTTAACATGCGATGGCACGCGATGCAGGCGGTATCTCCAAACCACTTAAGGCCACGTGTCGGCCTATGGCATTGATCGCGTCCGAATTGGAAATACCACTTACCATGCAAAGGCGGTGCGATCAAAACCACTTCCGGCTTTGGAACAGTGATTGACCGCAGGTTAAACCGGGGTTAACACCCTTCTTCCTATTCACTCCGATTCACTAACTCAGGTTCAACTCTCGGCACAACATTCTCACACAAAGATTAATTCTTCTTTGTCATGTGCTTAACCAACGATTTTTATTCCGCCATACAATACTCTACGTCTACTCTATAACATCGTATAACATTAGATTTCCATCGATCCTTACAGGATCGATGGTTAATAAATCCCTGAAATGAACTTATAATGAAACTAGTACTTAACCATAAACAAACAGTTCGAATACACACAGATTTAATACATATATCTGGCTGTAATGAACACAAATTGACACACAGATATCAACATTCTATTATATACAAACTCAGTTACAATTCTGAGGCATTTCAGCCTTAGTACACACTTCCTTTAAGACTACATCGCATTCACTCTGTCTCTATGTCCTCACACACTATAGATTCACTGCTTTATAGAGGTTACAAAGGTTAGTGAATCGGTTGAGTTTCAAAACTCTCTCCCGAACTTCCTCAATGCACACATGGTAGGCGCACATGTCAGATCAGTTACATAAGTTTCAGCATCGGTTTTGAATAAAAATTTGCCCCCAATTTACATGACTGTTCGCATACTCAGTCTCTTCAGCTACAGATTCGAACTTGAATTCGAACCTGTTTGGATGCACCTGCATCAAAAAAAGAGATCTTTTAGGTGTCAATAAGGAATCTGAATAGTTTGTGCTGACAGGAGGGGAGTTAGAACAATATTGGCAATTGGCCCTTTTCTTGATAGGGATGTTTTGACTGAAGAAGATATTAAGACCATTTTAAATTTCCTTCAAACTCATCTTGAATACCAGTATTTTATTACCCCTCAGCAAGAGTATTTTCCTTTATCTCGAAATCTAGTTGTTGGGTCATCCTCTTCTCATCCATTAGAAGAGAGTTTTCCTGAAGGCATCACTTTCAACTTATCTGATTTCCTAGATCAGCAAAATAAAGTTGAATTAAATTCATCCCCTCAAGAGACAACATTTGAATCTAATTCTTCTGTAGAAGGATAATTCAACACATCCACTGTTTTCAGTCCCAAAGCTTGAAGAATTAGCTCAAGATTTCCAATTTTCTGCTGTCCTAAATCAAATTCAAAATCCATAAATTGTAATTCCTATTTCCTAAACAGCTACATCAACCAACCATCCATCAACTGTACATTAGAAAAATATGGCTCAACTTTCCCTTACAAGGATGCAGCAGATAGTGGCTGCAATATATGCACCACTTGCTCTTCCTCAACCTTTGTATTCACTTCCTCAAGGGGATTGCTTGAAATATCTTCCAAAATACATCAGGGAGGGAGAAGGAGTTTTTGATAAGGAAAATTTGGTGGCTTTCTATAGCTATGCTGATAAACAGAACATTAAACATGAAGATGTCTAGTCAAGACTCTTTGTTCAAAGCTTGGATGGTGAAGCTCGTAAATGGTTTATAAGTCTACCACCAAACTCAATAAAAGGAATTGATGAATTGGAGGAAGTATTTATGGATCAATGGGGTGATAGGACAGACTATTTGTACTACCTTACATAATTTGGAACTATGAAAAAGAAGGTATATCAGTCATTGGCTGATTTTACCAAGAGGTTTAATAGGATTTATCAGAAAATTCCTGAAGAAATTAAGCCTCCTGAGACTACAACTATGATAACTTTTCCAAATACTATAGATTATGAGTTTGCTTTATGTTTAAGGGTTGAGAAAATGCAAACATTGATGGATATGCAAGAGGTTGCAATTAGAGTGCAGTCTAATCTTATGGCTTCTAATAAATTGAAAATGGAGGAAGAAAATGCAACAAAAGACAAAAAGAAGATGAAAGAAGAAAAACCTTCTTCTTCTAAATCTCTCATAGTAGAAGAAAATATTGATCAAATGTCTAATTTGATCAAGATACTTGCCTCTAAGATGACAAAATTATATTTAGAAAACAAACCAGCTGCTAGAGCCAATAAAAATGAGGCCAATAGAAATCAGGCGCCCTTCAGAAGGCCTTTTCAACATCAACAAATCCTACAACGCCAAAGGAGGAATGCCGATGACCAAAATGTCAGCCTGCATTGAAAATTTTTACTGAAGAAGAGCAGCAAGAACATGAGGAAGAAAATGAAGAAATATGCCTTGTAGGAGAAACCTCACATTCAACCTGTTTGACTTTGTAAGAATATGAAGACGAGTCAAGGATATATCTATTTTCAGATGATGAAAATGCCCAAATTTATACACAAAATGATAAAAAAAATCAAGAAGCTCAAAATAGAAATTATCCTTTGAGGTCTAAAGGTCTTATTCAGCAACCTTAACAAAAATCAGATTCAGATAAACAAGTTGCCAAACAAAAGGCCAAAGTCAATGAGGTTCTTCCACCTCAAAATTATGCCCCAGTTGTCAAAAGTAGTGTAGAAAATAAAGAATTAGTTCCAATTTATTTCAGTTTCAAATATGATCTGAATAAAATTAAAATTCTGGTCCCACTTCTAGAATTTTTGAAAACTCCAACATACAAAGAGTCTTTTAAAAGTATGCTACAACCACCTCTCGCTCCTGATTCAGTCAACCTTGAGGATGAACATCCCACTATTTATCTTGGCTGCCATGTCTAAGATCAAAATGATGATAATTCACCACCTTTCTACCTCTCACTCAATATACATGACAAATTTCTGCATAATTTTCTATTAGATTCTGGGGCTTCTCACAATATAATGCTAAAGAAAGTGATGGATGAATTAGGATTTGAGATCACCAAGCAATACCATGACCTCTACACCTTTGATTCCAAAAAATTCAAGTGTCTAGGAATAATTAGGGAATTGGTTGTTTCTCTTACCCAATTACCTATGAAAAGCTTAGTGATGGACATTGTAGTTGCAGACATACCTTCTAGATTTGGGATGCTACTTTCCAGATCTTGTTCTAAAAAATTGGGAGGCACCCTTCAGATGGATATGTCATATGCCGCAATCCCAGTGTTTGGAGGGGAATTCAGAAGGCTTTATAGGGAAACCCAAATGGCCTACATCATTAGTGATCAACATAATCCTTCAAACCATCCCATATATGCTAAAGAGAAGGAATTGGGGTCATCCATACTACACCTTGTTGCTGATGATAACAATTTCTAGCCTGAAATAAGTGAAAAGTAACACTTTCAAGGTACAAATGAGTAACATTTAGAGGAGGAAAAATCTGTAAATTTTACTTTGATGGAGCCTCATCGAGAGAAGGATCGGGATTCGGTGTAGTTCTCATTTCTCCCACTCAGCAAAGAGTAACTATATCATATAAACTACAATTTGCTACCACTAATAATATTGTTGAATATGAGGCGCTTGTGCTGGGTATGAAGGCATCGAAATATTTGGGAGTAGAGAAGCTACTTGATTTTGGTGATTCAGAATTGGTGATAAGGCAGGTGAGAAACAACTACCAAGTGAAAATTTCCAAATTGAAGAATTATAGGAATGAAGTCTGGGACTTGATTGAGCATTATTTTTTAGCATTTAATATAAATTTTGTCACTAGAGAGGAAAATAAAATGGTTGATTCACTAGCTATTGCTGTTAATAATTTCAAATTTCCTCTAGATGTCAAGGCAGCATATGATGTTCAAATAAAAAATAGACCTTCAATTCCTGATAAAATAAAATATTGGAAATTATTTGAGGATGACAAGGAAATTCAAAAACTTTTAGAGTGTGTTGAAGAGTTTGCAGACATACAAATTGATGATGAGTAGGACATTGCTGAAAATCAAAATAGTAGTCCTTTTAAGAAAACCATGGTTGGGAAGAACATCATAGATTTGAAAAATAACTATACTCCTAAAGGCCTAGTTCCTTTAGAAAGATTGTTCGACAATAATGATGTTTTTCTGAAGATTGAAAATAAAGTTGATGGAGAGAGTACTATTTACTGTAACATTGGTACCGAAGATCAACCAAAATTAGTCAAAGTTTCTAAATTTCTTTCTCTTGAAAATAGAGCAAAATATATCAAGTTGTTGAAACAATTTGCCGATATTTTCACATAGTCTTATAATGAGCTGAAAACTTATGATAGAGGTATAATGGAGAACAAAATTCCTCTGAAAGAAAATGCCAAGACTGTAGCACAAAAAATTAGGCATATCAATCCCATGCTGCTCCCAATCATTGAGAAAGAAATCAGAAAATTATGGGAAGCAAAAATAATTCCGCCTTTGAGATTTTCAAATTGGGTAGCTAATATAGTCCTGGTTCGAAAAAAGAATGGAGAGATAAGAATTTTTGTCGATTTTCGCAATATGAACCAGCGTTCATTAAAGGATAACTATCCACTTCCCATGATGGATTATATTTTGCAGAAATTTGTAGGATCCAAAAGATTGTCAATGATAGATGGATTTTCAGGCTATAATCAGATTTCAGTTGACAGGAAAGACAGAGAAAAGACAACATTTACCACACCCTAGGGTACATTCATGTACAAAAAAATTCCATTTGGTCTAATGAATGAAGGCGCAATATTTCAGCGGGCAATGTATATTGCCTTTGCGGGAGAAAAAGATAGATTTGTAGTCATCTATTTGGATGACATTATAGTCTATTCAAGATCTAATGAAGACCACTTGAAACATTTGAAACAAGTTTTTGACAAATGCAGAAAGTTTGGTTTGTCCTCGAACCCAAAAAATTCACCCTTTGTTGTCCAAGAAGGGAAAATTTTGGGACATATTGTGAAAGAAAGTGGTATTTGTATCGATTCCGGGAGAGTTGAAGCTATTTAGAAGATTGGTTTGCCAAGGAATAAAAAATAATTGCAGTCATTTTTGGGGAAAATCAATTTTCTGAGGCGCTTTGTTCCTAACTTTGCAGAGCTGATCAAACACATAAATTTCTTGCTGAAAAAAGATGCAGAATTTAAGTGGAGAGATGAAGCAAAGAATTATTTTCAGCAATCAAGTCTGCCTTGATTGAAGCTCTAGTTTTGATTAGTCCTAATTTTGAAAAATATTTTCATATTTTTGCATATACTTCAGAAGAAAAAATTGCAGTTGTCTTGTTACAGAAGAACAAAGAAGGTTTGGAACAACCCATTTCATTTTTCAGTCGTGCTTTAAGAGATGTTGAATTAAAGTACAAATTGACTAAAAAACAAGCATATGCACTAGTTAAGGCTTTAAAGTCTTTCCGAGTTTATGTGTTACATTCAAAAATGGTTGCTTTTGTACCAAATATCACTGTCAAAGATGTATTGCTACAACCAGACACAGATGGTAGAAGGGGAAGGTGGATGAGAAAAATTCTGGAATTTGATATTGAGAACAAACCTACTAAATTGATTAAAGGACAAGGCTTTGCTCGCTTGATGGTTGAATCTAACTGCAATGCTCTAAATTTGAATATGGAGGCAGCTGAGGTAAAAAATGGAGAAGGTATTTCTGATTATCCTAAGATATTTCATTCAGATTGGTATAAGGATATAGTATACTTTTTGTTAAATTTCAACTGTCCCCCTGAAATGGAGAAGTAAAAAAGGAGAGCATTTAAATTAAAATTTGTTAAGTACTACATTTTAGAATACCATATTTATTGGAAAGACCCTAGAGTCTTATTAAAATGTGTAAATGAAGCTGAATCACAGGAGATCATGTCAGAAATACATGCAGGAGTGTGTGGAGGACATTTGTATTGAAAAGCCACTACAAAAAAAATCTTAAGAGTTGGCTATTATTGGCCAACTATTTTCTCTGATGTTTTTTCCAAAGTCAGGGCTTGTGTCAAATGTCAAAATTTTGCTGGTAAACATAAATTTCTACCATTACCTCTTATTCATATTTCAGCAGATGTTCCTTTCCAGCAGTGGGGTTTAGACTTCATCGGCAAAATTCATCAACCTTCATCAGGACAACATAGATGGATTCTTACAGCTACAGAATATTTCACTAAATGAATTTAAGTTGTTCCAACTAGGAATGCTACTAATATAGTAATAATCAAATTCCTGCTGGAAAACATTATGTTAAGATTTGGTTGTCCACAGAAGCTAGTGTCTGATAATGCAATGGCTTTTAAGTCTATTAAGATGCATAACTTCTATCAGCAATATGGTATTGAATTGACTCATTCCATGCCTTATTACCCTCAAGGTAATGGATTAGTTGAGTCATCCAATAAAAGTTTGGTGAGAATCATTAAGAAAATGCTGCCTGAAAATAAGAGAAATTGGGACACTCAGCTGGTGCATGCTCTTTGGGAAGATAGGGTAAGTGGTAAAAAATGAATTGGAATGTCTCCCTTTTAGCTTGTATATGGTACTGATGATGTAATGCCTTTGAAATTAGCTCTTCCTGTTATGAAGTTTCTGTAAAAAGAAGTTGATGATGAAAATCCAATTCAAAAGAGAATGCTACAGTTGATAGAGGCACATCAAATCATAGAATCATTGATGGATAAATACATAAATATCAGACTAAAGTCAAATCTATTTTTGAGAAAAGAGAAAATCAATAGTTGTTTCAGGAGAATGATTTGGTGCTGCACTGGGATGTTAGGAGGGAAGACCATGGAAAGCATGGTAAGTTTGACTATCTGTGGTTTGGGCCATTTAGAATTTCTCAAGTTTTGGAAAACAATACTTTTATGCTCAAACATCTAGATGATGATCAACTAACTGGAGGCCCAATTAATTGTCATTTTCTTTAAAATTTCTTTGTTTAATAAGTTAGTTGAGTCATTCCATTGTAAATATCCGGTGTGATGTGTTAATAAAATTCCATGCCCAATGGTACTTGTGTCTATATATATGATCAGTCTTGAGTCCAGTCTGTCAAAGGTCAGTCCTACTTATAATTTCCAAGGAGTCTTCTAAATTTTTAAAGTTGTAAGGCACTGATTCTACAATCCTTGAAGCCTCAGAGGGAGGACTTCATCCCCAATAGGAGCCATTGTTAGCACTGTAAATGTTAATAATGTGATTGCCATTGTATCACTGTTTTCAAAATTTTCTTATGTCCTAGCCTATGTCGAAGTTTGAATCATTTTCAATAAAGGTCAAAAAAGAGTCTCAAAACCAAAATACTTTTAAGTGTGTAGGTGTTATTAGTGTCTTAGGTTCATAAAAGAAGTTAAAACCACTATTTTAACTTAAATGAGTGTCGAAGGCTATTGGTTATTTTGTCAATAAAAACATAGTTGCTCTTTTTAGGATAATAGCTACCTCTGTTTAAGTTCATTGTTAACACAGTTATACAATGGAGGGCATCTATTTCTCCAAATTGAAGGTCATATTTCTTACACAGTGAAAAGAATCGCTATTTTGTCAAGGACCTGTTCACATTGGTCACTCAGTGAAAAGTGCAGCTATTTCACTGAAATTTGGCTTATTGCAATTCAGAGGTAAAGGCAACTATTTCCCAGGTATAAAGAGCTGCAAAGAATGTTTTTAGAGAAAGGAACATTCTTGTTTGAAGATGACTGAAGACCTCCTTTGTTATAAACATCATTATTCTTTTAAAAAATATTAATTATTTTTTGAATTAGGAGTATATTTTAGATGAATGGTTATATTATCTATGCAGCTGACATATATCTACCCTACTAAACTCACGCGGAGATCATAGTACTAGGTATCATTTATTAATGATTTTGTGGAGTGTTATGTGTTAAGGGGTGAGTTGGCGCTTGTATTCGAATTATTTCAAATCGTGCCATTACTCCATACCATAATTACAGGCGCGAAATTAGAGGAGTGAGTTTAGTGTTCACTTGATCGAGGTTCTCTGTGCAAGCCACAACTAACAGAAGTCATTTCTCCAGCAAACATTTTTAGCATTTCAAGGCAAGAAAACCAGGGCTCTGTGTAGGGTTTTGCATCCAAGATTGAATAGTTGTTTGTTTACAAGGAGTCTAGTTGTTGAAAAGCATGGGAAATGTCAACAGGTCTGAGCCAGCAAACACCAGGCTTGTTGATGCTAGGGCCAACCCTCAGTTTAAATCTGTTGTCTGGTATAAATTTCTACAAAAATTTTCTAGAGAGAATGTGGCTTTAGCTCAGGCTTTTTCTGAGAGCTTTGATGGTGAAAAGGTCAAGCTAGGATGCAAAACTTTCAACATCTTCGAAGCCATCATAGCTCGTGCTACTCAAACCTCTGCCATCGGTGAATGTTGCTTCAAGAAGAAAACGTTGCCCACAGAAGTAAGTCTCTACCTTAAACTTGAACATGTCAATGTTAAATGGAATCCGACTGCACATATTTCCTGCCTTAAGGCTGAATGGAAACATGTGATCACCATAGTGCAGAAATACATTACATGCATGGGTAGGTTCTCCTCTATCCACCATTATCAAATGAGATTTATTGCTCATATTTCAAGTGATAAACCTATGAAATTGCACTATTTTCTATCTAAATCCTTGCAAGATGTCCCTAAAATTGCAAAATATCCCTAACTACCCTTTGCAAAATCTATATCATAGGGGTCTAATAAAATTTTTGATTGTCTATCACCTTAGAAATAAGAGGACCACTTGGGATAAGTTCCTGACAGAGGAAGGGTTTGGTAGCATAAAATCCAAGAGATGGGTAGGGAGGCCCAAGAAATGAGATACTCATGAACAAACTAGTGCAGTTCCTATCTCAAACTATTTACAACCTAACCCAATCCATTAATCAACTTTCTGTCAAGTTTATCCTCCCTCCATGTCAGTCAAAAGGCCAACTAGAAGCTCGATTAAGAAATCTAGAGACCCTATGCCTATGCCAACAGTGCCACCAGTCAATGAAGCCCATGTCAGCAGTTCACCTAGGGAACCTCAGACCCTAAGGTCATTCATGGAGGAATATAATAAGAAATTGAACCAGAAAAATGCTATGCCTCCTAAAAATTCTGTGTCAAAAGACAAGGAGCATATAGCTTCCTCTTCAAGAGGCAAACCTAGGAAAAATCTATTCATGGCAGAAGAAATTCCAGAGGAAGTCAACCCTAGACTTCTAACATCTAAGCCTGCTTTGCCTCTAGAGGATGTCAACCCTGGAGCAAAAATATCAAGCCATGTTTCTGAAATAACTCACCAAGCTCAACCTAGCAGTGGTACTTCACTCATAGAATCCACTCTCTCACAGATTTTACTATCTCTTAAGAAAGGAAAACATAAAATGTCAGAGACTGTCATAGAGGAAAAGCCTCCTTTAGCTCAATTATTCTCCTCCATTGGCTCTTCAATCAAGAAGAGGAATAAGACTATGATACACTCATTCTCCTCTTATGAAGATAGCAGTGACCCTGAATATATAGAATCAGAGTATGACGAAGGAGAATCTAGTATATTCATGCATGGAGGTAAAAGGTATAAGTTAATTCCAAATCCTTATATCCAGAGACCTCATACTGGGCCCAAAAATAAATTCAGACTAGATAGTTATTTGATTCCTAATCATGCATTGAGAGATGAGATTATTAATATTCAAGAGAGTCTAGAGGATAAAATCAAGAGGAAAAAGACTCAGCCAAATAGTCAAACACAAAGCAAGAGGTCAGATAAGAGGGTGACTAAAGCTGAGGCCATCATGATTTTTTCCTCTATTTTGGACCTCTGAAGAATTAAGGAACATGGCTACCTTCGGAGAAACTTTTCATTTTGGGTTTCCATGTTTTCTGATATAGCTGCTTTTTTTGCAAAGGTATCTATTATTTCCGAATATTAGTATATGATGAAAAGGCACTGATTTTTGGTTTATTATCATAATGGTGACATCAAAGCAGGTGAAGTGGAGGAGATATCAGTTAAAATGGATGCTACCAAGTGTCATGTATCAAGTCCCCTCCTAAATTTCAGGGTTATGTTTTACACTTTTTGAGGAAAACAACCACATGTCAGTTTCCTTGATGTTTACACTTTTTTTGGAGTTGGTTGCACCAAAACAAAGGAGCAGTCTTCCAATAAACTACCACATCATTCAGCCACTTTGAATTGTTAGCCATTATGTTGTTTACTTTGTTTATGTTATAGCACTTTGTATTAAAGTTTAAGGATAAGCCTCATCTTTTGCATGAGATTCTAATAAATTTTTGGAATAGATTCACTCCTTTTTTGGAGATGACAATATTATGTTTTTGTATATATGTGACAAAACTCTATGAAGTAAAGGTTCGTGGTTTTATAATATTTTTCTCATATGATCAGTGCACTTTTCAGTAAATGAAATTGAAAGAAAATTTTGAGGACTTATTACTTGTTTGATGTGTGTATTGTTATTTTCACATGTGTTTCCATATCTTATCTTCTTCAGTGCAGTTTGTAAATTTCATATGTTGATGTATGTTTTTATCGGTCTCTTGATATGCTTATGTGTTTCATTAAATTTTGTTAGTCTCACATAGTGAGCCTTGTTGATGAAATATACATAATGACAGTGTAAAGAGAATCACTTATAACAGTTACCTTCCATGATATTTCAGTAAGAATATTGTAAGTGTAGACATAGCTTTCTCTTATTTAAATATTGAAAAATTTCTCTTAGTGTTGTTTTCTACCAAAAGTAGTGGATTTCTGCCTTGGAGGCCCACTGTCTCTTCTCATTTTTCACATTCTCTTCTCATCCATAGGCTACAAACATATTTTTCTGCTACCACATCAGGACTCAATACCCTCATTAGTGTGATAGTGAACTTGAAAGAAATCCCTTTTCAGTGATCTAGGGTCCCAACCACCTACCAATCTTATAATCCAAATCATTAAATTTCCTTAGAGCTTAGGATGTGTCTAATCAGGCACTTGAATATGTCCAAGTGTTGATTCCAGCGCTAACACCTTGGACTTCCATGGTTGTGATATTAGTTTCATCACCTAAGTTAGATCCAAGATCATGCTGAATTATAGTAGCAACTTTGTGTTTATAAATTTAATCACGAAATCATTTTTCTATCATTTAGGGATGTAGTTTCCAACATTGATCATAATCATTTATGTCCTTATTGCAATGAGAATTTGAAGGCTTCTCATCCACCTTCTTCACTGTGGTTGTTAATATTCATTTATCCTTCCCTTTTTTCCTTATCCCCTACGGCTTATAAGGTTCCATCGAAAAACCATCATTAACATTCTTTCCTCTAGATTCAGTATGTGTAGCTTCAACAAAAACTTCATCTAAGTTAAAGTCAAATTGTACATGAGGATGGTATGTCAAGGATAATTATGCAAACCACCAATGTATTTTGAAGAGTTTCTTTTGTATATAATTGACTACACAAACTCGGAGCTTTCTTCCTAAACTCTTGAACATAACTTTGAGCACTTTGTCCTTTACCATGCATTAAATATTGACAGCCAATTAAGGCTTGCTGCAGGTATCCCAATACATAGATTTTTTTCCTTAATGTAGTAGTAAACTCATATTAAGAAGCGATTAATTTACCCTTTTTTATGAGATATTTTTGACTTCTACTCTCCCACCATATCAATGATGTGCTTTCCATGCAAAGAGAGGCTAGTTGGATCTTTGCATTATCATAAACAATATTATTAATATTGTAATGGACTTCAAGTTTTTTTACTGAGTTATCCAACTTATCTACATTAAGTTCACTATCATACATAGGAAAATAAAACTTAACATCAAGGTTTAACAAAGGTAAATTGGACAATTTTTTCTTATAATGCTTCTTTGAAGAAGAATTTTCACTTGAAATAGAAGAAGATGACGGTGATGAAGATGGAGGAGTCTTAGCAGGATCACCAACTCCTACTCCTTCATATTTCACTGATGGGCCACTTTCTCTAAACTGATTTCATGCGTGATACAAATCTTCCACCATAAATTTCATTTCGATGAATGCTTCTCAGAAATCCTCTTCAGAATCAAAAGAATCCCTTCCTCTTGATGAAGAAATTTCTCATCTTTGAGTTACATGCATTGAAATAATTTTAGGGTTGTGTTCCTCCAACGATGCTTTTCCTTGTTTAATATTTTATTGGGTAAGAATCCATACTCTCAAATGCGGTCACACTTTCATTGTTACCAAACTTCATCCAAAATCTATGACTTGATTTTCATTAATTATAAGTGTGATTTAGCTTAATGAGTGAATTGTAAGGCTAATTGAAGAATTAAATAGCAAAAAAGAGAGAGACAAGGAAAATTAAGGCTGTTTAGAGAGTTCAAATAATGTCGGCTATGTCTATAGTCCATCTTCCAATAAGTGGTTTCTCTATTAAATGACACAAAATTGATGTTTACATTCACTAGGTATCTAAAAAACAACACAATTATGTCCTGAACTCTACTACAAAGTTTGTGACACACCATTAAAACCACATCCCAGTAATTAGTTTTCCAAAACTATCTTAAAACCACCATTATTCAATATTTCATATGAATAATAGACCACAAAAGGACTTAGTGTTCAATGATTCTTCACACACCAACTCTATGGCACATTGGAAAAAGAGCAGAGTTGTTCAACAACAGGTCTTGGGTTTGATCTCCAACTTTCATATTTTTCAGCCATTGGTTTTTAAACTCTACATAAAAATATATCCCAGCAACATCGTTTCAACCTTCAATCTCCCTAGAGCACTGGTAAAATACCAGATCGATATACACCAGGTCGTAAGTTTAACACCCTATTTTTTATGATTTGCTTTCTCTTCACTTTTACAACATAAATCTCATATTCTATGTCAAAACATATAAATAATAGATCTGGAACACTTCTTAAAACTCTATACATTTTAGTGAACAACACACAGGTTAAAACTTGCAGACCTTCCATCTATTGATCTGAAATGTGATAAATTCTTATTTCTAATACAGAGATTGACTGTAGGGGCATTTACTGGATATGTAACCTTTAAAGAAAGGATGAGATCCAGAAGCTATCTGGCCCTTTACAGACTCCTCCTAAATAAATAATAGAAGTAATCACTGTTTAACATATTTAACTCTGGAAATACACAAAAATATAAATCACATATATAACACATCATATGATAAGGCAGTTCACCCCTCCTGGGCTACATCTGCCAGGTCTAAGGCCCCCAATTGGGAATGTCCTTGCTCTTATTATGCTAAAAATTAGTTATACAGTGTGAAGAATGCCTAAAAAGGAAAAAATAGCTGTAGAAATGAGTTCAGAACACTGAAAAAAGTAAATATAGGCTTTTTTTTCACCTCCAACGGTTAACCATAGCCCAATACAACTCCAACATTCCCCAGGCCCTAATGTCTCTCCAAGCTTATCTGCTGAAAAATTACCTGAATATGAGCTCTGTTGCCTCTGAAACCTACACCATTGGCTTTGGAATGCTCAAATTATCCAAAAAAAAAAAATTTCACTCCAAATGGTCTTCCCTAGCAAAAGTTATGAGCAAAACCACTTTTTCCCAATCAGGCCTAGAAAACCTCCACTAATTGTGGTGGAACTGCAGATAGCTCCACTAATTTCGGCACTGGCACCATTTTTGGGCAGACTCCTCCAAAATAGGTAGAACCATTTCATTTGGCAATAAATGTTATGCTCCAGCGGTCACATGCTAACCGCAACCGTCGGAGCATATAATGCTAACCATTTATGAACCGTGGCATTAATCGTTAAATATATGGCCACATGGACCAGTATTCTCATAGTTAGTTGGATGGTTAGGGCCTTTAGGCCATGATCCCCGGTCCAGGGTCATATGGTGTGGGGGCTGACCCACTTTAACTCTCCGCCCAAACAAATTTTACACCATAAATATAAATGCCACCCACCATATATTAAGACTCATGTGCGTGGTCCAATGGTAAGTTGTGGCGCTTGTAATGGTGAGGTCCGGGGTTCAAACCCGCGGACTCACAACAAAATTTTTTAATGCCAAATCTTCCATGGCCTGGGACCATGTGGCGACCTCCAGGCTTGCCACGTGGCACCCTTTAATTGGTCGAAATTTCAAAAGTCAACCCAATATCCAATCTGCAAATGCCACTTGTCGAATGCTGGTTGGTTGACAGAGAATATTATATGGAATATTATGTGGAGTATTCCTGGAATATTCTGTGAAATATTCCTGGAATATTCTGTGGAATATTTATTTTTAAAATTTTTTTTTATTCAAAGTCAACCATGGTAAAACTGGACTTTTGCAGTTTACTGAAAACTTCAAAGTTGCATAAATTTCACATACAGTTTTGGATTTGAGTGCCATTCATGGTGTTAGGATCATATCACCGAGGCCTATCTGATCATTCAAGTTCCAACCAATTTTGAGCAATTACAATTTTGAGCATTTTTACAACTTAAAACATGATCACCTGATCACTCCTCCCAAATGGGAAGCTTTTGGACCCACAAAAGCTCTCTGATTACAGAAAATGAAGATGAGGAGACTGATTCTCCACTCTTCCAACTTTGAACCACTGAAATCTTCCTGACTTCATCAAATTGATATTCTCTTAAAAAGATAAATTGTTCCTTGAATTCACTGACCGACCGTTGCTAACATTGACTGAGTCATGACGCAAATTCTTGAAATTTGTAGAATAGAACTATAATTTGTAGAAAGCATACTGTTTCTACAATGGTCAAACTTCAAAGAAGACTGAAAATAAGATTCACCTTGCCAACTGTTCACATGATGAATTTTTGCTGAATGAACCATGTACTTGTGTCGAGTCCTGACCAAGTTTTCTTGCCATACCAATCTACCATTCTGAAACCAACATTGACCCATGCTGAAATATGTGCCCTCTTTTCTTGCATGCCTTTCCATCTCATGGAATCTTGCACTGCTTTGCACCGACACTTCGTTCTCTGCACCAATCAACACCAAAGGTACCTTGTGCAACATAATGTCATCTTCTTTCAAAGATGATTTGTTATCAGACTGAGACATACCATTAGCAATATCATGAATAGGTAAATGTACAAAATCTTGTCGTTTAATCATTAACAATGTTAGATTTTGACTTGCATTAACTAGCCTTTTCAATTGACCTACATGGACTAAAGAAGATTCTAGCTTCTTCTTATGTGCTCTCACAATGTACTCTTTTCTATCCTTGAACAAGTGATACTTATTCTCATGGAGATAGAAGATGGCCTTTCTGTCATATAAATATGTACTACCCAACACAACACCTGTAATGTCAAGCGGTACTACATCCAGTTCAACCCAATCAACATACTGAGCTGTTATGGCAAAGCGCAAGATGCACTTTCTTGAGACTTGTAAGTTTGCATCCTTGCATATCCACCCAAGTGGATAAGGCTTTGGATGTGGAATTGTCTCAAGTTTCAGCTGTTTGAACAAGTCTTCTGAGATGAGATTAGCTTGAGACCCAATATCAAAAAGTGTGTCTATCTTTGTGTGGTTTGAGATTATCCTCACATGAAATAGCTCTATCCTCCTCTTTTCATTTTGAGTTTCTTTGTGACAGTTTAATGTGCTAGAATTGGGATTTGTTTCTTGTACAAATTATTTCCCTTTTATGTTCTTTAATACCATGGCAATACTTTTTGTCTCATCACCTGATTCATACCCTAAGTCCTGTTCAACAGTTGCAACAGTTTTTCCCTTTTCTTTGGTTTTGTCTTTGTTTTTATATTTCTCTGGTTTCAGCTCCGGATGAAGCTTCCAAAAGTGATCTTCATCGTGACTTGTTTTTAAACATTTCTTGCAAAATAATTTCCCTTTTTCTTTTCTAGAGTTTGAAATCCTTTTTCTTCCTTTTCCTTTAAAATCACTACCCTCATTCAGTGCATCAAAAGTGTTTTTCCCTCTAGCCTCTAAATGCGTAGCTTGTACACAAACTTCGTCTAGAATAGAAGGATTAAACAAAAGGATAATATGAATAAGGTAATTATGCAAACCACCTATATAATTTAGCAAAGTATCTTGACTTTGTAAGTCTACTCCTAACAACAGTGCTCTTCTCCTAAACTCTTGAGTGTATTCTTGAACACTTTTTCCTTTAAGGTGTCTAAAGTTTTGCCAATTCATTATAGCCTTTTGTAGATGAGAAAGAGGATAAAATTGCTTCTTAATTGCGGAAATAAATTCAACCCATGATAAATTAAGCTTACCATGTTTTCTAATTTCCTCTTTGGGCTTGGCTTCCCACCATACCAAAGCTGCTCCTTCCATCCTTAATGAGGCTAGTTGAATCTTGGTGTTGTCATATTGAAGGTTTTGAATCCTTAAATAAACTTCCAATTGTCTGATCCAATTGTCTATTTTCTCTGCATTGACTTCACCATTAAACATTGGCAATTCAAATTTGACATCAAGCTTTAGAAAAGGATTTTTACTAGTGGTTTTAAACTTATGTGACTGATTTACCGAAGTTGAAGAAGATGATGATGAGGAAGAATACGATGATGGAGATGAAGGATCACCATTTCCTCCATTCCCTTTCTTTGACTGATCATTACCCTTCTTTCCTCCTGAGTAATCCTCTCCTTCATTTTGGTTTTTAGACCCTTCTCCAACAATTCTATCATTTCTTTCTTGATAGAGGATCCTTACTATTTCAGTCACATCCAAGAAAGCTTTCCGAAAAATACTTTCTTCTTCCTTGGGATCCATCTCTTCATGAGCTTCACCTTCTCTTGAAGACATGCTTGTAGCTGCTTCTAGGGCTCTTGGAGGTGGTTCTCTGACCCTTCCTAGTTGTGGATTATTTTGTGCACTAACCAAGTTTCCTTCACCTCTCTTGAGTTTTAACCTAGTTAACATCTAAACTTGCAAACAAATGACTTAATATTTGCACACAACAAATGCTGAGTAAAAACTATATCTCAAAACCATAAACTCTAATACCAATATGATATGAAATTTGAGAACTTCTTATTTCTAATACAGAGATTGACTGTAGGGGCATTTACTGGATATGTCACCTTTAAAGAAAAGATAAGATCCAGAAGCTATCTGGCCCTTTACATACTCTGCCTAAAGAAATAATAGAAGTAATCACTAATGATCTGGAAATGAAACTACTTGTTTGCTGGTGCAAGGTATTCATTATCCATAAACTTATGTGTGAAATCTGTTTAATATGTTTTTCAATTGGAACAAAGTGTTTTTGGTGAATTTCTGAGTCTTTTGTGTGTAGGAGGCTTATTTATTTTTACTGTTTAACTTATTTAACTCTGGAAAAACACAGAAATATAAATCACATATATAACATAGCATATGATAAGGCAGTTCACCCCTCCTGGGCTACATCTGCCGGGTCCAAGGCCCCCAAATGGGAATTTCCTTGCTCTTATTATGCTAAAAATTAGTTATATAGTGTGAAGAAAGCCTAAACAGGAAAAAATCGTTGTAGAAATGAGTTCAAAACACTGAAAACAGTAAATATAGGCTTTTGTTTCACCTCCAAAGGTTAACCATAGCCCACTACAGCTCCAACACTCCCTAGGCCCTAATGAGTCTCCAAGATTATCTGCTGAAAAAGTACCTGAAGATGAGCTCTGTTTTCTCTGCAACTTGCACCATTGGCTCTGGAATGCTCAAATTATCCAAAATAAAAAAAACATTTGCTCCAAATGGTCTTCCCTAGAAAAAGTTATGAGCAAAACCACTTTTGCCTAATCAGGCCTAGAAAACCTCCACTAATTGTGGTGGAACTGTAGATAGCTCCACTAATTTCAGCACTGGCGCCATTTTTGGGCAGAATCCTCCAAAATAGGCAGAACCGTTTCATTTGGCAATAAATGTTAGGCTCTAGCTATCACATGCTAACCACAACCGTTAGGGCATATAACGCTAACCATTGATGAATCGTGGCATTAATTGTTAAATATATGGCCACATGGATTGGTCTTCCCATGGTTAGGGCCTTTAGGCCATGATCCCTGGCCCGGGGTCATATGGTGTGGGGGCTAGCCCCCTTTAACTCTCTGCCCAAACAAATTTTACACCATAAATATAAATGCCGCCAACCATATGTTAAGACTCATGTGCGTGGTCTAACTGTAATTTGTGGCGCTTGTAATGGTGAGGGTCGATGTTCAAACCCGTGGACTCACAAAAAACATTTTGAACGCCAAATCTTTCATGGCCTGGGGCCACGTGGCGACATCCAGGCTTGCCACGTGGCACCCTTTAGTTAGCCAAAATTTCAAAAGTTAGCCCAATATCCAATCTGCAAATGCCACTTGTCGAATGCTAGTTGGTTGACAAAGAATATTTTATGGAATATTCTGTGGAATATTCTATGGAATATTCCTTTTTTAATATTTTTTTATTCAAAGCCAACCATGGTCAAACTAGACCTTTGCAGTTTACTAAAAACTTCAAAGCTACATAACTTTCACATACAATGTTGGATTTGAGTGCCATTCATGGCGTTAGGATCATATCGCCGAGGCCTATCCGATCGTTCAGGTTCCAACCAATTTTGAGCAATTCCAATTTTGAGCATTTTTACAACTTAGAACATGATCACCTAATCATCTATGGCCAACGGTTGCAACATAAACTTTAATTCTAGAATCCTCCTATTCATTTACCAACCAAAAGCTTCATTTGAAACTACCCAAATCTTCAAGTGGTCCAAAAGCTTCAAGTGGGGAGGATTGATCTAGGTTGATATTCACATCCCATAAAAATTGATGTTCTTAAATGTTGATGCAAAGGTCTCAATGATGTATAACTCGCCGAGAGCTTTCAAAAAATGCTTGAATGAAGTCAAACGAATTCCGTATGAGAAAATTATGGCCTTCTAAATGTAGCAAACTATTAATGGGAAAAAATGGCCAGCGTCAACATCAAGGAGACCACCCTGTCGGGGCCCCAAATGAGACCCCTTTTTATTTGGGATTGTGGTTCTGATTGGTTCTATTGGATCTAGTTACCCATTCACCTAAGACTAGCATAATGTTAACCTAGTATAAACTAAGTGTTAATATAACCTAATCCTACTATACTAACCTATTTGATATTAAGTCAACTTAATACTAATGGTTAGTCCTATATGGTTCTATGTTAAATATGTGTTAACATTATTCTAATATTAATGTTATGTTAGATACTAATGTGCTAATTTTTATCTCCTAAATAAAATTTTGTTAGTTGTTAATATTATATTATTCTACAATATAATTCTAACACTATACTAATACTATTCTATAATAAAAATATTATATTATAATATAATACAAAATAATACAATTAGTACACTACTCTATTAGATTATACTATAATTTAATATAATTGTATTGAAAAGATATATATATATATATATATATATATATATATATATATATATATATATATATATATATATATATATATATAACACCCTGTTTTATTTAAATTATGGTTGATAGACTTTTATAAATACGTTTGAATTATTAAGTGAAAAGAGAATTAACGAATATAGTTATTCGTTAGAAATACTTGAGCTTATTTCATAAATAAAATTGATAATTATCTTGAGTAAATGGATTAACTGAATGGTAAAAGAATTCCAAGATTCTAGAGTAAAGGTAGAGGTAGTTTTTGACAGTTACCTTCCCCAAGAGGATAAAAAGGAAATCCTAGGAAGGAGAAGGGGTTTTGTTCAGAAAGAAAGAAGAGGGTTAACAACAGTATGTTGTGAATGAAAGAGTTGTCCAAAACTGGTAAGAAACCAGTGGAGCTCTGAAACCCACGGGAAGTGTAGGCTGGACAAAGTTCCTGAGGCTTAAATTCTAATAAATTACCTACTATCTAAGACTCTGGTGTGGAGCACAGGGGGAGAAGAGGATGTGATAACCTCTCTCAAGGTTGGGCAGAACCATCAGTTAACGAAAAGAAAAATACAGAGATAAGCATTTCCATTTTATATTACAGTTCTAGTGATAAAAAGAAGCGTGTAACTTAGTTTCACTGTTCTATTAATTATTCATCTCTGTTATGATTGAATAGTACAAAATTTCCAATTTTCTTAAAGTAGAAGACAGAGTGTGGAAGTTAAGTTTAAATAACCAAAACAAAACTGGAATAGGGTTATTTAGAAATTATAAATCATCATATGATATGCTGATGGAAATTACTATAAATTTCTACTAATCTAAACTCTGTATAGAAGGAAGACCCCATATGATACATACATAAACCATGTATTAAATCTAGTAATTTCTTTGTTACATATGAAAGAACTATTCAGCATTCACTGCCAAGGCTCCGTAATCTAAACAAGAAACATATAATCTGTACATACATGAGTGACAACATTATTTACAAACATAGAATAATGAGGTTAAGAGGTTTAGAGACGAGACCCGTGGAGACAGGGCTGGGGTCATGGTCCTCTGGCCATTGCATCTCGAGGAACCAAAGTATACTATTATTAACTGAGAATAATCAAGTTGTAGAAATTTCAATAATCAACAACGGTCGGAACAAAGCTAAAGGAAAATTACAACTTCATTTCTTGAAAAATTCAAATGACATATATCTAAGTAAAATGAACTATCATGATAACCGAGAATTTCTTTGAAAACCAAAAACCCTGAATTTTAACCAGTCACAAGACCCTCAGGCTGAGGGAGATAAACATATAAATACATGAACAAAGGACTCTGGGCTGAAATGTTGAGTGTGCTATCATGCTACCCCTTTTTCTGCTGATTTATCTCATTGTGTCTTTTCTGTTAGATTTCAATTGGATAAGGTTGTAATGTCTTTTGACACCTATGTAATGTTAGAATTAATGTTTACTCCTTTTTAGAAGAGATGGATTTAATGCTTCTCTTGCTATATATACCATTTGTAAATACCATTTCCAGGTTGGATGTTGGTCTACCTAAAGAATGAATATAATAAAAAATATTTTCACTTCATGTTGGAGGATTTGTGACTCAAGGAACATCTAATGTGTGGTGTGTCTTTTTTTTTGTTAATTTCTTCTAAAATATGAATTGCAACAACTAGTAAGGTGTGAGTGATAAGCTGTTAATGGATTTAATAGTAAATTATCTGTTTTTAGTTTTCTGCAAGTTATATGTGTGTTATAGAACATGTCAGTGAAGATTTCATAAAGGATTTGTGAAATACTTTATACATGCAATCTATTTTCTGAATGTTGTTTGCTTTTCATAAATTGATTTTATGTAAAGAGACATCATCATAGCCGTGTGGCTGATTTAGGATAGGAATATTTATTGGAATAGGTACCAATTATTCATCTTCTCCATTTGTACACTTTGCTCCCTATACTACCAATTTAACGACACAATTTATACTTTCCATAACTTTCCAAATGCATGAAAGTATTAAAGGATACAAAAAATCATTTCAAAATATTTGAGAAGCCATCCCACCACTCAAACAACCCCTTTAAAATTTGAAATGAACTATGATGTGTAAGGAGTACTCCTTATGAATTCAAGGAGTGACTCCTTGCGCTAACATCTTTAGCGCCATTTCTAGGGAAGTGAATTGAAGTTTATTCCTGGGTGAATGACAAAGTTATAAGTATGGTTCTGAGGTGTACAGTTTCAGCTGTCTTTTTAGGCTGCTTTACACCTGGAGACTCCATTGTTGAAGTTATGGCTTCTAGAAGGACTAGAACCAAGGCTAACCCATATTCTCCTTTGAGAATCCCAGTTTTAGGCCCTGAAAAGCTAATCAATAAAAAGATTAAACAAAATTTTGTTGCCTCTACTACTATTTTCTCAAAGGTGGTTCCTAAATAAGTCCTACAAACTTTTTGAGACCTCGAAATTCACTGCAACAACATGGGGAATGACCACCCGGTCCGGACCTTAAAGCAGTTCCTTTTCCGTTTGGAATGGTGGCTCCGACTGGTTCGACTAGGTCCAGTTACCTTCTCTCACTCTCCATTGGCTTAAAATATGACTTTTTTCCACCAATGGGAAAGAGACATCAGATCATTTATCTTATTGATCGTGCAAGAAAGTGATCCTTAAGCTAATTTGGGCTTAGCCAGGCCACAACTAAGGTTTTGTCTCTTCGGGAAGAGGACTTTTAAGGATGTAAAATTTAATCTAAATGAAAAATTATTCTAAGATGCAAGCAAAATAAACTATTTTAATCCTATCTCAATTAGGCAGATATAGATCTATCCCAACCAAGAGAAAGATGTTTTAAATAATTGAGATTTAAATATGTTTGTTTTAAAATTAATATCAAGCTAATGAAATAGTTCAATTAATTGACATTGTGAGTACCAAACACATTCTATCTAGAGACCTTTTAACTGAAATAATCAATCAACAACACTAAGGAAGTAGTTCTCAAAATGATATTGATAATTTAATCAACAACTTAAATAATTCAACAATAACATGTGGAAATAATTCACAACATAATACTATTCAATAAATCAGTTTTATAAGACATATTTCTGAGTAAATAATTACTTAGAAATCATAATTCAACCCATAAGAGTAGAGACAAATAATAACATAAATTAAGGAAAATTACTCATACTGACAGAAGTGCACAAGTATGTGAGTAAATCGAAACATTTATGTTATCATAAAATGAAACCAACATTTCAAATAAAAATACCAATTTATTAATTCCATTTCTCCATCTCAGGTCTCTAACAATCTTTTACAATGCCTGAACTTCTGCTTTCAAAATCAGAGCTACAATAATGCAAGACTCTGTTCATTATACATAACTCAGAATGTAAATGAAAAACCTCAATAATCATCAGATTTGAGATTCCTCTCCTCTCACCCTACACCTCTAAATCCTATAGACAATAGTTCCATCAAGAATTCCAGAATTTCAGAGGAGAGAAGCCCCTAATTACATTTTGATATCTGCTATTTATAAAATTAACAAAAAGATTTCTTCATAAGAAAGTTTGTTTGAAGAGTGGTTTTGCTCCATCAATTTTAATTGGTTCAAAATCACATTTTTCAATTGTTGGAGCCTTCTCATTGATTGAGATCTTCTTCTTCTCATCTCTTCAATTGTTTTCCTGCAAAACAAATAAAAAACAAAATTAAAATGAAAAAATAAAATCAAAATGTTAAATCTAGAAATTAAAATAAATCCAATTAAAACTTAATGAAATAAATAATTGAAATGAAATATAAGCTTTATTTTGATGTATGTGCTGATATAATTGGCCGAATAGAACATAGATGAATAGATCTGCACTCATAAGAAGTTGTGGGCAAATTAAAATGCAGAAAATAAAACTCAAAAATTTTGTTTTGTTAAAAATTCAGAGCATGGTCTTATGTTGACTTTTAGAACTAATAAATGATCAAATATGGAAATGAAACAACTTCAGAAATGTTCTCCATGATTTTATCTATCTAATGAGCCATCCTAGGCCTCATTTGGTTAAGTAAAACTCCATTTATGAGCTTTCAAAGTTGATGTATTAAAATTGCAAGAAATCTAAAATTTTCTATTGCTTGAGCTAAAAATCAGAAATTTTAAATTAAATTGCAATCTTAAATTAGATTATGATTATTAATTTATTAATGCTAATTAATTACGATTATGTTATAGATCTGAATTTACTATAAATAGAATTAATGAATAAAAATAAATTATTTAAAATTTATTTAAAATATAAATATATTATATTAATATTATAATTATTTATATTAAAATTATAATAAAATATTATAATTAAAATATAAAAATTATAATAAAATTATAATCTTTATTATATATTTTAATTAAAAACCAAACATTCACGTGAGAGAGAGAGGAGGGAGGAGGAGAGGTAAGTGAATGGGAGTTATGAGGGATAAGGAGTGTTAATGGAGGGTGAGTGAAGTGAGGGAGCGATGATGTGAGGAAGTGAGGTGGAGGGTGAGGTCACGGGAGTCATAAAGATAATAATAAAACCTTATATTAAAAAAAATAACTCATTGTATAAACCAAATCACATCGGAGTTTTGACTTTTTTTAAAGATTGTTTTTGTTTGATTTAAAAATCATTGCGACATGCGATGTGCGATGCATCACATGGCAAGTTTTTATACTTTGGAGTTTTTTAAATATATGTATTGTGAAGTGGGGCCCATAAGGGATTAACCATCCTACAAATTATATTCAAGCCATTTTGCAAATTTGGGGATTTGGGTTTAGCAATTTGTTTTAAAATAATAAGTTGGAGTAAATTACCAAGATCCTGAAATGTGTTTTAGCCCATTGGACAATTTAGCTCGGTCATTTTGTAGGACCATTAAAAAATGGAAAATTAATAAAAATGAACTAAAAATTAATATTTACAATGAATGAATATTTTAACTAAAAGAATTAAAATATTGTTACACTTTATACATTTTTTAACCCAAGCGAGAAAAATGATCAAAACTTCAGAGAAGTGTCATTTACAAACCGTTTGACCAAATGAAGTGAAACAAATATCGTTGGAAAGCTTATAAAAAACCAAATTCAATGATACAATCAAAACAAAATTCCGTGGAATATAAAAAATGACAAAAAATGTAGGATATTTAACTTAATCAAAATCCTAAAGGGTGTTTAGCCAAAAAAAATGTAGAAAGGGTCCCCATTATTTGAAGTGCATAAGTAAAAAATGGAGGCTTGTGTTTTACCACAACAATGGCGACATATGGGAGAAGAACAAATTATCTCTGATTAAAGATAATGAACTTGAATTTACCCAAAGGTTAAAATTAATGGAAATCATGAAATCGTCTAACATTAAAACAGTTCCATAGTTTCCACATAAATAGATTAAGCAATGTGAGTTTGTAAAGATAAGTACTTGAAACAGACTTGAGTAAAAGTGACGAATCCAAATTTGGGAATTTTTTTTTTTAAATTTTCCTCATGTGAAAAATAGAAGAAGGTAGAGATAAGAGTTTTTGATAAAGTATATATCCATTTTGTGATTTTCTATGACATTGCTTCGCTGCCAGCGAGGCTGAATAGTACCCCGACGAAGTTGTCTTTTATGCCATACAAGCCTAGTCATGTTACCACCAAGCGTTCATAGCCCCGACGGGTTTAATTGTATTTCCCATGCTTCCTTTTTGTCACTATTTAGATAAACGTATTTGCAAGCTTTTAGTTTATGATGTATTTGAGTGAAAGAGGTGGGATGGTAATAGAGATTTTATTTTTAATGGACATATTACTTTCATAATGTTTGTTCCAAATTCTTTCTTTGCAACTATCAATCAAATGATTTTTAAGTGGAGGGGTGGGAGGGATTCATTGTATTGAACTCAAATCAGTTATTTCCTTGAAAAAGTAATCACTTAGGAAGGATGTGTGTTCCTCCATGAAAAATATTTAAAGCAAGAAGACTTTATGGTTCCATAAATATATGTCTTTAATGATAAATGAAATTCACTAAGATTTCCCATGTATGTCAACAACTGTAAGGTAAGAAAAATACCTTTCACATAAACCATGACAAAGTCACCAAAATCAAATCAAAACTGAAAACAAAAAGAAAATAATTCCTGAACTAAAGTAAGAAAATAAATCAGCAAATAAAAAATTGAAAGAAAAATAAAATTTAAAACCTAAAATCTAACAAGATCGCTTATATGAATTTCTCAACAAATGATTATAAAAGAAAATAAGCATATGTACGTTGATTCTTGTGTTGAGATTTTTATTTTTATTTTTTTATTTTTATTATTATTATCTTGGTGAGTTATAAGAAATGAGGTCCTCAAAATGTAGAGGGTGAAACAACAGTTATGATAGATAATATGCTGAATGAAAAGTTTTTGTCTGCTGCAAATTTTTCTTCTTCAAGACAAAACTTTCATAAAAGCATCTTAACTATTTTCTAATAAAAGTAATGCTTTAAAGAAATAGACTAGAAGTTCAAAAACTCCCCAGTAAAGATGATTCGATGAAGATCATTAATGCTTCTCTCAAGAATCTCAAAGAGTAAAAGAAAATGAACTTATCTGGTAGAGGTGTAAATGATTCATGAATACCTGTAGAAACAGAGTTCAAGATCAGAAAAAAATTAAAATGAAGAAATGAAAATAAATGAAAGTGGGTAAATGAAACTTACCATTGGATAACTACATTTAATCTTACCTGAGAAAGATGATTTTCTCCAATGCAAGTTAACTTCTTTCTTGAATTAGAATTAAAATCATGAAGAAGTTTTATTGACCAAAATGATTATTTATTAAATCTAAAGTAAAACAAGCAGTTAACTAAAAGAAAGCAATGTTTCATGTTCAAGGAATCGAAAATAAATTGGATTCATCAGAAATGAGGATGAAGTTATGATTCTTTATGAATTGTAACAATGAATGTTCTTTTTGCTTCTTCCATTCTGAATTTATATCAGCCCCAAAGTATTAAAGTTGATTCAAAATCCTAAATAATGTAACAGTTATATAAAGAGGATTTGAATCTTTATATGATAATTATGGAGGTAAATTCAGAATAAAACAAAATTAGAAATATGAATTAATCGGTACATTACATTACTAATTTTTTCGCATCATGAGATTCTTTGCCATGCATAACTTAAAATCTATGACTTCCACTTTTGTCGATATGTGATTGAGAATTTTATATATATAACAAAATAAAATGGTGTAAAGTCAAATATCAAGGTTTATCGCATCAAAATATTTTCAAGACAAAGCTTCATTTAAGTTTAGTGATGCGATATAAATTTTTCAATTGAAAAGTTGAGATATGAGCATATACAATAGCAAACTGCAAAGGGATGAATGCGATATCAGAGAATAGTCATATCGAAAGTTTAAAGCTTTTGAATGAACTGAAACGCCAATATTATTCTTGCGATAATGAAAATGTGGTAAATCACTGATGCACTGTGACTGTAAATATCAAAATATACGATCGGAACTTTGGTTTTACGCCTCACACAAACGGTGATTAATGACGCACGGTTTCACTTCGCATCTTTTATAATTTACCTTCCCGTAGATTTCAAAACTTAACTCTTTTTCAATTTTGTGATTTTGTGATTTCGCGATTTCACAATTCGCAGCAAAATCCACATCGCTCGTCGCAACCTTTATTGTTTAACATATTACTTATCTCGTGCAATATGCGATATGCGTAGCATCGCATCGGAATACCATTACCTTGTCTTTTATCACATCGCAAATAATATAACTTACCGGGTGAGGTTTTAACAATAACCGCTAAAATTGCCAATATGCGAAATGTAATTTCGTTGATGCGCCGATGTGAAATGAAGAACAGACCCGATATTTTGATTATATGAATTTTAATTTCATATCGGATCCTAGACATCAAAACTTTTAAATGTATTTCCCTACCAAATTTTCGATTTATAAACATACATGATATATGTATATAAAGAGGATTTAAATGTCATATCGGGTTCGGGTTATATGAACATCACAATTTTGGCAAAGTAATTTTATCAGAAAATGAGCGAGAATGTATATCAGAAAATATGCATCGCAGGTTTCTTATCAGGAATCATTAAGAGTTGTCTCTGATCAAATGATGTGATACATATAATGCGATATCAAACGGATAGATCATCGGAGATCGGAGGGAATGAGAATATCAGGAGATCGAATATATTTAGTGTATGCTCATTTCAGAGTTTCCGATATGCGATTGTGATATATAATGAGCCATATGCGGGGTCGATGATTTCTTTAAAGTTTTTAATGCAAAAAAAAAGTGAGTGATTTAACTTTGCTTTATAATAAATAACCCTTCAATAATTTAATTAAATGTCGAAATTTTTGATTGGAAATTAATTTTATCAGAACTTTTTTATAAGAAGAGTTGTGAAATAAAATGATCTGATATGATTCCTCCGATAATTTATTAAGTCTTATAAGGATTTCAATGAATATAAGAAAAATTAAATACCCTTCAAATTTCAGCTAAAATCATAAATACTTCCCTGAACATGTTGCAGATTTTGGAAACAAGGGTTGCCTGCTTGCTTATCTCAGATCTTCATAATCAAGTTAATGAAGATTTGCAAACAAAACAAAATAGAAATAAGAAAAAGCCTTTGAAAGAAAATTAAATAATAAATGATGATGATCCTGTAAACACATACATGAAATAATTTTGATTGTAAGTTTACCTCATGAATCTTTGAGTTCTCCCAAATTTTCTCAAAATTTGTATAAGTTCAACATCACTCAAAATTTGTATAAGTTCAACATCACCTTCTTATTTTAATATAAAATGCTAAGTAAATTTTTTTTTTCAAATTGTATCATTTTCAAAATTTCATCAGAAGGCAAGAGTGGTAAAAATGAGTTCTTAGAATTACTTGTAAATAAAAAATTGTCAAGTGTTAGAAAATTCTTGGAATTTCTTCATGTATGATCAATGTTATGAATTGTGAAAAACAAGAACATTGAAGGCTTGACAAATAAATATGATTTGATAATTCAATAACTTCTAAAATGCTCTAGTTTGCTTTTCTATAATTGAAATGGGATGCTCAAAAGAAATTGGATTCATTACTTGTTTTATTCAAAATCTGAAATAATGAAATAAATTCAAATAGAAAAGAAAATTAATCTATTCCTATTTCTAATTTAATGAAGGAAACATGACTAGGTATAGTCATACTTCCAATGTAACCATGTAAGCATTTTAATTCCTGCATGTATGTACATGTCAAACATTAGTAAAAAAAAGATATAATTAAACTACAAAAACTAAATCTAACAACAGAATGTATCTCTATTGTTAGTAGCTTATTCACCATTACCTTCTCTTGAAATGTCATTTTCAACTGAATTTCAATTGGGTCATAGAAATCTGGATGGATTTCCATTATTGAGTGGGAGAGGTTTAAAAAATAAGATAACAAGCCAGGTTGTAGAAATGATCTTTTAGAAACAATGACCTATGTGATTTTGTTAGTATTATGTTTAAGTGCTAATTTATTAACAATCTTCCATGAAAAAAACTTTCCAAATGTTTTTCAAATGAGTCAATTAAAACCGGATGGAAGCATGTTAGATTCAACAAAAGATTATTGATTGAATTAGATTGCTGGTAATAAAGAGAAAATACACTCTCTTTTTGGCACTGCTCTTGAAAAGTAAGAAGCAATGGAAATCAATGAACATCAATTGAAATTGGAAGTTTAATAACTTTTGATGTTCACAATTATAATTTGAATCTTCATTTTTTCCTTGAGGTAATACATCAATTGAGTGTTTAATATTGAGCTGCTCAATATGCCAACATAAAGTATCTAAAAATCTAGGACTAAAAACAGAAAATAAACCTGAAGTTAAAATTAAATGTTGAAATAATAACAAAATTGAATCATAGTTTACATTAGTGTTACAATTATTGTTACAACACAATTGGGAGTGATTTAAATTAATTTCTTCTTCACAAGAATTGGGTAGAATAATTCAATTAGAATGATTGTTGATACCTACTTGTGAATTAGAGAGAAGGATATGACTCTGAATAGGAATGCGAGTTTGATAATCATATAAATCATAGATTGGAATGGTTTCTTGAATGCTGAAATCATAAGTATGATTATTTGCTTGAAAATGAGAACTATTTGGAACAATTTCTAAATTAAATTGTTCTTCATTTTCACATGTGATTAGATTTATATCATAAGGATTCAATTGTAAAGAAGACAAATCAATATCCTTAATGTCAAAGTAATTATCATAAATAACGTCAAGACATTCATTAGAATTCCCTTTGATCTTATTCAATGTATCAAAACAAGAATGAATATTAAGCTCATGTTTATTAATGCCAGAAGAATGATCAATAATTAATTCTCTATCATGTTAAAAACTAATCGGAAATTCATTTAGATCAACTTCTTTTTTTTTTCTGAAATATTTTTAATTTGAAGAGAAGTTAAATTTCTATAAGAGAAATTATCAGAATAAATAGAAAAATATGAATCCGAAACAATGCATTTGAAAATGTCTCTATTTGAGCACTCTGGTGTATTTTCTTCATTGCAAATTTCAGATTTAAGATCATTTTCTTGGCATTTTCTTGATATGAATTTGGAATTTTCTCATCATGAAAGAATTCAAAAATTTGTACAGCAGATTGCATATTACTGGAAACTTTAATTGTTGCTGGTACTTGCCAAATTATGATCTGATTTTCTGATTCTAATGCATACTGATTTTCAGATTTTAAAGCAGTATTTTCTTCAATACTGCTACTAATATTTTCTTGCAATTGATTAGTGAAATTTTCCAAGCTTCGTGATTGAAAATCATTGACATGTAAAGGTGCACCTTGATCTTTCTCAATACTGTAAGAAATGTGCAGAAATTGAAAGAATTGATTATACAAAATAGAGGTCATTTTATCATCATTTTTTTGTACCTCCATATTGGAATTCTTACTTATGTCAATGAAATTAGGAGGAAATTGATAAAAGTTTGAAATAATTTCATATGGGTTATGAACGGAAGGAAGAGAGAAAATATGTTCAAACCAATCTAATAATTCTTCTTTCAAAGGTTTATCTTCAGTTTTAAATTTTAAACAATTTAAACGAAACTTGATGGTAAAATCAATTAAAGACTCACCTTCAAACCTTCGTAGATCTTCAAAATCGTCACATACCTGTTCGTAGATATATCCATCAAATTTACAAAGGAAGATTGTAATAAATTGTTCCCAAGTGTGGATTGAGGCAACTGGAAGTGATTCACACCAGTTTCTAGCTTTTTCCAAGAATGTAAGAGTAAAAATCCTACATAAAATACCTTCATCAATTTCATGAAAAGTATAATTTGAAATTTTTTGAATGAATTGTAAAGTATGATTAAATGCAGAAGTATTCCTCTTACCGTTAAACTTTACCTGAGACAAGAGTCTTACTATTTCTGGTGGAGTATTGGAAGATGCTCGCCCAGAAATTCAACTCCAAATTGGAAGTATTAAAGGAGCCATTACAATAAAAATAAAATATTAGAATACAAAGACTCCAAAGGAAAACAAGTCTCAGGCCCTCCTTTTAGCGCCAAAAATGTTGACGCCTCGAAATTCGCTGCAACAACATGGGGAATGAGCATCCGGTCCGGACCTTAAAGCAGTTCCTTTTCCGTTTGGAATGGTGGCTCCGACTGGTTCAACTAGGTCCAGTTACCTTCTCTCAGTCTCCATTGGCTTAAAATATGACTTTTGTCTACCAATGGGAAAGAGACATCAGATCATTTATCTTGCTGATCGAGTAAGAAAGTGATCCTTAAGCTAATTTGGGCTTAGCCAAGCCACAACTAAGGTTTTGCCTCTTTGAGAAGAGGACTTTTTAAGGATGTAGAATTTAATCTAAATGCAATATTATTCTAAGATGCAAGCAAAATAAACTATTTTAATCCTATCTCAATTAGGCAGATATAGATCTATCCCAACTAAGAGCAAGATGTTTTATATAATTGAGATTTAAATATGTTTGTTTTAAAATGAATATCAAGTTAATGAAATAGTTTAATTAACTGATTGTGAGTACCAAACACACTCTATCTAGAGACCTTTTAACTGAAATAATCAATCAACAACACTAAGGAAGTAGTTTTCAAAAGGATATTGATCATTTAATCGGCAAATTAAATAGTTAAACAATAACATGCGGAAATAGTTCACAACATATTACTATTCAATAAATCAGTTTTATAAGATAGATTTCTGAGTAAATAATTACTTACAAATCAAAATTCAACTCATAAGAGTAGAGACAAATAATAACATAAATTAAGGCAAATTACTCATACCGACAGAAGTGCACAAGTATGCGAGTAAATCAACATATTTATGTTATCATAAAATGAAACCAACATTTAAAATAAAAATACCAATTTATTAAGTCCATTTCTCCAGCTCAAGTCTCTAACAGTCTTTTACAATTCCTGAACTTATGCTTTTAAAATCAGAGCTACAATAGTGCAAGACTCTATTCATTATACATAACTCAGAATGCAAATGAAAAACCTCAATAATCATCAGATCTGAGATTCCTCTCCTCTCACCCTACACCTCTAAATCCTATAGACAATAGTTCCATCAATAATTCCAGAATTGCAGAGGAGAGAAGCCCCTAATTACATTTTGATATCTTCTATTTATAAAATTAACAAAAATATTTCTTCATAGGAAAGTTTGTTTGAAGAGTGGTTTTGTTCCATCAATTTTAATTGGTTCAAAATAGTATTTTTCAATTGTTGGAGCCTTCTCATTGATTGAGATCTTCTTATTCTCATCTCTTCAACTATTTTCCTGCAAAACAAATAAAAAACAAAAATAAAATCAAAATGTTAAATCTAGGTATTAAAATAAATCAAATTAAAACTTAATTAAATAAATAATTGAAAGGAAATATAAGCTTTATTTTGATGTAGGTGTTGATATAATTGGCGAAAGAGAACATAGACGAATGGATCTGCACTCATTAGAAGTTGTGAGAAAATTAAAATGTAGAAAATAAAACTTAGAAATTTTATTTTGTTAAAAAGTCGGAGCATGGTCTTCTGCTGAATTTTAGACCCAATAAATGATCAAATGTGAAAATGAAACAACTTCAGAAATGTTCTCCATGATTTTATCTATCTAATGAGTTGTCCTGAGCCTCATTTGCCCAAGTAAAACTCCATTTATGAGCTTTCAAAGTTGGTGTAATAAAATTGCAAGAAATCTGGAATTTTCTGTTGCTTTGGCTAAAAATCAGAATTTTTAAATTAAATTTCAATCTTAAATTATATTAAGATTATTAATTTATTAATGCTAATTAATTACAATTATGTTATTAATCTGAATTTACTATAAACAGAAATTAATTAATAAAATTAAATTATCTAAAATTTATTTAAAATATAAATATATTATATTAATATTATAATTATTTATATTAAAATTATAATAAAATATTATAATTAAAATATAAAAGTTATAATAAAAATATAATATTTATTATATATTTTAATTAAAAGCTAAATATTCACGTGAGAGAGAGAAGGGAGGAGGAGAGGTAAGTGAATGGGAGTTATAAGGGATAAGGAGTGTTAATGGAGGGTGAGTGAGGTGAGGGAGTGATGACGCGAGGAAGTGAGGTGAGGGTGAGGTCACGGGAGTCATAAGGAGAATAATAAAACCTTATATTAAAAAAAATTAACTCATTGTATAAACCAAATCGCTTTAGAGTTTCGACTTTTTTTAAAGATTGTTTTTGTTTGATTTAAAAAACATTGCGATTTGTGATGTGCGATGAATCACACAAAAAGTTTTTATACTTCGGAATTTTTTAAATATATGTATTGTGAAGTGGGGCCCATAAGGGACTAACCATCCTACAAATTAGACTCAAGCCATTTTGCAAATTTGGGGTTTTGGGTTTGGAATTTTTTTTTAAAATAACAAGTTGGAGTAAATTACCAAGATCCTGAAATGTGTTTTAGCCCATTGGACAATTTAGCTCGGTCATTTTGTAGGACCGTTAAAAAATGGAAAATTAATATAAATGAACTAAAAGTTAATATTTACAATGAATGAACATTTTAACTATGAGAATTAAAATATTGTTACACTTTATACATTTTTAACCCAAGTGAGAAAAATGATCAAAACTTCAGAGAAGTGTCATTTACAAACTGTTTGACCAAATGAAGTGCAACAAGTATCGTTGGAAAGCTTATAAAAAAACAAATTCAATGAAATAATAAAAACAAAATTTCGAGGAAGATAAAAAATGACAAAAAATGTAGGATATTTAAATTAATCAAAATCCTAAAAGGTGTTTAGCCAAAAAAATTGTAGAAAGGGTCCCCATTATTTGAAGTGCATAAGACAAAAATGGGGGGTTGTGTTTTACCACAACAAAAATTTATCCCCTGATTTTGCATAAAATATTGTACCTCCCTTTTTTTCCAACCAAAAAACAGTACCTACATAATAAGTTAGTGCTTCATCATCTGTTGTTTACAATCCACCTATTGTTGTTCCATAAATCCCAACAACTCACACCATGGTAGGTCAAAACCGACCCCCTAACCGAATGGATGCAATTGTTGCTAAAAGGTATGCCCCTTTTGTTTTACCTCAGAATATGAATGCATTACCCGCAGGATATTATCTCATATACATACCTACATTTAGTGGTGAGGGAGAGGTAACAACTTAAGAACACCTTGCTGATTTTTATGCCTATGCTGACAATCTGAATATTGAGCATGAAGATGTCTAGATGAGAGTTTTGTTCAGAGTCTTGAGGGTGATGTAAGGAAATGGTTCAGATCCTTGACAACTGGTAGAATAATTGGAATTGAAACCCTAGATGATACATTTTTAAGGAAATGGGGTGATAGGGAAGATTTTCTGTATTATATCACTGAATTTGGTGTAATAAAAAGAAAAGAGGGAGAATCAATTTCTGATTTTTCTAAGAGATTCAATAAGATGAATAGAAAAATACCTACTAAAATCAAGTCTATTGAAGCTTTGGCCAAAATCACTTATGATGGTGCCTTTGATCTCGATTTTTGTTTATTATTGAGAGAAAGAAGATCTACAAAACTAACAAAAATACAGGACAATGCATTGGAGGTATAATCTAATGTGTTAGCTGCTATAGGGTAATATGCTTGGGTGGTGAGGGTAATTCCCCCGAGGTTTTTATTCTCCATGCACAACGTCTTTAAGTTAATTATAGTTTTCTTGTCTCTTCTCCCTCTTCTTACAGAGTGGCCAGCTATAGTTTTTGTACTTTTGTTAAACAATTTGGATGTAAAGTCGGTTTCCCCTATGAGGGCGGCTACTCTTAATTTGCAGGGACTGGTTTCCCCTCTGTGGGTAGTCCAAACTCTAGTTTTTCATGGCAGTCAAGCCTTGTGCTCAGGCTCCCTCAGCTGAGACAGCGGCAGTTTTGTACTTTTATGTTATATATTAATAGATTTAGTGTTACATAGAAAAAAAAAATATGCTTGGGTGGTGGTTATTGGGTATCCCTCTCAAGGCTTTCCGGTGCCTAAGGTAGACTGTCAGATTAGCTGTAAAGTTCCAAAGGTACTGCATACATGTTCATACTAATATATATAATTGACAAAGCAAGATGGAAAACATTACCTCTTTGTGGACAGTAGATCCTATGGAGAACACCAATAAATGAACTAGAAGTCCTTCACTGGCTCGAAGTCCAGATCCTACAACCAATCAAAGCACCCGTGTAATCTCTACAACAGTATAGCTTTCTATCAATTAAACTAGCATATAAGAAACATAAAACGATGCAGATCTAAGCCACTCGTATCATGCTACATAAACGATTGAACAACAATTGTGACACTGATGCATCAAATGGAAAAAACAGATACAGTTCTATTGATTTATGAAAAGGAGGATTACAACCATCAGTTGCACCAAGCCCTCCTCAATATTCCAATTCCTCTCTCCCTTTCTCTATCTCTGAGTGTGATGATGCTCAAGGCATAAAGATCTCAATGAAATTCATCAATCTTCAAGCCTCATACTACAACAATAAAATTCTGCTCCACATATAATCAAACCTTCGACCCTAGATCAAGAGCCCACAACTCCAATTTATAGGAGATGGAGAGGGAAAACCTTGTCAACTCTTTCAACCAGTTCAAATTGGGAAAGATCTAGATTTTTCCTTTCTTTTCCTTTCTTTTTCCTTCCATAGGAGTTCAGTTGTGTTTGGCAATGCCTAATGAAAGGTTTGTGCCATTCAGTTTCCATTTTGAACTAACTCTCTCTGAGAAAAATCTGGAAATGCCAGTTAGTTTTTCACAAGATATTTCCCTTTTCACATTCAAACACGGATAACGCTGCCCCTTGGGAAAGATAGAGCATTTCCCTAGGCATTAACGCTCCCTTTTCATGGCTCAAGTGCGTTATAACTCTGCCTATTTTTTTCTAGGGTGCATTACCTTGGCAAAAATGGGCCTTGTCTAGGTCATTTTCTTCCTTCCATGTTACCTTCTCCTCTAAGCTGATGAGGAGGTCATTTGTCCTGTAACAGATGCCCCCTAATGTGTGAGGTCAGATATGAAGATGAAGGCTGAAATAATTTATAACAAGTGTAGTAGAATGAGAGGAATTGGAGGACTGAGGAAAACCTGAGAAAACAACATATGTCAGAAAATATAGTATCTATCCTGTGTCGGGCATTCCCATGCTTAGTAGCTAATCAAAATGATTTCTCTAGAGCAGAGATATGAACAATGTGTTCATCGATAAGCATAACGTGGAAGTGTCTGTCATAACAAGATAAAACTGATAAGCTGTCTCCAAAAACAATAACGCGCCTTGGGAGGGGAAACACAACAGTAATGGTGTAATTCTCAACCCAAGTCTTGGTCGCTGCTTCACTAAAATACATATTTCCGCACATGTGAATAAATGATTTGTAGTCTAACATGTGGTAAATCGTCTGATTACCTGTAAATAAAAAAAAAATTGTTAACAGACACGAGGGTGGCCATCGATAAGGATGATGGTCCCCAAGATGCATAGTACAATCTAGTGAGTGTGAATAAAAGGAGTTGATGTCAGTGACACTTATAGAATCATTCAATCGGGAGCCAATAATGAGAAACCTCAACCAAACACTAGGTGACCTGCAACTGATGTCTGTAAGTACCTGAGTACTAATGTGTTTTTGGTTCAACTTCCTAGATAAGATGTTGAAGTCGATAAGAAGATATCTGTCAAAAGGTAGGCACTGAGGCATCCTACATCAATTGACACGAAACGGGAAAAGATGATTTTGTTTTATGGAAATAATCAAGAGCAAATGGGAATAACTGATGAAAAATAAGTTCTGCTATATGATGGCTTGGTTGATGCAAGTAGCAGTAGTTAGCGGGATCCTCTTGAACAATAGAAGGCACTCTAACAGGGTACCAGGCATCTTAGGCTTAATGAACACCAAAGAGTATCAAGATTCACCAATGCAAGAACATTGGCATATGAAGGCTAAACTCATAGATGGTAGGGTTCGGAAAAATGCGAGAGAGTTTTATGGGAAGTGCCATGTTCGATATTTTGTGCTACCAAATCGACCTTTAAAATGTAATAGAATAAGTATCCACTTTTTCCAAAAATTTTCCCCGTCTGATTAAGTTTAACGAGTCTAGACGGGTAAACTCGTTGATCTTTTAATATTTAGAGAGCCTAAAAAACATTGTAAAATACAACTCCAGGGGGTACCTTTGTCATGTTTTTTAACCAGGCACGACGAAGGGAGAATAGTAAGGTTGAAACAATTCATTTTCTGTGAGTTAGTCTATTGAATCTGGAAAAGTGAGAAACCTATGTTCAATGGACATCTGCCTCATTTTGTTATGAGTACGAGGAGACAGAGTAAACTCAATGTTCTTTGTGAAATTTTAACGAGTCCAACGAAGAAAAACTCGATGCTCTTCGTGAATTTTTAACGAGTCCCACAGAGAAAAACTCAACTACTTTTTTAGTTTAATGAGCTTTGAAAAAGATGGAAAAGAATGGCTCATATTTCTTCGTCGTAGTAGTTTAATGAGCCTGACGAAGGCAACTCGGGTTTTTTCTAGTTTTATGAGCTAGAAAAAGTCCCTAAAAAGAAAGGTCAAAACCAGGTCAAACACGGTCAAATCTACACATGAACACTAACAACTCATCAGAGCATCGGTAACATTTAAAAACCGATAGTTGCGACAAAATATAGCGGGAATTTACTAATTTTTAACAGACTAGCTGAGTGAGTCTTACCTCTAGAATGGCTATAAGAAGGAAAAAAACCTTCATTTTCACTGTTTTGAGTATTGTGATAGAGCTTTGGAGTTAAAAAGTGGTGAAACTTCGGCTGCTGATTGTGGACGAACCGGGCAACGGTTTTGGATTTCACGAGATCTAGGTAAGAGATTGAACCTTTCTCTAGCTTTACATTGTCATCTTAGATATTTTTTTCTGGTTAAAAATATGATTTTTAGCAAGCCCTAAATATTTTTAGCAGCTAATGCGGGTGCCCAGTGTCTGTGCCATGTTAAACGCATTGGCCATTAAGGGATAGTGTGTTAGCACGCACTTATTTGTATTAAGGCCCGCTAGCCGGCAGAAACGTTTTTTGAACTTCATTTTCTTAATCCTAGAGTGTTCCAACCAAAAAATAATCCATTAGAAATGTTTCTTATGCAGGTGTGAAGCAGTTTACCATAAGCATTTGGCACGAAAGAGAGCATGAGCGGGAAGAACGCGAAATGGTTGCTGATGCTGCTACTTTGTTGGTTATCCACAAATGCAGATTACTGAAGTATGCTCGTTTAGAGCTGATGAGAGGGTAGGAAGACCTTCTAATATGGATCATCCAGTAGTGGGATGACCAACAACATATCTTTCACATCGGGAGTAATGAACTCTCGATCGAGAAAGATGACATCTACTACTTGAATAGTTTGTCATGCAGAAGACCAAGGCTGAATTTGAAAGGTTCCAGGGCTGATCCCCACACTACTGTAGATCTGATCTGAACTTAATGTATAAACAATAATGCGGTAGTAAGTAACCGGGTGCCTATTGCACGGGTGGAAGTGAGACCGTTGAGGTCTCTCTTGTGGATGATAGTTTGCTTTGCAGGAGCCAAGAGTTAGCACGTGGCCACCAAGGCCTAGGTGTTTCTGGCTCTGGATTACATGCAGCCTCAAGTTCTCGACTGGTGTGAAGGTGTTGTCCGCTGGGTTCGAGAAGAACTAACAGCATGTAAGACCCGGACCCAAAGAGAGTTTAGGTATGGCACATTAATCGTGTATTTTATACTAGAGCGGGTGCCCACAATGAGTCCAAGAATGATCATGGATGCATTGGGACCTCGGGAGCCAAGACAGGCTCGTTGGTCAACTTTGATACCGCGAATTGGAAAGGGTCCAATCCGTCACTGTTTTGATGATGCATTATTTGAGTGGTTAGATGACTAGATCCTGATGATTTAAGATTATCCCTATGCAGGGATGAACTACATAGGAGATTCGAATTTGATATTGCCACCGAGCACTCAATGGGGTCCTGATGGTAAGAAAGAACTTGATCAATGTTTTTGAAGTATTTTTTGTATTTTGAATGTTTATGAAATTTTTTTGTTTAATGGGTGAATTTTTTTTTGACATGAAGCGTGTTGCTTGACATAGATGTGGCACTTGTCCGTCCAGCTAAAGCCCCTCTCTATGCAAGGAAAGGAATGCAACTACTTGGGACTGGCACAGCAGCAAAGGCCGCAGCAGCTGCCGAAGAGGGTGATGATGCCCGTATTTTGCACAAGCTTGCTAGGAACCTTGAGGTTCTAAGCATGGGCGTGCCACCTCTTCCCATGAGGGAGATCCAGGTTCACCTACAACGGCATACAATGGGTGTGACTAAGAGCTTCTTGGTGATCTTAGGAGGTTAGCCAGAGAATTTATCTGCTATTTTGAGTTGCAGGCTCAAGAGGAATAGTGGATAGATGTGTAAATGTCAGAGCGAGGCTTAGCAGAGCCAAATTTCTGTTTGTAAAACACCCAAGTTTTGGGAAGTTTTTTGATGTAACTTGACTGGACACGACATATATATATATATATATATATATATATATATATATATATATATATATATATATACATATTTTCACGATTTTTATTCGTGTGTTTTTAATTTTTATGGTAAAAAATATACACTCATGTATGACTCTTTCTATAATAAATGTGCTAAATGCCAATCTAACACATAATTTTCCAACGAATCAGCTAATGTATTAAATTCTCTAGGAATGTGCTCAAACATGATGGTTTGAAATTGATGTTCTAGAAATAATACCCTTACATAATAACGTAATAAGAATGGATGACGGGCGCGATAATAATTGTTTAACTGCATAACAACGAGTTGGGAATCTAACCTGACCTCCAGATTGGAGATGTCGTAAGATGAAACTTCCATGAGGAGTTGTATCACCGACATGTATTCAGAAATATTGTTGGTGGCATTACCCAGGAAGATTCCCCCGGAACCAACGAGCTTTGCCTTAGGTGTGTAGAGGACCTAAGCAGCTGCCCCAATGTGCCGAGTATGACGACTGGTTCCATCAGTGTATCAAACGTATGATAAGGATGACGAAGGCAGTTGTGTAAAAATAAAAAGTGTTTATGAGAAAAACACTCAAAAACCCAAAATATCCAGACACATCAAACAAAGACAAAACTAATATACATAAAATTACAAAACATATGCCTAGTGGAACACTAGCTGAAATACTTCTTCAGATAGAGCCCATTGCAGGGCTCCGTGAGTGGAGTTCCATTACAGTCCTGAAGTTCATAAGCTCCTTTTGACAAGATTTTTGTGATGATGTAAGGACCAAGCCATAATGGTTGGAGTGTTCCTACCCCCAAGAGGTCGTGTCTCTGATCATAGAGTAGAACGAGATCCCCCTCTTGGAAAGAACGAGGCTTGACATATTTTTTGTATTGAGCTTTTACTCGGTGCTTGTGAGCTTCAAGTGCTAGCATGGAATCTCGACGAGTTTCATCCAATTGATCGAGCGAGAGAAAGCACTCTTCTTTGGTAGTGGTGCCGGGTAGGAGTTCAACAACGAGCTTGAGTGATGGAATCTCACACTCAATTGGGAGTACCGATTCTAGGCTGAATGCAAGTTGGAATGGTGTGAATCTTGTAGCAGTTTTTACTGACATTCGATATGCCCATAATGCAGAATATAACTTCCGATGCCATGTGGTTTTATGGTTGTCGACTAACCGACAAATCATGGTTTTGAGGACGCCATTTATGGCTTCGACTTGATAATTCGCTTGCGGATAGGAGGACGAAGACTGATATTGTCGAAAACCTAGCATGGAAGTCAATTCTCTCATCATATGGTTCTAAAAATGTGACCCATGATCTGTGAAGATTGAGAGGGGCACGCTGAAATGGTAGATGACCTGATTGAACAGGAATAGAGCGGTGGTTTCTCCATCGGACTTAAAAGTGGGAATTACTTCTGCACATTTTGTGAAATAGTCGACCGCAACTACAATGTAATTGTGTCCATCCACAAAAGTAGGATTGAATGTAATGAATTCTATTCCCCATTTAGCGAAAGGAAAAATGGAGACAACCGGATGAAGAGGGGCAGGATGGGCACGCATTTTATTCGTGAAAATCTGACACAGATGGCCCTTCTGGACCGCTGTGATGCAATATTTAAACAAAGTGGGCCAATAGTATCCTGCACGCAGGATTTTCTGGGTAGTAGCTATTCCAGAAAGATGACCATTGCATGCCCCCGTGTGACAGTCATTTAAAGCATGTTCCGCCTCATTAAGAGTGAGACAATGCCGATGAATAGTATCGACACCATGACGATATATAGTATCGTTTAGCATGAGGTATTGTTTCTGTTAGTGACGAATACAATGGTGGTCGTCTGACGTGAGAGTTGGGCGGAAAGGTTGAGTTTAGAGGTAGAAAAAAATTTCTCCATACCAATTATCAGAAGAATCAACTAGGTAGACAGATTCATCAGGAAATGGATCATGAGCTACATCTTCCGGGTCAATTCTGGGAAGGTCTGACAACAATTCGGCAAAGACTAGAGATTTCTTTGCTTTGGCAGTAGTGAAAACCAAATCAAACTGTTGGAGGATTACAATCCATTTGAAATATTTTCCTCCAATAACTTGTCGAGACAGAATGCGTCGCATGGGATTCTCCAAAGCAATTACGGTAGTCTGCCACAACAATATATAGTGTTGGAGTCGGGTGACAGCGAAGACCACCGCGAGAGATATTTTTCCACATGTGAATATCGTAGTTCAGGTCTAATGGTACCTTTTGACAAATAATATATCACATGTTCACTATTTTCATCGTGAACTTGAACCAAAACCATTCCTAGTGAGGATGGTGAGGCTGCCAGGTAGAGGAGAAAGTCGCGTGAGTAGTTGGGGGCACTAAGAAGTTGGGCAGAAATGAGTGCTCATTTCAAGGCATCAAATGACAGTTGAGCTTGGCCATCCCACAAATATAGTGTTCCTTTCTTCAGTAAAAGCATAAAGCCTTTCATCATCTCAGCATAGTTAACTATGAAACGACGTAAAAAGTTTTCCTTCCCTAGCAAATGTCGGAGTTGCAGAATGGATTGTGGTGCGGGTAATGCAATGATCGCCTTAACCTTATCAGGATCAACCCTAATCCCATGCTTGGAGACAATAAATCCTAGAAGGTGTCCAGACTCGACAAAAAAAACACACTTATGCGGATTCAGATGTATATCCTAGAACCTACATCGAGCGAAGATTTGTTTCAGATGCGCAAGGTGGTGGGTTCGCTTCTTGGAGTGAGCCGGAAGGTCATCCAAGTAAGCTTGTACAATGTGCCAAATATCGTGAAAGGAATACTCCATAGCCCTTTGAAAAGTTGCTCCCTCATTCTTCAGACCGAATGGGATTTTATGATATGCAAATGTGCCCCAAGGACAGATGAAGGCGGTTTTATGCTGGTCATATTTTTTAATCACAATATGGTTGTAGCTCGAGCAGCCATCCATGAAGGAGAAAGATTCACATCCAGCACAATCTTCGAGAATATGATCTATAAATGGCGTAGGATAATTTTATTTTGGACAAGAAGCGTTCAGATCGCGATAATCCATACAGACCCGGATGGTGCCTTGTTTTTTATCTACAGGGAACTGGATTGGAAACCTATTCCGTCAAAGGAACGGGATAGATGAAACCAGCATGTAAGAGTTTTTCGACTTCAGTCTTAATGGCGGATGCTTTGTGAGGGTGGACAGGTCGAAGTCTTTGCCGAACAGGCTTGGCATTGTCATAAAATTTGATTTCATGCTCAATAATAGATGGATCTATGCTGGGAATTTCGTCGTAAGACCAAGCAAACACATCACGAAATTCCTTAAAAAGGGATGTGAAGCTTGCAATTTCCTCGAGATTGCAATTGGCTCCAATCTGAATGTTTTCCATGATACCCGTTTTGACCGAGATATCTATGAGCATAGTCTTGGAAAGATTTCCCATGTTCCCTTCCGAATCGACATTTTGAACAATCGTGTAAGCAGATGGAATGATCTCAGGTGGGTCAAAAGATGGGATTTGAGTAGTGATCGCATCCGAATCGAACATCGAAGCGCAATGATGGAACTCTCCCCAAGGTTGTTCTTCTAGAGACATGACCTCTTTAATAGCTTCGTCCGTAGGAAATACTTCATCGAGGATATCTTTAGAAAGAACCATGATGGGCGGGAGGGTGGCACCATTGGACGAAACCAAAACAGTCAAGGGTGCAGATGCAATTTGGATGGCTTGATAAGCCAACTCTGCCGGTGATAGAGGCATCTAATCTCTGTATGAATCAATGTCTGAAGGCACCATTAGGATCCATGGATCAATAGAGCCGTCCGAAATGGTGGATATCATTGCAATCATATGTGGAACCTCAGGTGGCGGGAGAGGAAAGCAACTCATCAGGGAAGATGCCTTCAGAAGAGAAGTACCAATGCTGACGTATGAGTCAGGAACGCCTTCTACTAGGGGTACAGTTCTAATTAGTAACGTGAAATAATCGGGGTTGCAAAAGGATAATTGATCCACTGTGACTATTTTCCCATCCAATGGAAAGAGGATGAGTCGGAAGACCGAAGAGAAAATGGCAGTGATTGTGTAAAACCAACTGCGGCCCAGAAACAAATTATAGTCGAGATGACAATCTATGACTTCTATGTCCACCGTTATCATTTTCCCACTAAGTGAAATTTGAAAGCTAGAAAGGTAGCCTTTTGGGAGAAAAGTGTGGCCATCGAAAGCTTTAAGGGAATTGGACAACAGAGAGAAAGTAGGAGAACCCAAAGTGAGCCAGCAAGTAGTTGACATAATGCAGGTCGAAGCACCTTTGTTTATGACAGTGTGATGGATTTGTCTCCCTTTCAACACAACTTTCACCAGGAATGCAAGTTGGTGTGAGACGCTAGGTTTATATTTCTCCGTGTCAAATATGGCTAGCGTAGAATCCTGGGGGTCGATTCCACAAATGGCCGAAAGCAGAGCTTTCCTTTGCACTGGGCAAGTTTGCAATACTTCGAGTGCAGACATGGCTGATGGTGCTTGTACCAAATCTTCTACAATATTGTAGTTTTGGGCAACATGTGTAAAGGTGTTATGAGTCGTACATCAAAGTGTCCCTTTGGGGGGACGAATCACAGGGTCAACAGCAGGCCTTTCGATATGCAAATCGTTGGGTGGCAGTGGATTCGAACTGGTACCAGGTTCCTGAGCATCAACGACAGGATTTCCATAGAGTTTGGCTCATGTCTGGAGTTCAACACTTTCAACGCCATAAATGGAGGATGATCCTTCACCGAAAGGATGGGTGCCACCGTTGCTCCTTTGCGGGGGTTGTGGTGGGTTTGCAACCATGTGTTGTTGTTGCTGCTATGGATTACGGAAGGGATTGTGAAGAATGGCAGGTGTCCTTCTAGAGTCCTTGTTTGTGATAAAATTTGTGCATTCCTGTAGCTGAGGACATTTGTATGTCAAGTGGTCCTCCGCACAAATTCTGCAAGGAAATTTCATGGGTTTCTTAGCAGCATTTTTCTGATTGGGATTATTCTGAGTATCCGACTGCTCTTCAGAAGAAGAGGTCTTTTTCTTGTTCTTCTTGGTCTTGCCACTAGGTTTTGGTGAAAATTGCACAGAATTTACCTCAGTGGTAGGAAGAGTAGTCGATTGGTTAGGGTAGGTGGCAACCAAAAATGGCTAGGAGGTTTTCCCACTAGGCTGTTTTATGGCTACACTAGATATCGCACCAACAAGGCCGTTGGCGTGCGCTTTGGGTTTTTGGGTAGTGGGAGGATTCAGATTGCCAGGGGCATGGGGGAGTAAATCATATAGCATTCAAGACTGTGAATAGATAAAATCTAAATGATATGCACGACGAATGGATTGGTCTTCTGTGACTGCACTGGACAAACAAACGTCCTTAGCTAGGGGGGTTAAGAGTGACTTATAAAACTAGTTGGATAAGAGATGATCCAGGATTGGCACTTTGACGAGCCTCTGCCTATGTCTCCACTCTTGAATTTTATAGGAGATGTTGGTGGTGGTGTCTTGGCACAGTGAGGTTAAGAGTTTTGTGTTAGTTTCGTATCTAATAGGTAATTGGAAGTTCTTAAGAAATTCCATAGCTAAGGCACAAAAAGTATTGACAACCCCACGTGGTAACTTAATGTACCATTTGGCAGTGTTGCCTATGAGAGTGCAAGGGAAAATTCAAATACAGATACTATCATCCACCATGGAGTTAGAAACATACCATAGATGAAAGGTGGTGACGTGCGTAGCTGGATCATCCCCTTGTTTCCCGTCGAATTTAGGGATGTCAGACGAAATCTTGTGCAGTACTACAGGCTAGAGTGGGTTGTGGTTGATGGGATAATTGGTCAGTTTGTAGATGTCGGGGATGTCTAGAGTTGCCAAAAATGGAAATTGTAGGTTTGCCCTCGAATATAGCCAAGGAAGTAATGGCTTACTGTTCGGACCATAGGGTACGCCCATCAATGTGTTACCAATGGGATAAGTAGGAATTTGTTGATAAAATTTCCCCGTGGGTGGGGGTGTAGGGGTGTATGGTTGTTTTCCATAGGGTATGTTGTACTGGGGGGTGAACTATTGGTTGCCCCTAGTGTAAAAGTTACTTCCTTGCCCAAATTTACTTTGGGGTTGGTTCGCCCATATGGACACGATAAAGTTAGCCAAAGGCATACTGCTATTCACATAGTTAAGCAACGACATAGACCCTACACTTGAAGTTTTACCACTCAAAGTAACAATGTTAAAAATAGGCTTTCTTGTTCGTCCCAATGTCTATAGGGGTACCGAAGTGCCCCCCGGCATATATGTGTTGGTGACATTGCCCTCTGGCATGAATGCCAAGGGGTTTGAACTTAGCAAGGGGTTCCAACCGAAAGGGTTGCTAAAAGGAACTGAAGTAGCCCTACTAGCAGGAGCGGAAACCATGGGTCTTGGCGCAGTCACAATAGGAGCAGATCCCGAAGGATTTGAAGGTCTGCTGATAGTTTTGGTGACCAAATTTCTGGGACCGGGTATAGCCTGGCTACTGGGGTTGCCAATCATTGGAGTAGAACTGACAACCAACGAGGAAGATGGTGGCAGACCAGAGTTGGTTACCATCGGCATCAACCCCATGGGTGCCGGTTGTGAAATGGATGTTAGTGCAGCCAAAGATATATCTTAGCTTGGTGTAACCTGAACTAACACTGGCATCGATGGGTCAGTGAGAGGAGGATTGCAAGGAGGTATGACTCCTTCTATAAAAGGATCCGCTAGAAACTCCATATGATATGGGGCTATGTGAAAATCAAGGGTTGTCACTGGATATTACTCTTTCGAAGAAGGCACGGGTTCACCGAGACTCGACTCCTCCTCTAGTGTCAATGGAAGGAGACCTCGCTGTCGTCGAGACAAACATCGAGGATCGAAGGACGCCACGGTGACCTGTTTATTTTTAGAAAATTTTAATTATTTGTGATGTATTATAAAGTCTCAGTGATAGTAACCACACACCTAAAAAAGAAAAAAGAAAAAATGAATTTCTAAAATCAATCAACAAGTAGCCAAAACAGGGTGGCCCTGTATGAGTACTATCATTTGCTGTAGATGAAACCCAGTATCACAATAGCATACAAAGAGGGTTGGTCATAAACACAATTATGGTTTCTCTAGAGCTTCACCCGAACCTCAGACAATAGGTGTAAGCACTCTCGTGAAGATGAGTACCCTCCCAAAGACTGAAGACATAGTAGGTTTGTCTATTTTAAGTACCAGGACAACCCATCCCAGTCACCTCCTGTAAGTCCCTAGAAATTATGGTAACTAAAGATACCTGAAATCACAGACATCATCAGGGGGATCATGGTCGTAGACAACACGCTATATGGGCAGAACACCTAGATCCCTGATCTAGTTTCGACATCCCCGAAGGGAACCCTAATATATAGCATGCCCACTGGATGCACTTGAAGGTGGGCTACCTTCTCATGCACCCTGGTGTTGTCTCAAACTTAACTTCGGTGGTAGTGGAGTGGTCCCGATAATATGAGTGCAGTAGGATTTCACTTTTTAATGACTCTAGTTTCAAGTTTTGAGATCTTGGGTGATTTTCTCACTTCTCCTACCCCAAGATCCTAGCCTGAACTAGTGTTGGTGTGAGCTCAAAAAAATTTATATGATTAATTTTATTATCGCTTGATTCTTAGTGTACTTGATTATTATTCTTGCAGAGGGGGAGTGGACGTATGAAATGTGATGAGACTTTGACTCAAAAGACATGCAGAAACATGCTCTAAATATTCTATTCAATGAAGAATTTATTCTACAAGGAGAGATTCTTTCAACATCCATGCATCAACATTCAAATAACACAGTTCAAATTTAAATATTCAGACATCTATCTATCTTCTCTTAACAACTTTTTAACCAAAATTTTTTAGACTTGATTCAGCTAAGTTCAGAAAACTAAAAAAAAAAATTCTTCTTCAAAAAGTAGATGCTACTAACATTAACTTTTTAAACAAGAACTAAAGACATAAATGCTAACTGGTAATCAAGCACAAGGATCTAGCAAAAGAAGCTAATATGGTGGCCAATAAATCCACGGCCAAAGGAAAGCACAACAGAGGTGTAAACAAGAAATTTTGGCTAGGTAACGCTGGCAAGCAGAGGCTACATAGTGTTAATATTGAGACTAACGCACTGTATCTGAGCATAAGCAACATTATAACACACTGAAACACTCTCAGAGGGAGCGTTACTCAGGGTAAAGTTGCATTGATGGCTAAACAGGGTCTAATATGGACTCTGTGAGCTTTTGAGATTATTACTAAGCATATAAACTGGTCGAAAGGATATGTAAATAGAGGAAAAGAGGTAAAGTCATAGGAAAAACTCGGAAACTTGGGGTTTACTCCCCAGTGGAGTCGCCATTTTTGCTATAGGGTAATATGTTTGGGTGGTGGTTATTGGGTATCCCTCTCAGGGCTTTCTGGTGCCCGAGGCAGACTATCAGATTAGCTGTAAAATTCCAAAGGTACTGCATACATGTTCATACTAATATATATAATTGAAAAAGCGAGATGGAAAATATTACCTCTTTGTGGACAACAGATCCTATGGAGAACACCAAGCAGCGAAGTAGAAGTCCTTCTTCACCAACTCCAAGTCTAGATCCTGCAACCAATCAAAGCATCCATGTAATCTACAATAGTATAGATTTCTATCAATTAAACTAGCATATAAGAAACATAAAACAATGCAGATCTAAGCCACTCATATCATGCTACATAGACGATTGAACAACAATTGTGACACTGGTGCATCAAATGGACAAAACATATACATTTATATTGATTTATAAAAAGGAGGATTACAACTGTCAGTTGCACCAAGGCCTCCTCAACCTTCCAATTCCTCTCTCACTTTCTCTATCTCCAAGTGTGATGATGCTCAAGGCAGAAAGCTCTCAATGAACTTCGCCAATATTCAAGTCTCACACTACAACAATGAAATTTTCTTCCACATATAATCAAATCTTCGACCCTAGACCAAGAGCCCATAGCTCCAATTTATAGGAGATGGATAGGGAAAGCCTTGCCAACCCTTTCAACGAGTTCAAATCAGGAAAGATCTAGATGTGTCCTTGCTTTTCCTTTCTTTTTCCTTCCATAGGAGTTCAGTTGTCACTAGTAGAAAATAATGAAATTAGTGACCAGGTGACTAAAAAAGTTAGTCACCGCAATTATTTCAAGTGAATTACTACTAAATTTGAGAAATTTTAAGTAACCAAACTAAAAATGACTAACTTAAACGACTAATTTAGTCTAAGAATAATATAGAAAACTAGATAATAAGTGACTAAACTAAAAATGACTAAATTAAATGACTAATTTAGTCTAGTAATAAAATATACGACTAGATAATAAGTGACTAAACTAAAAACAACTAACTCAAATGACTAATTTAGTCTACGATTAAAATATATGACTAGATAATAAGTGACAAAATTAATAATAATTAACGTAAATGACTATTATAGTCCAAGAATAAAAATATGACCAAATAACAAGTACAACAAGTATATGTCAAATTAGTCATTTATGTTAGTAATTTTTAATTTCAGACACATTATTTGTTATGGGTTTTTTGTGGCATTATTAAATACCATGGTTGATTATTGCACTAGATTCATAGAGAATGATTTCATTAATTTGAATTCAAAGTATATTGCTTTATACATGGTCAATTGATATAAATCTAGAAGTTTAATCTAAAGCCATATTATTCTATAGATACATGCATTACAAAAATGTTCACGAATTCTAATAATGCATTCACATTCTTAGAATTTGCACACACTATTATTAGAAAACCATACATACTAACAATTCTTCTGGCTCTTTAATTATGTATAATAACATGCCATGGCTCCCATATCCAAGTTGAAATCTGAATATCCCTTAGAGAGTATCTACGTGGTTTTTTGGGGGTTAATTCATGTTCCTCGAATTCAATAAGCTTTATTTAGGGCCTAAGGCCCTCTTTTCTCCTACCCTCAAGATGATACATACCCCAAGACCCATTCTTACCATGTAAACCATACCCATGGTGACAAAGATCCTCCATATAGGCCAAATATCCCCTAGAGATGTTCCATGTAGTAATTAGAATACTTCTTCTAGAAGATTGATCATGGGAAGATTAAAATATGACCTAAGCACCTTGTGATCCTTTCTTGACCATGGTTAAGGCCCCACGTGCCATACATGGTGCAAAAAGACTCCTAATGATATTAGGGCCAAAATTAAAGGCCCTAAGACCTAAATATGTCACAAAAAACCTTCAAATAATGCCCATATCACACTTAAAGGCTAGATATATCTTAGATATGATATGTATGTTCGATTGAGGCCTTATTCATGCCTCTTGAACTAAAGAAGTTTTTTTTAGGGACTAAGGATCTTGTTTTATTTCCATATCCATCATAGAGGCCATAAGACCCATCCTTATTATGCAAAACATACTAGTTGTTCCCATATTTCCATTCTAATATTCTGTTCATGGACATTAAATATGAGAAAGAATTGTTCTAGGAATAAGGCCCCTTTTCATTCCTTGGCCAAGATATAAGACCTAACTCCCATATATTACATGGAAAAACTCATAATGGAACCCTTATCCTAGATGGAGGCTTAAAATCCCTCAAAGATGATTTATATTGTTCTTTATGGTTTTTTTCATGCAATGTGAGCCAAAGAAGTTTCATTTTGGGATTGAGGCTATTGTTTTCATCCCTTTGCAACAATACAAGCCTAAGACCCATTATTATTATGTAAAACATACCAATGACACTAAATATCCCCCATATATTCCTAAGATCCAGTGTTAATGTTCTTTGAGAACTACTTCCAAAGCTTAATCATCAAAGAGTCAAATAAGGTGTAAGCCCCTTATGACATTCCTATTTTGACCAAGCCTATACTTGTAACCATCATTTGTGATTTGAAAGCCTCCTAATTTTATTAAGGTTTAATGATGAGGATGCAAGACCCAATCATAGTGTGAAAAACCTTTGAATGGTAGACACATCCCTTCTAGAGGCCAATAAATATCCCTTAGAGAATATAATTTATGTGGTGGTTTGAAGCTTTTTTAATGGCCACTAATTATTTAAGACTGAAGTCCCTTTTCTTTAATGTCCTTCTTTAGCCATAGTAAGGCCATGGGACCCATTCTTATTGTGAAAAACATATTAAATGCCCATATTCGCAGTTAGAGGTATTGTTCATGGAAATTGAGCATGAGAAAGATTAATTTAGGGACCAAGGAAATTTTTTTCCTCTCCTAACCATAACATAGACACTAACTCCGATATGTGGTGAGAAATAATCCTATGGTGCTCATATCCTAACTTAAGACCAAAGATTTAAAAAAAAATATCTATGTTGTTTTTAAGTCTAGCTCATTTCCCTTGACACTAACAAGCTTCTTGTAAGGCGTAATGCCCTCGTTTACCTCCCCTACCCATGGTACATTCCTTAAATCCTATACATGGTGTGAAAAAATTCCTAATGTAATTGATATCCCATATATTCCTAAGATTATTTAGAGAGGATCTATGTGGTTTTTCAATGCCAAATTCATGGCCCTTGAACATGAGAAGCTTCATTTTAGAAATAAAAGCCTTTTTTACCTTCCCTCATGCTAATTATTATCATGCAAAGAATAATAATGGTGCCCATATTCCTAGTCTAAGGCCCTTTTTCATGTCCATTGGTAAAGGCCTTGAGAGTTATTCCTAGTGTGCAAAATGTGGTAATTTTTGTGAAAATATTATTAAAGATAAAAGCCCCAATAGAAATTACTCCATTGGTCATAACCTCTCATAATGCTAAATCTAGGCAGTTTGTCTCATTGTGATAGATAGAAGCTTAGTCCAAAAAACACAATAATTGTCAAACTTTAAGAGGGGACATATTATCATACCTTTTTATGTCTATATCAAAAAAAGAAAAAACCACATAATTTTATTTTTAAGTCTTTTAATTTTTCTCAATACATGAAAAATAATGACAACGTAAACAACTAAAACTTCAAAAAAATTATACTCTTTAAAATACATAAATATCACTTCATAAAATTTTACATATTAAGTAATTTATATACAACCTAATATATTATTGAATTTTTAATTATATATATATATATATATATATATTAAATATTATTATTAATATTTAATTTTCTTTTTATTTTCAAATTTTTATTTTAGATTAATTTCAATTCCCGCTCCCAATTCCCACCTATACTTGGAAGACGTTTTACCTTGAAGGGTCGCTGAAGATGCCACATTATCAAATGAGTTGGAGACCAAAGAAGAGCAGTCTGGTGCCCTTGTTACAGAAGATGGTTAACGAAGCAAGAGATTTTTCTGCTATGCAACCTTTGGATGATCATTTTGGATGTCATATGGAGTCAGATTATCGTAACATGTTTCCATCAGTTGTTATAAAGGTAGCCGGTGCACCTTGTATGGAGATTACACACACATGATTTAAATGAAGAGGATTTTGGTTTTGCATCAGTACAAGAGCCATCTACTCCTCAACTCACTGAGGCCTTAGTTTCCAGTATTGACGATGTTTCTGTTTTAAGTTATTTACAGAAAGGTCAGTTACTTTTTAAAAAAAATAGCTCTATTACAGTTGAACCCTCTTTGGTAGCAATTTTTGTGTCCCGTTTCCTGTTCAGTGCCTAGTTTGTCAATGGGGTTTGAACATGGTAAGATGTCAATTCCGTCTCAACATTGTGTGTCTGCATTGCCGAATCCCCAGCTTGAGGTTTTATCAACTGTTCCGGCATTTTTCTCAGTGACTAGTTTTTCAATGGGGTTTGAACAGGTTGAGATGCTTGAACAAAATCAAACGATGATGGGAGTTGAGCCTGAACTTGCCATCAAGAAACAAGTTTAGCTAGAAGAGGCATGCATGAAGGGACAAATGCTATCTGCTGAGATTGAATCTATTGATAAGGAAGTGATGCAACATGATATTATGTTTCATTCTCGTCGAGATGTAAATTTGGTACCTATTTCGAATCCCCATCAACAATTTGTGGTAGAAACAAGTGAGGAAATGTCCACACCGCCCTACAAATTACTGGTTGTATCATCCCGGATTGTTAATTTGTCGATGGCTATGGCTACAGATCATTCAGGTTTTACACATTGTTCTCTATTAAGTACATCTAAGAAACACTCACATAGTCCTAAATTTCTGGCCCCAAGTAGTTCGACACAGTCAAGAAACAGAGCATCATTTGCATAGGAATTGTCTGCACTACGATTTCAGCAGTTCAATCAAGTAGGAGGTAATAAACATGAGTTCCACTCAACATTTGGGTTGCAAGAGTATGCCCAGGTTGCAAGAATGCATAATGTAATGATGGACAAACCCATTCAACAAGGTCCTATAGATACATATACATTTCCAAAATGCACGTCTGGCCAAGATTTTAATCATGTTTTAGATCTTCACCTTGCTAGCGGCATATCAGGCTCTCAATAGTTTTCTTCTCACACAATTTTCACTAATGTTGTGAAGGAGAAGCTGAAGAAAAATATTATTGTCAACATGGTGAGAAGCTGACATTTTCAATTGGTATTTTAAAGACAACCCCGGGACACCTATCTAGGTCATCATAAACTTTGAGTATGTGGTGATTGCCACTCTACCATATTGCAGATAAAATTTTCAGTGTCATGGTGCCAATCCTTTCAACATTTCAAAGCTGGACAATGCTATTATGGCGATTATTGGAAATAGTAAGTGAACTATGACATCCTCATATGCATCATTTTTCCTTGTTAGATAGTTTTCATCTCGTATAATATTTTGGATATGGTGAGATGAATGTAACAAACCAGTATATACAGTGTGTATAAATATCGTTGATTCATAGCTAGTAATCCAAGTGCCCGATAAATCTCTGTTGTATTTCATAATTGCTTACTCCTTTAAGCTAAAGAATTAGGTGGGCATAAACAATGTTTGCAATGAATTCCATTGGTATCGTTAATGCATTGTTAAACAATATTTGCATAAACCACTAATTAATTGGTGAGATTTGCCTAAAACTAGTCATTGAGCCAAAAATACTCCCTTTTGCCAATATTTTTGAAAAAATTGGTGGATGCAACGAAAAAGTCATATTTTTTTCTTTAGGTTTTCTAGTTCATTTGTTTTATTGTTCAACTATTTTTTGTCGAGTCAGATTTTAGATCCTCACTGATTTTTTCCAAATTTGTGTCCTGAAACTTTGTTGTTAAGTGTATTCAATGTAAAACTATTTCGAAGGAACTCTATATGAATTTTAGATGTCAGTGGATTTTATGGAAACTGTTTCTGTATTTATTTTTATGGAATTGTTGAAGTTTTGGACTCTTTCATAGACAATTTTTGCAAATTGAAAAGATATTCATGGTACTTAAGTCAATATCTGCCATCCTTCCATATTCTAGAAATTGTTGAAATTGCATGGAAAATGGTATTTTCCAGGACATAGAAGAAAGGAAGATGGGATAAAAAGTGGTGTTTTATAAAACCCTTAAACTGTTAAAACATGCAGTGGCACTCCCCATTTCCATTGAGTATAGCATGGAATCACCGAAGCACTTGGAAATATCTTGGGACATCCTCTAGAGACAGTGGGACATCTCGGGGATGGAAAAATGTCTATCTCTTACATCCAGTGATGCCTTGACACATCTATATTTCCCCTCCATAGAGTGGAGGGATGCAGGAAATGCAGGGGACATGTCCCTACGGACTACTGATAAATGCAGCTACATGTTGTGGCTATGATACTACTAATAGTGCATAAATTAAAATAGTTGAATGCCTTAAGTTAAATCCTCATAGGTATACATGTTTCAAAAAATGATATTTTTTCAAGCATTTCTCCACAAATACGAGAAGTATAGATTGAGTTTGCCATAAATATTGAATATCTATTGGATAAATTACATGACACTAAACTGATAAGGATGATAGAATAATAGCATGGCCTTTGCAAGAGTTTCAATCAGGAATCTCAAAAAGGTTCAGATTTTTTTCCAAAGAAAGGTTCAAGAATCAAATTCTTTTCCAATCATGAAGCACTAAAAGGTCCTTTTTTTTTTAAAATGGGTGTATTAGCATTTTTATTTCTGAATTGGGGCATGGGTGGGTGTATTGAAAATTTTCTTTTTGAGTTGGGGCGTACCCCACTCATATGTTCACTATGTATGTCCTTTTAGGACTATTCTTATCTTGGATTCCCAATCCTCAAAAAATATTGGTCCTCATCGACCACTCTTTCTTGGATACCTGTCCAATCCCTAAAGAGTGTCAATCCACTTCCTATTTTGGATTTTCTCTCATCAAGGAAATCACAGATGTTTATTCAATCTTTTATTCACCATTCTTCCTCCATGCCCTTCACTTATATGTATGCTTTTTAGTCCTGGCCTAGTGCATGCCACATGATGAGGATAATACAAATGTGATGTTTATCATTACTCCCTATCAACGAGAGAGGAGATCCCTATTCCCACTTGATTTAGGGTATAGATCCTTGATACTTCACAAATAATAAGGAGACTTCATACTCCTTATAAAATATAGAGGGGATTCTCCGAGTCAACCATTTGCAGATATAGAGAAACGAAGTTCGTATATTTCAGAGAAGAAAGAGCATCTCTTACTCTTAGTGATGATTGGAAATGTCTGAATGCTTCTTTTTGAATATTATTTTGTCCATATAGAATTTCCCTAGCGTCTTTCTTGATTTTCCAAGTAGAATTTTGCATACAATCCCTGGAAGTCTAGTTGTGGAAATATCAAGTGTTTTTGTCCCCTTCATCAATCCACATTTGACGACTCTTCTGTTGCCATTCCTATGCTTGACACAAAAGTTTTTACCTTTTTTTTGTGTCCAATTCTGCTAATTTATGTTTGGAAGCCTCCGAGAAGTAGTTTACTAAATGTGGATATTCTAGAGATTTAATATGGGCATCGATTTATATAATTTCTCTACTCTTTTTGTTTAGATGACAAGCCAAAAAGTGAACTACCTGTTTTAGCTTTTTCAGCTTATAGAGAGATTGTCCATAGCCAAATTTCCAGTGCTCAGATTGAATTGTTTCTAGAAGTCTTAGACCATTGAGGTGAATTTCAGGTCTTGCAATAAAAAATGGTTAAACTTAAAGGGAGTAGGCTTGCCCTTTGAAATTTATGTCCATACTATAAACAGAGGAAAATTATCAGATATTTGCAAGGGAAGAACCCATAAGCTCAAATTGGTGAGATGGTTAGCTAGACATTTCTTCACAAAGAAGTGGTCTAGTCTTTTTGAAATGCCATAAGATCCCCATCTACCATTCCTCCATGTCGGTCCAATTGTGTCAGGCTTAATATCTATAAAAGAGTTTTGGAAAAATATGTCCTTGAAGTGTGTTGCGAGAGAGTCTAGAATGTTTCGACTTCAATTTTAAAGATTATATCCATGTTTAAAAATGTTAGTCTAGACTAAGATTTGCATAAACTAACTCCAATTTAATAGTTGAAATTTATCCCATCAGGTAGATGCTTATCATTATCATATGTGAGATTTACACACACCCTTGCCTACTTGTTGGATCAATCATTTTTCTCCAAAAAGAACACTTTCCCAAACGGTAAGGGGCAACAATGGGAATATGAGTTGTTGGGCTCTAGGACCTCGATAAAGATTGATCTTGTGCCCTGATAGAAATATAGGGCTAGCATCACATTGTGGTTGAGAAAAGACAGATAGTTGGGCGTGGCACACTAGCTACAAGGTTTGTCAACACTTTGTGCTCATACCTAGGTTGAGCAATGGGCTCGCCTCATGCTGCTTGCAGTGGAGAGTTTGATAAAACTTATGTGCATGCATATAACAATTAGTTGGCTCTATTTTTGGTGAGATGATATTATCAAATTTCTATTCCTTCGTTGTACCTTTGCACCTTTAGGGGAAATTGCTAGTATATGTATTAGCTTTATAAACATTGTTACATTATACTATTATTAATGTAATTTTATAAATATTTTTATATTATTAAAAATATATTTACGCGATAAGAGTTTCCTCTTTGGATGAGGAGATAGTGGAAATAGAAGACATTCATTTTCTTCATCCTCAAAGCAATTGAAATTAGAGATGTGTGCTAGTTCACCCTGCCAATAGGAGGCATTGCAGCACAACAAAGATTAGATCTCTTCATATTCTTCTTCTTTCTTGTTGAGGAGGCATAGACGAACATATTCTTCTTGCCAATTTTTTCTCATATCAATGGTGATGTTAGGAAGAGGAAGGACGACCGTTTTAGATCAACTGGGCGTTCGAGTCCTTCAGATAGATGGCAGGGGAGAAGCCCAAGATAGGCATCGTGTGGAATACAATGAAGATATTTTTCAATGGAGGAGCCTCTAGTATGCTTTCCACGTGTGTCATCCAACCTGTGGACATGATCAAGGTGCACATTCAGTTGGGTCAAGGTTCGGGTTATAATTTTGCAAAGAACATGCTAAGGGATGAGGGATTTGGTGCTTTTTACAAGGGGTTATTAGCTAGTTTTTTAAGATAGACAACCTTTACAACAACACGTCTTGGATCATTTAGGATATTTACAAACAAATAAATTGTCACTAATGATGGGAAACCACTACCTCTCTATCAGATTTCTCTTTTTGGATTGATATCAGGAGCTATTGGGGAATGTGTTGGAAGTCCTGTAGATTTATCTCTCATTCGCATGCAGGAGGATGTAAATTTTCCTGCTGCGCAACGACGACATTACAAAAAATGCATTCCATGCACTATACCATATTATTGGTGATGAAGGGGTTCTAGCCCTATGGAAAGGGTTGGGTCCAACAGTTTTCTGAGCAATGGCCTTAAATATGGGCATTCTTGCGTCTTATGATCAGTTTGTAGAATTTTTGAAGGACACCATGGGCCTTTCTAAAATACAACTATGGTTGGTGCAAGTGTTGTTTAAGTTTTTTTCGCATTTGCATGTAATATGCCCTTTGATTATGTGAAGACTTAGATACAAAAGATGCAACCTGATGCCAGTGGGAAGTATCCATAATCAGGCACCCTTGACTATTTTGTGAAAAAAATCAAAGCAGGGGGGTCATTTAAGTTCTATACTAGGTTTCATGTTTATTGTGTTTGAATTAATCCCCATGTCATGATGACATGGACGTTCTTATATTCATTCATTTTTGTCATCCTCAAATGCTATGCACAACCTTGCCGTACTACCTTGAACCTTAGTTATTCGCCCACCTATCATTGGCACTCGAATGTTGGCGGGGTTTGGGTTTTATTGAATCTATTTTCACTCTACGAATTCCCTTTTCGTTTTATTTATATTTTACTAGAAGGTGTAGTTTATGGAAAGGGAGGGTAGAGCATGTTAAGAGGAAAATTTCGTTGCACATTCTGCTTTTTTTGGTTGCCGGATTAAGGCCAACCACCTTGTTAACTTGAAATTTTTACTAGAAAAAATACATACCACATTGACTTTGAAGTGGTTGTGGTGGTGTAGAAGTAGTGCCAAGGATGCACTGAGATTGAACCTTGAAGCCAATTTTCAAAGTTGGAGGGATTATACAAGGCCTACAGATGAAGTGCATTCCAAGAAAAACCCAAATCAGTTTTTGGGATTTAAAAATAATAAATTAGCCAGGTTAGTGACCACCATTTTAGGGAATATTCAGACTCAACACCACTGGAAGCAAAGAAAAGGATCCTAGAGGCTGCTACCCTGTTCTTGCTAACAGGATTTATAGTTATTTTCAATGCCTCCAGCTTAAGGATATGCAGGTATTAATAGCCCTGTGGAGGAGCACCTTGTTGTTGTCCTTCTTCGCCAACCACTACTGCTCCTGATAGTGCTTCTAGCCTGCCAAATGATTTTTCCACTCCCACTCACACCACACAACTCAAGGAAGGAGAAGGGGATGGAGATGGAGGGGAAGCTTCAGTCGTTGAACATCTGAAAGCCCATTCCAACAACAAGAACACTATCATTATTATGTTGCATATCAGGATGATGAAGCGGACGTATAGGGTGTCGTGGAAACCCTTGAAAAAATGACATTATTGGAACCATATGAGATAGAGTGGAAATTGTTGAAGGCACAAACACATTATTATCTTGGAGACATGAAGGAAGCTCCTCATACTTATGAACGCATTTTGAAATTCTCTCCCTTCTCCCCCGGGGCACTATAGGTACAATGTATTTTTATCACTTCACACCACCTAACGCTTTTTTTAATCAATGTTGAATATGAAACGTGATCAAACTCCACCAAAAACACAATTTGCAGGTTTTATGCATGTTGGGATTTGAACCTAGGTACCTTGGTAGAAGATTAATCTACTCACATTTATGTCTTCCCTTTCTCATCTCGATCCCTTGGTAGAATATTAATTCTTTCATATTTCTCTGTCTTCCCTTTATTTTTCAGAAGAGTGACAAGGGGATATATTTTTAGAAATTTTTTGAAAACATTACCGCTATATATTTGAACTTGCCATAAGGGGCACATCATTAACCAAATTGTGATTATCTATTGGATGTTGCATGTGTGATTTTATACTAGATGCTCCACGATTACTCGATCCGAGGGGTTTCCCATCATTTTGACTATTAAATTTATTTCAAGCATTTGAACTTGCTAGAAGGGGCACAACATTAACTGGTTTTTTCTTTTCTACTCGATGTTGCACTTGTGCAACTTCTAATTAGGATGTAGAAAATCAATTTAACCCCGAAGTTTTGTTTTTTTCCTATTCAATACTACCTACCTAACTGCCTAAATCGTCACTTCCCTCATCAATCTCTTGTTATGACTGTTTGAAATAACTTGGCAGATTTCATGCAATGTCTAGTTACAATATTCCTTGGGAGTGTGACCTTGAGCAATCTCCAACAAATCATCAAGAATTTTAAAGGTGAATTGATCAAAACACTGTAACTAAAATAAAGGTGTTAAGGAAATTTCATTTGCTATTGACAGGAACCTCTATAATGATAGACACTAATTCAATGCTCTGCCCGGTACTCATTTTGATCTTCTACTAACATCGATTTTACTGAATTTGGAACCTTAACATTGTCCAAGTCCTCTTCTCATATCTGAATAAGATTATTCATTTCTAGTAAATATTTCCCCAACAAATCAAATTTCTCAACCAAACTTAAGTACTTACCTTGAAGACCCACATGTTTCCTTCTCAAATCTTCAATCGCTTGACTTTGACTCAAGTTGACAACATCTGCTTCTGAATTTGGTGCCTAAAACTAGCATCATCTTCATCATCCTTTGGATGCATTCTCTAGTCCAAACTTCTAGAAAGTGGATCATTTTCCACAAAAAAATTACTATGAAAACCATTCAATTAGATCAATAATTTCCTCAGAATAAAATTTCTCTGGCAAATTCAGCCCCTTCGGAATTTCTTCTATTTTCTAAATAATGGTGTCTTTCTAGAAAAAATATTCTCAAAGACTGTTAATTGAAGTATAGATATATGCTAACTCTGACTCTAATGCCTCAACACATTCTCTAGCCTCTCCATATGATTTGATCTTTGCCTTGGCTTCATCATTCCTTGGAGGCATTTCCTAGTCCAAGCTTCTAGAAAGTGAATCAATTTCAACAAAATACGACCATGTAAGCCATTCAATTAGATTAATAATTTCCATGGAATGAAACTGCTCTAGAAAATTCATCTACCCCAGGATTTCTTCTATTTTCTAAGGAATGGTGTCTTTATAGAAAAAGGATTCTCAAATACTGTTAATTGAATTTTGGATATATTCTAGCTTTGCCTCTAATGCCTCAACACATTCTCCAGCCTCTCCATATGAGATTGATCTTTGCCTTGGCCTCATGCAATGCAACAGTTTTAACCTATAGTTCTTGCCAATACCTTTCTAGTTAATTTGACTTCCCAACCAACAAGTGTTTCAGTGCATCATGATATTGAGCCAATCCTTTTCCTTTAGATACAACCAGGACGAGATTTTTTCTCAGGGATGAATTTTTCTCTGTGGTATATTACTGGATCCACTTCACTGATTATCTAGCTAACTAAGTTAGTTCTAGATCCTTGCAACCAAAGGCTTCTCTCAGGGCAACATCAAGAGACAATTGAGTTTTCTCCTTCATAAAAGCATCATCAAATTGTGAGCAAATCTTCTACACATTTTTTCAATAAATAATTTTTCTTAGGAGATGCCTTCAACTTCACAATAACCAAATGTGCATGAGCTTCTAGAGAAGAAATTATTTGCATGTCTAGCTCAATATATTTAATCTTCAATGACTTCTTTAATAGCAATAACAAACTTCTGTAACATCAAATCTAAGTGGCAATATGATTGAGAGTACATTTCCAAAGTGTCTTTCATCACTTCTTTCAATCCCAAGATTTCCCTTTGAACATAGGTGAGCTTTGAACATAAAGTTTCCTTCTCAAAAGAGAGTTGAGCCAGTTGGGAGACATTACTAGTACATTTCCCTTCAAATTGTGTCTCATTTTCAATGCACTTTTTAGATAGCTCCGCATAGTCGGTGTTAATATTTTGAATCAATTTCTTATTGGTAAATAAAGAAAACTCAAACTCACCCACTATGGTTTCAAACTGTGATATTTCTTTAATTTTTCCGCAACTATTCAACGAATTTATTTAACTAGACACACATGATATCAAGAGATAAGATATATTCTAGAATTTTTCCATCTTCTTCAGTGTCTTTGGTTCAACATGGAGGGAATGAATTATCTCATAATTTTTTGCATCCATCTTATCATGTGGCGGTCTAATCAAATTTCTTAGTCTACTATCAATCTTATTATGTACTCTGGCATCTAGTTCTCTTTCTTGTTAGATGAGTTCCACTTTTTAAGTGAGTTGTGCAAACAATATTTGTATTTTCATACACTTAAAAAACACATTTCTAGTTTGACCTCCAGGCTCCTCAAGTTGTTAATTTTTTTAATGGTAGCATTGACAATATCAACAAGGCAGAGATCAGTAGAGATCAACACTTAGGCAATATGATTTATAAAGGGAATTGGATGAACCTTGTTGGATGGATTCCTTTATATTTTCCGAAGGCTCAAGAATTGCAACAATACATTGACTTCTCTCATCCTCTAATGAAGATGTCTATGCAACAAATTCCCTCTAAATATCTAGTTGATTCTGTAGTGATACTGAATTCTCAAAAGCATGTGCTTCAGAGTCTATAGTCGAGAATTCAAATCAACAATTTGAGAACTATATTTCAATCATTTTTCCCTAATGCTCATTCTTTGGTATCAATGTAGCCAAATTCTCATCCTATGGTTCCTTTTCTTGCCCACATCAAGATAAACCTCTAGCTGCTTCTAAGTAGCTATCAAATTTATTTATATTGTCTTTCTTCCATAAGCTTCTTAATAAAATCGACATCCCTTTAAATTTGTATGAGAGTATATTTCAAGCATCCTATCTCACCATCTGCATCCTTGAGATGTTGTAATAGAATGTTTGCATCCTGTACAAAACTAGGATCACGTGCTTGGTGATATTTTACATGGTATTCTTGAGATTAATCCTCCATTTCTGGCATAGGCCCTACTTCCAATATTAAATCCTCATGCTATGCCTTGAACTCAAAACCCTGAATTAGTTTTGACATGCCAAAAGGTACTAGAAACTTATTTTTTACACACCAGAAGGTATCCTACCACTTCCCTTGCCAAAGATGCTTGGATATGTAAGCATTTCCTAGACTACTTTCTAAAGATTTCCTGAATTTGATTGATCCTCATTCAAGTGCACTTTCAGAACTGACATTTTATCAGCATTCTTAGAATCTTCCTTGGTGATCGGTTGCTATAAGTCCCTAACTTTAGTATCAAATGAAGATTTCTCCAACGTACATGAAATCACCAATTCCCCTAAATTTATCATGCATGATTGAAAATTTGTGGCAAGTTGTGCCTTCTCTCTCTACTTCAATTAATTGATGCTTTAGTGACTCACTAACATTTGTAGATGAATATAGTTGATATTTGATTCGATGAATTTCAAAATCAAATTAGCTCTATCAAATTTGGAATCCTGAACTTCTATCAAAAGTTATTTGCATTTTTGTTGTAAAACAACATTCTCCTTTTGTAACTCCTCTAGCTGATTGTAATTTGGATTTACTTTACAAAGACCAAGGATGAACTCTTGATCATAACCTTTCTAATTTTGTCCAAAGCTTGGATTCTTCGGAGCAACTGATGTCCAACCAATGAATACTCCCAAAAGTCTTCCTTTTTACATGTTGGACATCTTGGGAAATCCAACTATATGTTGAATTTTTTTTTGTCATATTATTCCCTATGCTTGATCCTTTAGGGACATCATCATGCCATGAATCGTACAAGGTGGATAGGTTCCCTATTCCCCATGCATCTTTTTTCCTTCAAATTTTGACACAAAGACATTTTTTGTCAGACATAAAGCACCAATATACTCTTAAACATGGAGCTTTTTTTACCAGTATCCTTACCCCTGATTCTCATTCCAATTTAGGCATAATTATTTGCTTCCAACCTATCAGGTGCCACTTTTTCTCCTTTAATGCCTCTTGTCATGAGAAAGTTTTATTAACTTTATCCCTCTCCAATAGCACTAATCTCGGGGTTAGTAGATTGGAATTTTAGAAGATGGACAGAGCTAATAACTATTAAATAAGGTTAATATGTTTGCCAGAGAGAAACACATGAAGCATTTTTTACAGGTATTCTTATCCCTGCTTCTCATTCCAATTTAGGCATAAATATTTGTTTCCAACCTTTCATGTGCCACATTTTCTCCTTGAAAAGACCTAGAACTCAAATTTTTTGATTGCAAATATCTAGTTACTCTCCATTCATTAGAACTCATTTGCATTCTAGAATCCAGGTGGAAGTGGGGCTGATCCAGTAAAACTTTTGTGTAATGATGCATTGAATGCAGAATAACTACACTGGCAGAGGCCTGTCCAGACCTAGGTTTGATATGCATCTTGAGGTTGGCAATCTCCAATGCATTTCTCAAGTTTAGCCAAATGGTAAACGTATCAAATATTGGAGGTAAAACATATACAAACTCAAGCATCATGTTATCTATGTTTAATACTAATATTTCTTGTTGACATGATGCATAACTCATTCTTTTGATTGGTTATATCTAGTTTTTCTCTGTGTTAATTATCTATTATTTAATGTTTCCTCTTGATTAGACCTAGGACCTAGCTGCATCATCGAATCCTGTTGGAGGTGGGGCTGATACATTAACTTTTTGTGTGTAATTTTGCTACTAGGCACATTGAAAAGGGACTTTGGGACATGCCTCTCTAAATGCGGGTCTGATGCGCACCTTACAGTTGCCACTATCTAGTGTGTTTCTTTAGTATGAAAATAGTCAACATATTAAATGTTGGAACTTGGAACTTAGATATATGAAAATTCAAGATTTATCATATCTGGATCAGATTTGTTCATAACTAGACTTGGGTTTGTGGTAGCTCAATATTCCCTGTCGATAAGAGTCGACCTAGAACCAGTTTTTTTTTTTTATTGGGAATAACTTGTGCTTCTCTGTGTATTTGTTGTTAATTATCTATTTTTAAATACCTTTTTTTGACTAGACCTAGAATCTACCTGCATGCTCGAATTAGGGTGGAGGTGAGGTTGATTTTATTAAACTTTGTATGTGTCCATTCAATCTAGATTGTGCATTGGGCAGACTGAATAGGGACACTGACACAGACCCTTATAAACCTAGGTTTGATATGCACCTTGAAGTTTCCAACTTAGTTTTAATATGCATCTGGAGGTTTCCAACCTCTGGTCCAAAGGCCATTTAAAACTAGATATGCATCTGTTCCAAAGGAAATTCAACCATTTTATCTCCAAGGCCCACTACCAATAAGATAACAATAACAAATTTAATTGCAACAATTAACTTTGCACAATATATGTATGTAGGAATGCCCATTATAGGTGGAAAAAAATTCACTATGTTAAAGGATCAGCGGGGGCTTAAGGCTAGAGCCCCAGATACACATTTATGATCTAGATATGGAGAGAGAGCCACATATATCTATGCAAAAATGCCACGTATACAAATCCCATGCCACCAAAATAGATCTTGTACCATCTATATGTCACATGTTGAATCACAAGTAAATAATAATATCGTTTCAAGTTTTATTTTTAAATTTTTTCAAGGATGTTTATCAACTTTCTGAAACCCTAAATAATATATATTCTTTTTATACTTGTGGTTAGATTACTTATTATTTATTATTAATCTGTAAGTTGTATCTTTGAAGATATCTTTGGCATCTAAGAATACAATCTCAAAGCTAGACTTAGCTTGCATGGAATTCCTCTTTATCAGTCTTCCAAGTCACACACGACAGATCAAATTTCAAATATGTTGGAAGGTGGGGTGGAAAAATCTGATGTTTATAAAAATTTCACTAAATTTTTTTCCCTGTATTTTTCCTTTTTTGACAGATGGTTGAGCCAAAAAGGCTACCTGTTGGCTACTTGAAGTAATTTGAAAAAGGTATTACACATTACTGCAGGAAAGGTCTAGAAACACGTCCTTTCATTTCTAGATATTAAAGTTTCAACACATCTGGGAAGTACACCTTTCAACGACCGGAATTAGGTTATCAGTTCTACTGTGCAGCTTATCTCACTGTCTATGCTAGAGGAAGTCACCTTAGCAATTAATTTGGTATTAGAAATTATTTATAAAGTTTCCCCTTACTGTATGCACTAGTTGTTTAACTCACTATTACATAAACTTATCTGAACATCATAGTGTTGGAAACTGCCATTAGCTCTTATTGAGACTTTGATTTCTTACTCTTGTTAATGAAAATCCAAACCACACATATTTATGTTGCCTTCAAAAGTGGCTGAGTATTCTTCCAACGTGTGCAATGGTGATCTCTTTTTGAAACCTCTAGGAACCATTGGGAAAATGCAACAAGCTCATATTACTCTCTTAACTCCCCTTACTCTTGAAATATTGAAGGCCCATGGACCATTTTTTTTAAATATGTCTCTTAGTCATCTTCAACTTCTATATTCCATGCTTTCAACATCAAATACGCAAGCTTCTCAGATCTGGGTACTTACCTCATGTTCAACAATAGATCATATTCATTTTTGTTTGTTAGTTTCCCCTAACTGTTGACTAATTGAATGTTGAAAACAACTCAGAGATGCGCAGTAGACTGTAGTAGTGCTCTTCCTATCATTGTTGGTCCTTGGAGGACAAATTTGAATGATGTTGTTTAAGGCACCGCCACTGGAAACAAGAATGCACAGGAATGATCTTGGCAAGATAGGTTTTCTATCACATCTCATTTCAACCTTAGATTCAGGCTCAAGCTCCTTTTAATATATTTGTGGGACACACCCTCTAGGGCTGTTCATATTTATGGAGGAGAACAGAAACTACCATTATCACAAATGATGTCTAGATAACATCCTTGCAATCATTTACAACCCCATCTCCACTGGACTGGACCTCCACTGTTACCACATCACCAACTATACATTGGTGAAGTACTCTATAGAGAACACTTCCATTGCATAATTTCTTCCCATTTATAGTTGTAATGATTTCTCCCAAGACAGGCCGGCCATAAGCATATCATTTTTTTGTTTTCAGTCCATCTTTTCCAGCTGGTCCATCTGCAGGACCATCAAGCACCAGAACTCTAGTGACGCTCAGTTGCTCAACAAACTCATCCAGTGCAAATTTAGTACCCAAAATGGGTAAAGTAATTTTCTCAAATTGTCTAACTGATCAACAATGACACTCATAGATCTACTAGAATTCAAAATCCCATGCCAAGTGATGCTCTTGATGGAGAGTATATAGAAGTGTTTATGCCAATCAAATTTCCTGATCTATCAAGAAGAGGACCTCCAATGGTCCTTTACCATCTTATCTGAATCACATCATGTATTTGATGGCCAGTTGCAGCTGAACTTATCTACCTACAAAGCCCATTGATGATGTCATCAAGGTGTGATCCAAACCAAATGGATTCCCAATTGCATACGCTTTTTTTCCTACAAAAATATTTGCAGAAATTTCAACCGCCATGGGTCTTAATTTATCTTTTGGCACATTAATCCATAGCACTGCAACATTGTTATCTTGATAATCTCCAACTACCTTTGTGTCATGTGTTGGCTGAACACCAATATTTACTCTCAAATATAACAAGAAATGCTTGCTCTTATATGCTTTATAAATATCTAAAACTATCTATAATAGTGCTCAGTTACCACTTGTAGATTTCATGAATCAGTTTGGAAAGGGTCTCATTAGTAAGAACCAAGATAATCATGTGGGAGAGATTTAATTTTGAGTATAAGTTTACTTCAAAATAACACATGAAAACACACGAAAAATGCATGTCTCGACTCTTTATAAGTTATAAATTCTCATCTGAGCAGCATATCTAAAAAATTCTTATGCAATTTGAGAGGTAATATGGCCCAATATGCAGAGGCATTTTGTAGGAGTGAAAGCCTACTGATTTACATACCGCCAACAGGTTATTTCAGGGGCCAGGTTTTAACTTTCATTTGGAGGGTCAAGGAGCATTTGAATAGGATGGTAAGTTTCTCATATTTTCATATTTTCAGAGAGTTAAATGAGATTGCATATTGATTGTCAAAGCAAGCAATGAATACTTCAGTAGGCCTAGCCTACTAGAGATCACTAACTCCAGGGATTAAAAACAAGATGTTATGGCTGCTAGGTAGGTATTTGTCAGATGTTTTTACCTTTGTGGAATGGACAAAATTTTGTTCTCTCTTACATGATGTAGGGTAATAGAAGCTAAAAATGGCCTAGACACTTTCCTTGGTTCTTACTGAAATTTTATCTTTGCAAAATCACAGTTGCAGAATTGTTTGGTTTTTAATTGTTAATATAGCTATACTTGCTTGAAGAACACATTTTGTCTAGTGCTATAATTTCTTGAAATTTAATAATAATATCATTCTCACGGAGGATGAGGACAACTTAGTATGGGCTAAAAATCATGTCAGAGGGTACTATACTGCAAAGATAGAAAATGAGTTGATGTTCTCCATTAATCAAGATGAAATGAAGCAATGATGATGGAAGAATGTCTAA